>CM057819.1:62032026-62037026 GCA_030067965.1 Latrodectus elegans
TATTACAATGTATAGATTTTAACATTTCACTCTCACTTTCAGAAAAAGATGTGATTTTGATTAAATACAAGAATTCAATCATTAAAGGCCATTATATAACTACTTGTTTATGCTGTATCACTATATTTGAATTTAAGAAATACAAAAAGAATATTATTCTATGAAAGATATTAAACAGAAAAAGACAAGTTTATTTAAAAAATATAGTGTCGATAAAATATTGATTTGCATTATTTTAATAAATTTCATGTGATTATTTTTTAAAACTGAGTGTTTTTCAGAGTTAGGGTAGTGTACCAGAAACTATCGATAGCAATTTTCTAGTGGCTCGTTAGTAATAAATTTGACTAACTTTGATTCCTCCATTGATTCTGATGGCAAATATGTGAGTGCTACTCAGTCAAAAGTGCCGTTGTAAACCTCATTCCATAGAATACATATGCATGAGTTTGTGTACGTTAATTTTACGTAATATATTAAACATATGTTGACTTGGATAGTTCATTTATGCAAGATTACAAAGCAAAATTTATTATATATATTTTATGACCAACTAAAAATCATAATAATTCTTATTTAAGAAGAAAAATCAATTATTTCTTAATTCGAGTTTCGAAAAATGAATATTTTTACTATGACATGCAAGTCTATTATTTGTAAAAAAACAAAACGTCTAGATAAAAATATTCTCATTGAAAATTGCAAACTTTTACCTACCATATATATATATATATATATATATATATATATATATATATATATATATATATATATATATATATATATATATATATATATATATATATATATATATATATATATATATATATATATATATATATATATTTGACTTTAAGGAAAGAAAATATAATACAATTAAAATTTAATCCAGAGTAACCAGGTTTTTTAGCTTCTAATCAAGAATAACACAGCAATTAAACCTGATTTTTAAATATTTGATGGTTTTTAAAAATGTAATTGATATAATACGTTTGCAAATAGAGGAAAAGTTTTCCCCAAATACCGTAGGAGGAAATGCCCCGTCTATGAGTTCTGGCATTAACTCACAACTTAAAATTAACTTTGATAGCAGTAGCTGTGTTTCTACCTACATCTCTACAAATTGAAAATTATTAGTAAACTGTTCAGTTTCTCTTTTCGCTAGAATTGTTATTTGTAATTTCAAAATGAGAGAAGGGTTTCTAAAGATTATATCATTAACCGAACGAGCTACAGAAATGACATATTTTAGTAGTTAAAAATAAAATGAATTTTAACTATATTGGTGTAATTAATTACTGGGCATAGCAATTAATAGAATTTCTATGTTCGTTGGGCGAGAAAAAAATTTTATAACATTTAATAATCATAACATCAGATTTTCGAAACTATTGCCTTACCTTGTAGTTTTGTTTTTGTAGTAGTGTAAAAAAAATCTAATAATGGTAACAGATTTTCGAAGCTATTGCCTTATCTTGTAGAATACATAAATTTAGACCAAAATTCTGTAAACTGGTGGAAAGTACTCTGTTCATCTTTAAAAACTTAACCGGGTAGAATATTTTTATGTGTGAATGAACAACATGATAAATATAGTGATAAAAATCCTAAAAAAAGTTACATTACATGAAATTCACAGGTATTTACTCAGAGCACTAACTGATGAACAAGGTGGTAATTCAATAATGCTTCATACGAAAGTTGGTTGATTGATCAGAAGTTAAGTTAAAACTCAACAATAATATTATAATATTTTCAAGTGTCACTTCTTAACTTTTTGAAATATTGAAGCGAATTCTTCTTTGAATTAAAAGGTCTGATATGGCTGCAGTACTTTTGCATTTTTATTGGCATCATCAAAAAGTTAAATATCTTTTAATATGAAGTTGCCATCAAAGATCAAAATATTAGAGAAAATTTTTCAAATGGTGCTTAATTCTTTAAAAACATACAGCAATGATTAAAATATAAAACTTGGGGGGGGGAGGATAATTTTTCTAGGGGAAGAAAAACGTTTTTCTTGCTTATAACAAAGCTTTTTGGCAAGCCATGATAATTCACAACTTTTTGCAACAGCAAAGAATTCATTGAAGTTATTTTATATTTGTGTGAATGAATTTATCAAGAACACTTTTGAGATTTCAAAATGATATCATATATTGCTATGTTTATATAGAAATTGAGACTGAATATTTATCCATTTGTTTTATTGAGCATTTGCAATGTAATGCGAATTAATCCATTTTCAAATTGGTTTATTTAAAACAATTCTCTAAAAACTATAAAAAAAAAGTTTGGTCATTCTGTTCAAAAAAATAATCAATTTTTCTTCTAGATTGCTTCAAAGTGAATGCAATATTCAGCTTTATGTATATATATATATATATATATATATATATATATATATATATATATATATATATATATATATATATATATATATATATATATATATGTACGTATAAAGAGATTTTTCTGGGGTGAAATTTATTAAAATCATCACTTAAGCAGACTTCTGAAGAAAATATTTGACAATTGTATTCGATATGAAGCAAATATCTCCAACTTTATAAAATTTTTTTATGTTAAAAGAGCTCTTTCTCTACTTTAAAGTTAATAAGCCTGATAAAAAAAATAATATTACATTTCTTATTTGTCACTTTCAATTTCTTATTAATGTATAGTTAAGTATTTCACTGTATTAGTTTATATATTATATATTGTGTTTTTAAAATTATACTTACTAGAAATAACAGTTTATAAACAATAAGCATGTGTGAAATTTTTTAAAATGATGATAGATTTTTATACGTTTGGTAACTCCCACCGTCGGAATTAAAAAGGCTATATTAGCTCAAAAGTTCCATACATTTAGCGACCACTATTCCAGATAAGTAAAATCATTGCATAATTTCCAAAAGATACAAATTTACTTTTGATATCGAACTATAAATTTATTGAAACTCACAGTTTCTTAATATCAATAACCGATATGTAAAGAAAATTTTAAGACTATTTTCTCATTAGATTTCGCTAGTGTCAATATTCTTGGTATCATGGATCTAAATTTTTACAATAACTAACTTTCAGGAGAATAAAAGTCCTTGCAAACGCGCAAAAGCTTCCTCTATAAACAGCATAATATAAATACATGGCTATGGAGTATCACTATTCTTAAATTAAAGAAATCCGATAAACCTTTTAATAGAATAAGAAAATTAAGTTTACATAATTGTATACCATTTTTAAAAATATGATTTATATTCTTTAAGTAAAAAATTTCTTGTGATATTTTTTAAATTTGAGTGATGTTCGTTAATTATAGCAATGTTCTAGATCAGTTATCACCAAATGTGCTGGGAAAATTGCCATTGTCAATCTCATCTTACAATAGAAGGAATTTGCACGTTTGTTCTCGCTAAATGTTTCATGTGACAGAAATTTTTTAATTTTTCACAGATATGGTGACTTGGATAGCTTCATTTAATCATGGTAACAGAACTAAATTTATTCAAAATAATGCGAGATCAAGTAAAAATCAAAATAAGTTGTATTCGAAGCAGAATTCTGATAAATTTTTTATTGAATTCTGATAAAGGCAAATACATGATTTTAATATGATATGCAACTCTATCATTTGAGAAGAAACAGAAAGCTTCCTTAGAATTATTCCCATTTGAAGTTGAAAAAAATTTCCCTATTGATTTCGGCTTTATGGAAAGAAAATGTAATGCAATTAAAACTTTAAGCCATGGAATTTTTAAACCCTTAAATATAAACAAATCAGCAATTGCTTTCCATTTCGAATTATGAATATCATTGTACAGAATAAAAAAATATATAATCAAAGGAGCATTCTTAGAAGCTTCATTTGAAATGTTTTACAGTATTAAAATTGTAATTGATACATTGTTTGCTGATTGGAACCACATTCTGCAATCATAGTGATAGAAAGCGTTACGAAAACCAGTCTTACATTAACTTACAACTAAAAACTAAATTTGATTGCAGCAATCATTTCTACCTACAGCTCTAAAAACTGGCTGATACTAGTGAACACTTCAGTTGCTCATTTTTTAAGTGAGATATCAAACATATTTGATTTACAACTTCATGTTAAAGGTCATTGGTGAAATAATTTCAGATGCTGCTGATTTCTCAAAATATGTAGCAGAATTAAAAAATTTAACCGTTAGAAGCATTACATTATAAGATGAAGACGCACACGCAAACAATTTTCCTGCTTTTAACAAAATTTTAATATGCCAGAGTACTTCGCATCATCTTAGAAGTGCAAAAAAAAATAATAAAATTATTTTAGATTTGTATGAGTTTAAAGTTTGTTGGTGTTACTTATAACAGTTGGACAAGCCTATTTCGCTATGCCTTAGCAATGCTATTAACTCAATAGAAAACGTCTTTCGTTTTAATCAGATCACCAAGAAAGCACAACTTTGCATGTCTTTGCTCTTTTTAAAATCCTCCGATAGATGGCACGACCACAGGATCCACTCTCTCAATTTTGATTTTGATCTGAAATGTGAGGAAATTTTCTCCAGACCATTGCATTCATGGTAATTGCTTAAGCACCGACCACAGGACATGTGATTCCACAGGTTTAACGAGCACGTATACTGCATGTACTCGGTGGGTCCTTGGCGGCTTTAGGAATCGAACCTCGACCTTCCGGATGAAAGGCATATACCCTAACCACTTGGTTATCATGGCCCCCATTTAATGTTTAAAGCTATTTAAAAAATAACTTTAAAATTTCAAAATTATTTCACTTATAAAGTTCGACGAATCGTTTTATATGGAGATTGATGCTGAATTTACATCTTGGAATAGGATTTAACTGATTTTCAAATTGATTTATTTTTAAAATCATTCTCTACAAACTCTAGAAAATATATTTTGTCCCTTCTATTTAAAGTAAAATCACCAATTTTGCTCCAAGATTGTTTTAAAAAGTGCTCCAGATTGTCTTCAAAGCATTGTAA
>CM057819.1:62039526-62419526 GCA_030067965.1 Latrodectus elegans
AGAAAATTATGCAGTTATGTGTTTTAAATTATCTTTATTAATACTCTCTATTGGAAAAATTGGTAAACTTGAAAAGTTAATTGTGTAACAAAGAATTAATTTAAAGTTTGCAATTCACAGTCAATTTTCTCCAATTCTCGATAATCCTGATTATTTCATTACTGGTATTATAGTAAAGATCTAATCACTTAAGTAATGTTTGTTTTCCTGCCTCTTGTGTCTGAAAATGAAAAGAAAAAAAAGTGTCTGATTTTTTTAAATGCGCAGTAACGTGATGAGGCAGAAACTTGAGATGACACTTGACATGAGGCATCATTTTTTCCATTTCTTGGCCCACTTACTATCTGAGAGAAATGGTGATCACACATGATCTACTTTACATTCTCGTCTCTAACAGTGACCATAACGTATCTATACTTTGTGTGGTAACGAACCCATCATATCTCCATAATGAGCATAATGCTTTTCTGAACAAGGTCACCATCACCTTCATTTTAAATATTGTTTAAAACGTGTTTGATTTATTTATGCTGTATTTAAATTTCTATTCAAAACAGTCTATCGGCTTTTGTTGTTCTTGTCGTTCACATGTCAATGAAATATGTTGAACAGTTTTACGAATAATTCCAAAAAATTTAACCCTTAACAATCTGCTCTCATTTTCAAGAGAATAAAAGTGTTTGCGGTAGAACAGTGGAGATTCCCCTCTAAGTAACATAGTGTTGTTACTTGTTTGTTGTGTGTCTTTTGATATTTAAAGTAAAAAACTGCTATAAATTTCCCAATAAAATGACAAAATATTAGTTTCGAATGTGACACTAAAATATAATTTACATTCTTCCCGTAAATTTCTTGTTACGCTTATTTTGAAAGTTTAAGGATTGTTCAAAGTTAGGGCATTGTTGAAACTGTTAATTGTGAACTACTAGAAGCTCCCATAGATGTTGTCTTTTTATCACGTTAAAATCCCTGTTGGCTATCTTTAATTCCTCCAGTTAGCTGATGAAGGTGGTCTCTAACAACATCTACTTGTTTCTATGTCAAAGCTATCAATGTCCATTTGATATTATAGCAGATTACATATGCCTGAATTTGTTCATGTTATATTTTACATGTGTATATTTTGCATTTACTGACTTGGAAAGTTCCATTATTCATGATAAATTACAAAGATATGTTTACTCTAAACACTGCAGGTTCAAGTAAAAATCAAAATAACTTATATTTAGAGTAGAAAAAAATAGCAAATTACTTCTTAATTATATTAAAATGCGCGTTTTTATTATTCTACGGGAGTATATCATTTAGAAAGAAACAAAATATTTTTGTAGAATCATTCGCAAAGAAATTGAAAAAATTACCCATTGATTTTGATTTTATGAAAACAAAATATAATACAACTAAAACTTATTGCTAAGTTTTAAGAGTCAATCAAGAATGAAGAAACTTCTGCGACTCAACTCCAAATTATGAATATTTTTGTACAAAATAAAATTTTAATAGGAAGCCGATGATATAAAACAAAGATGTATTTCCAGAAGCTATAGTTAAAGTATCTAATAGTTTTAAAAATGAAATTGATATAACATTTGATATTTGGTATAGTTTTCTGTAAATACCGTAATAGGAAGTTATGGGATTATGAGATCTGGCATTAACTCACAACTTAAAAATGACTTTAAAAGTAACAGCTCCATTTCTACCTAAACTATTGTACCTATAAATCATCTTTACGAATTTACTGAAAATCACAGTCAACTCAGTAGCTAGTTTATGCAAAAATAGTTATTTATAATTTTGAAATGAGAGAAAGGCTACCGAAGAAATTATATCATTTATTGAACGAAATACAGGAATGGCACACACACACATATATTTTAGTCTTATCAATTCTAAAAATATAGCTATAATTAGTTAGCGGGTTTATCAATTGATAGAGATTATACCTTGGGCAGATAGAAAAGAATGTATAACATTTTTGTTATAAAAACATCAGATTTTCGAAATTCTTGCCTTACCTTGTGTAAGACGTAAGCTTAGACGGAAATCCGGAAAACTGTTGGAAATTATACTGTATTGAATAAAACACCAATAGAAAGCCGTTGAAATAATCAAAACTTCATTCGAATGAAGCTGTAGTTGATAAATTTAATAGTTATAAAAATATAATTGTGAGATATTGTCTTATATAATCTTTGCAGCTTAGCTCTCCTCGTATCTGTAAATCTCTTAACAAGAAATTCTTGAGATTTAACATTATCTCAAAACTGAAAATTGATTTTGTTCCATGCAGCTATTTTATTTTCTACGAAATGTTTGACATAGGTGATCAGATAATATAGTTGTTCTTGCAAGAAAGAATTTTAATAATGTTAAAATAAAAAAATAATAAAAAAAACTTGCTATTACATTTGTTATTTACTACTATTTATGCAGTTCAATTTCTTTCTTCTGTGCAATTAAATTTCCGTTTCCATTCATTATATACTGTTTTAAAAGTTTTTACAAGAAATTTAAGTTTATGGGCAGTAAAAAATAAATGTAAAGTTTTTTAAAGTTTTTGCGGAATCAAATGTAACTTTTCCATTGGCTGCTCACAGCATGGTTTGAAAAAGGTGTGGTAGCATAAAAAATTCATAAGATTACTGACTACAGTTCTAGATTAATAATATTAAAGTATTATAAAAATTTAATTTTTTCAATGTAAAATAGCAGATTAATTATATGACTCTCACTTCTTCGCAACTTCAATAAGTTGTTGCTGTTGTTACTTATGATACTTGGACAAGCAAGGATACAAGTACAGATGTACTATAAACTCTACTGATAGATAGCACCACCTGAGGGTCCACACCCTCAATTTTGACATTGATTTGAAGAAGGAAGTAATTTTCTACAAGCCAATTCACCCATGGTAACTGCTCAATGACTGACCACAGGACTTTCGATTCCACACATTTAACGAGCACGTATTTCGCATGTGCTTGGTGGTTCTTTGGCGGCATTGGGAATAAAACCCCGCCCTTCTAGACGGAAGGCCGATGCCCTAACCACTAAATTACCACGGTGACTTCAATAAGTGTTTTATATTATTCATTCGAAGCATAATCAATCAGTTTATTTGGCGAGTATCAATACTCTTAGTAAAATGGATGAAATGCTATAAATACAAGTAATAATATTAAATTTTCTAAGGAATTGTAGATATCGAACAAAATATATTTGCTACATATATTTTTATTTAATTTTACTTCGTACAATATTTTATTTTTTCTTATAGCTTTAACAAAACAGCTTTTTTTAGTTCATCCTATTAATCTCTTAAAATTAATATCAAAAATATTCAGTTTTAAAATTCACTTTTTTCTCTATCAGAAAATGAAGTTACTGAAGAACCAGATTCACCTTGTCCAGGTAAGTACTTTGGTGATAAAAGATCTTGATTAATATCTCTTTGTGCGTAAAATCCTCATTGATATGATATCATAAAATTTGGGTCTTTGAATTTTCCATTCTTAAAAAAAATTTACAGATATTTGAAATAATATTTGCGGTAATTCTACACAACACAAATGCATAATTTCAGTCAAAAAAGTATGAGTAGGATAAATAACAATTTATATAAAATTTGTATTTTATTTTTTTGATTATTACATTTATTTTTCAAATTTTAAGTCTGGATTTTAACACAAATTTAATTTCTCTCTAAATACATTTTAAACAAGTTTTATAGTTTCGATACATTATATATATCTTTCCATTTGAAACATTCATTCAAAATAATTAACTTCCTTCAAAGTGAATGTTTCAACGTTTCATTTTAACATTACTCCCATATTTACTATGCATAAATTATGGTGATTGAACATAGAATATTAGTGACTGATTAAGGTACAATATTGCACACAATAAAGAAATCCGACAAATCTTGCTATAAAATTAGTATATGAGATACCTTCTCATAAACTAAATATGACAAGGCATGGCATTTTTGAAAATTACTTAAGTTATTTCAATAAATTTCCTGCGTTTAATTCTTATATATTGAGTTATTCGTAAGATTGAACAATGACCCAGATAACTATATAACATCCACTACTTATTATCAATTGATAAACTTAGTTTTATTTTATAGACCATAAGGCCCCTTGTGGTTCCTCTATAACATATTTTATAAAATTTATCTTGAGACACAAATGACTTATTTGCAATTAATCCAAGTTATTATCCTCAGTAAATTAGACCCATTGTTAGAAAATAAATAAAGTAAAATTATAAATTTTTATAAGCATCACAGATAACAAACAGAGGATATGTATTTTATTTCAACGCAAACAGTTTTTCTTTACAATCAATTTTTAATGTTTTTACTGTATATTATATATTTTTTATTTGAACTGCTTTAACGAAATAACGATCATTATTTTCCCCCCTAATCTGCTTATATTAGTTGCTTTGTAAAAGAAATTCTTCATCGTTAAAATTTGCTTTGTTTCTCTGCTAGTGCCTGATGATTATGAAGAGTAAGACCGGGCTATCTGATCATGGTAAGTTCTTCGATGCATTAAAAGCTCATAAATGGTAATTATATAATGTTATATTTTTCCTATCCCGATTTCGAAAAACTTTAATTAATTTTATTTTGTGTAAGAGAGAGAGAGAGAAAGGACATCCATGCACGAAATAGGGATTCAATCCCGGGACCAACAGCCTAAGAGTCAAGATTTCTTACTACTCAGTCATCAGTAGCTTTTGGGCTCTATAAAACAAGATAAATAGTCTCAGGGGGTATTTTGTTGTAAATATAAAGAATAACATAATATAAACCCTTTGAGTCGATATATGCTTAAATAGAAATTCAAGTGAAGATATTATCGTCTAGGAGAAGCAAAAATTGTTAATTTAAAAAAATTTTGATGCTACTTTTCTGTATATATATATATATATATTGTTATAGATTGTAAAATTTTTCCCACGGTGGGCACGGGCACAGTGACCCACCCTATGCCACAACAAGGCTAGAAACTGCTACTCATTTGTCGTTACCCAACTGGCACTTACCCAAAGTCACAGAAGCGAGTAACGTTGCCCGCGCCATACTTCCACAAACTCGTTTATAGGGTGGACCTCATTCATCATCTCAGAAGAAAGGACGGAGAAACACAGAGAGAACAGAGAAATAAATAAACATCCATGCCCGGACCGGGATTCGAACCCGGACCCCACAGCTCAGGAGTCAGTAGCGCTAACCACTCAGATATCAGTCAAGTTGCTTAATAATATAAAACTGCGTATTTAAAGTAAATCATAAGTTTTTTAATATTTAAACATCAATATTCTGTAAATATCACATCTTTGTTGCAAAAAAAAATCACAGAATTTGATATAATTTAATTTTCTAATCACTTCAGAATAAACTACTTGAAGCTCTTTCGGAATTCCACTGAAAGCTTAATATGAAAATGTAGCAATTTCATAATTTATTAACAGTATATTACATTTGAAATTAATATAATTTTATGCCAATAATTTTAAATATTTTGATTTAATTTTTTTCAGGATTTCCATGAAATGGATTTGCGATGAAATCGTTGTACAACTCTGAAATTATTTTGTAGTATAAAAGTGGAATAA
The DNA here is from genome assembly GCA_030067965.1 of Latrodectus elegans. Lineage (NCBI taxonomy): Eukaryota > Metazoa > Arthropoda > Arachnida > Araneae > Theridiidae > Latrodectus > Latrodectus elegans. The sequence continues at coordinate 62,045,161 of CM057819.1, forward strand.
ATAACTTTAAATATTTATCTGTCTCTCTCTCTTTACAAAACTATTTTACGGTCTTCTCATTCTACCATTGAAAACGTTAGATACTATCGACGGAAATTTACTATAGTCTCAGGCAGAGAGATAAATTCAATTAATAATGGAGAAAATTTTTGTGCAACAAATTCTGTGTTAACTTATTGCTTACGTTTGGCTCTGTAAAACACATAAAATAGCTCTATAATAATATTTTATTTGATTCGATTTTTTATTAAAATTTAGAAAATTTATTAGAATTTAAAAAAAAAAAATTTTTTTCGTTTTAAAGGACATTATTTTGGAACTAGATAACGTTTAGACCAGGATGTCAAATCCTGAATTTGATTATATTTTGCCATATTTTTTATGTATTTGATAACCTAATTTTTATTGCATCATAGATATGGAGACCAATGAGAATTACGCAGAAAGTTCTATTTTTGCAACCCTAATATTTAAGTCATAATACGTCATCTTAGCAACATTTCTTCATCACCAAAAACTTTCAGAATTTGTCATCCTGGATTATACGGCACCTGTGACTTATTTTGCACACACACTTACTCATATCATTTCTCACACACACAGAAATATATATATATATATATATATATATATATATATATATATATATATATATATATATATATTAGTATTTTAATTATTAAATTACACCTTCTTGTAGATAACACAAAGAATTAAAAAAATATTTCCATACATATATTCATTTTAATATCTGAATATTAATGGTACTCAGAAAAGTATTTTATAAGGATGGAGAGCGTGGTAAATTATAAGATGACAATATTTGGGTTTAAACATATTTTATAGCATAAAATACCAGAGAAACTATTATAAATTTGTATCTCCTCATATTAATTAATTTTTTATTAGTAAAAATTATAAGTGTGAACTTTTTTTCTGCTAAAAATATATCAATATACTGATGATTAACTCTATAGTAGGAGAAGAAATATAAGAGATTTTGTAATTATACTGCAGCATAGAAATAATTTTTTTAAGTTTGTTTCATGAATACATTTATATCTCTTTTTAAAAGCATTTTGCGTTGAAGTGAAATTTGATACATAGCTAATGTACAAGAATATGGAAAGCCATTTTTAAAATTAAAATTAATTTTCCTTTAAATAATTGCATAAGAAGTTATTGCTGAGATATATGATTTTCTTTGAAGAATATGTTTTATATTTAATAATTTTTTTTTAAATTTTTATAAAGCAGGGCTTAAGTGCTCTTTAAAAAATCTCTTGTGAGATTTCAGAACGAAATTCAATAATAAAATAGGGTTCTATTAAGAAAATCAAAAAAAACATTATTACTAAGAATTATATAAAAATAGTTAAATTGAATATATTCCGAAACAATCTTCAAAATGTCATGTGTTCTCTTGCTTCTTTTCAACAAGATGCATCGACTTTTCAGAGGATGAAAATTATTTAGCTGTGATATCAGACACATTTATCACGCTCCATGCTGTATGAATCTTGTCAGCATCAAAACGCAACACTTCAGAAAATTAAGAAGCCATTTTAACGTATTAAGTCAACAGTATATAAACTGAATCAAAATTAATTTCTAGGTGTTCTCAATTCGTAAATATTATCCGTGTTTGAAATAGGGTAGCTACTGTTCAGTAAAAATATATCATATTTTTTCACTACAATAAATAACCGCCTCTATAATATTTGCGATATAAAATAATCACAATTGAAAATAATATTACAATTAATTTATTTGAAACAATTTATGAATTACATTTTTGAAACAAATGTTCTCTAAAATATTTTACTTGTATAGTTTTAGTACAAATTGAATCCTAAAAATGCTTGTTAATTTCAAATGTAGTTCTGGCAAATATTCAGACCAGTATGAGTGATACATTAATCTATTACTAAAAATAAAATCAAGTTTAAAATTAGACTTTTAAATTTTGCAAAACATTTACTGATACAAAAATTCTTTTTTATGTTTAATTGCAATTTTTAATAAATTTACAAAAATATAGATACTTTTTTTTATTTTTTTAGCACTTTCATTTTTATTTTTCGAGATACTAATTATAAAATTTTAGAAGAAATGTTTATAATTTAAAAGTGTGTGCTTCAGATTCTTTCAATACCCTAGAAAATAAACCTTAGATATTTTTAGTATACAAAATTAGAAATATATACGTATAAAATTATGAAATTAGAAAATACAATCATTAATATTATTTCATGAAGTTATTCTTTCAAGTATATTTATTTTAATATTTTAACTGATAATTTTAAATGAAAAAGTTAGTACAACTTATTTGACATATTGATGAATTGAATCTCAACTTCAAATTTAACAATAATTTAAATTTTTCTCCTCTAAAGGACAGAAAAAAGAACTACATGTGCTTTTCTAAGCAAAGTACAATGTCTATATATATCTATATCTATATATATATATATATATATATACATATATCTATATATATATATACATACATATATATATATATATATAATATTTAATATATATATAGAACGATATTTTTCACTTATATTTTTCAGAAAAATGTAGTTATTTGGTAAAAATCGAGGCAAAAATTAAAGCAGTTTTTAAGTAAAATAAGAAGTTGAAGAAAACTGGAATAATAACCCAAATATAGCCAATATTAATAATAATAGTAAACTAAATAATAATAATAATAATAGCAAAACAGTTTAATTCAATAATAGAATTTTGATTACATATAGAAAAAATATGTATAGTTTGTAAATTATTAACATTTAAAATTTGAAAATTTTATTAATTACTAGATGCTATGTCCACATAAATATGATCTTATTTTTAAAAGTATCAGTTAAAAGTTAGTTGAACTTGATGTGAAGTGACTTGTGTGATAAAAATTAGTTTTAGTCTTGCTCTCTTAAAAGATTTAGCTACAGAACCGTTTAAATTTTTTTTATTAAATCAACACTTCACACAGAACACATTGAGACTAAATTTTCAAGGATTTTAAAAAATTTCCTCTAAAATATTGTCACTTAAAGAGGTCTCAGTTTTCAAAGCTCCTTCAAGCTACAACTAAAACGATGTTTTATGCTAAATATTTAGGATTGACTTGTAATATAAAGTTCATTCAGGCCTTAATTCAAAACAAATTTTCTACTTTGTCATTACAAGTCTTTAATCACACAGATTTATCCCCGTATTAAATGAATAGAGTAGTTTAATGTTCCGAAAAGTTTTCGTTAATAAAATTCTTACAGACCACTCTTGGAATGATATTTCAAGTAATACTCATGAAAAACTTTTTTTGGTATATTTCTTTCAGGTTACCATTAAAATAAATTCTTATGCATTGAAAATCTTCACTTGTAAAGTTCCTTCGGACCGTATTTCCTAAGTTTTAATTATTATTCCGGAAGATATTCATTTACAAAGTTCCTTCAGGCCGTATTACATAACAGGTTTAAATTGTTATTCCGGAAGGTCTTCATTTACAAGGCTCCTTCAGGCCGCACTTCATAATAAGTTTAAATCATTATTCTGGGAGGTCTTCACCATTTGCAAAGCTCCTTCAGGCCGTATTTATTAACAAGTTTAAGTTATTATTCCGGAAGGTCTTCATTTATAAAGATTATTCAAGTCACATTTCATAATAATTTTAAATCATTATTCTGGAAGGTCTTTAACATTTACAAAACTCCCTCAGGCCATATTTCATAGCAAGTTTAAATTATTATTCCGGAAGTTCTTCATTTACAAGACTCCTTCAGGCCGCATTTCATAATAAGTTTAAATCATTATTCTGGAAGGTCTTCAACATTTACAAAGCTCCTTCAGACCGTATTTATTAACAAGTTTAAATTATTATTCCGGAAGGTCTTCATTTATAAAGCTCTTTCAGGTTACATTTCATAATAATTTCAAATCATTATTCTGGAAGGTTTTTAACATTTACAAAACTCCCTCAGGCCGTATTTCATAGCAAGTTTAAATTATTATTCCGGAAGGTCTTCATTTACAAGGCTCCTTCAGGCCGCATTTCATAATAAGTTTAAATCATTATTCTGGAAGGTCTTTATCATTTACAAAGCTCCCTCAGACCGTATTATATAATAGGTTTAAATCATTATTCTGGAAGATATTCATTTATAAAGTTTCTTCAGGCCATTATTTTAAAATTATTCATTTTTTCATCAGATGTATTCCATTTTCACTTCATGGTGATTTCAAATCATATGTAGTAATGTTTCTTAAAAGGTTTTGATGAGATTTAATAAGAGAAATGGAGTTGGAACCAACTTCTAATAAAAATCTATGATTTTAATACATAGTTAGTGAATAATAATTAGTGAGTATACATTAATATACATTCAATGAGTGCAATATATGTTATGTAATAATAATTATAATGAATACATAAATATGCCTGTGTTAATTTGACCTAAAAATTATCTATATTTATATTTATTAGCAAAAAAATATTTTAATCAAATATTTAACACAAATAGAAATTTAAATTCGAATGAAATAACATAAAACTTAAGTTTTGAATACCAAATTGGAAATGCCATATTATATAAACTTGAATAAATTCTGTATATTTAATTCATTGTTCTTTAAGTTTATTAATCAAAAACATTTCATTTTAATTCAAAATTTTATTTAGTTTCAAGCAGCAACGTACAATTTTTTTTCAAATTTACTAAAATATTTAGCTTTTTATTAACTTGTTATTACAGTAATTGTAAGTTTATGAAACTAATTAAAATACTTACCACTTTAAATTATATTACAACGAGATCATTAATCGATGAAATTCTTTTCACCAACAAACCAACCTTGTAGCGGATAAGTTTTTAAGTTAAATATAGTTTATATCAATTACAAAATGTTTAATGATTTCCAAGTTATATTATATTAAAAAAACAGGAATTTGTAACACATATCCTTTTTCTTATTAGAAAATTAATATCAGCACCAATGCCATATAATCCATGATGCTAAATTCTGAATTTTTTGATGAAGAAATGTTGTCAAGATGACGTACTATTACGTGGGCGATGACATAAATACTAGGGTAGCCAAAATAGAATTTTCTACATAATTTTTATAGGTATCCATATCTATGATATAATAAAAACTCGGTTGCTAGATAGATAAGAAAATCTGCCAAACTCAACATTTGGCATCCTGGATTATACGACATCGGTGCTTTAATATCATTTTGAATGTTGTTGATATCAGAAATCAAATAGGATAATTGCTTCAAGGATTAAATTTAAAAGAACCAATCTCAAATAAAATAATAAAAATTAAAATACGTCTTTTTTTCCACAGTACAAATATTTTGTTTTTTACCTTTATCCTGAGAGGGAATTTCCAGGCTACCTTCGCCAATGTTCTTATCTCAGTAGTAAATCTTGATATTATATCAACATTATCAACATCTGCAAGAATGTACATTGATTTATTAAATACAGTATACCAATATCTGTTATATTTAACTTTCTCCAAAACAGAAAATTGAAATGAAATTATGAAAGCCTATTTATCTTCCTTACTCCATTCCAAATCTTAAATATTGTGAATAAATCTTTCTACACTCGCACTGTCGTTTTGTAAAACGACATAACCAAACCCTGAGAAAATAGATATATATATTTATTGCACTTTAAATTTAAGAGTTTCCTCTTTTCCTTTCAAACTAAGCTGTAATAGTATAAAGGAAAGGATGCAATAAAAAGTGGCACAAGGAGCCAAGTGCAATAAAATAATAAATTCTTCCTTTCGGAAGGTATGAATGATCGTGAGAAAATTACAAGGGAAGTTTATGTTTTATGATATGTTTTGTTTGTGAATCTGACCAGTCGGGATTAAGGGTGAGAGATTTCTGACCTATCCCATAGGAGTGTAGGAAGTTATATGGAACTTTGGAAAACCAATGGTGTAAAGAGGAGGAGTTAAGATAAGAATTTAAAAACTGCATCTAAGAATGGAAAAAGGGGAGACACAGAGACAGAAAAAGTCCTCACACACAGAAGTCCCTAAAATACACAAGGCAGAGAAGCCCCAGAGATGCCCGACAAAGAAAAGGAGTAAACGGAGTATGATTGCACTGGCCTGGAGAAGTCCTGCCTTGACTGTCCTGAATGGGAATGCAGATGTCCGACTAATAGATGAAGAAGAGGTGACAAAGTCTGAAAAGAGGTATACTGAATAGCAAGTCAAGTAAGATGCGGAGATATCAGCGAATGGAAATGCAAAGCGAAGATGCTGAGTAGAGGACGGGAAGTGGATGAAAAAGGAGAATCATCGACACCGCAGAGCGGCGAAGTCTCAGACACCAAAATACTACTTCTAAAAGAGTGAGTCTGATCTCTCGTTCCATTTCCCTCTGGTCATTATGGTTATTGTGTAAATATCATAAAAATAATAATAATGTTAGACTCTTCTCAATTATTTAATCAAGAATGTTTTAATTATAAATGTAAATACCTTTGTAATGAATTTGCTAAAATAAATTATTAAGTTTTATTGTATTTTTGTTTTGAATTGATCTCTGTCATTCAATTATTTAAATAACGAATCTGGGTTTTTCTCGGAGTTTTCTAAAATTACCGAGGTCACTACAACACGCACCACAATGAACCTCTCTGTAAAAATTTGATTCATAATTATTTTTATGGAACATTATGTTCTAATAAGAAATTCAGTAAGCCATCTCCAGTAATAATATCACAAGCTATCCTGAAATCCACTAAACAAATAGTGAGTTTCGATTCCATATTATTTAAATTTCTCCAGCATTTGTCTCAAAGTATATATCTAGTCAATTGCTGATCATTCTCTCTTTAAACTATGCTGATGATCACCAAACATAGATTTCATAATAGAAAACATGTAATTAAACAAAATATTAGACAAATCCTGTAAACAATAAACTTAATCGTCAATGTTATCACAATTCAGTAACTATTTTTTTTTTTTTTTTTGTATATATAGGATTTAAAATTCTGAACTTTTTCATTTAGGAGTCAGAATTTCTTTCCTTAAGTAGGTCATATAATTTTCAATAAATTTTTGTCAGATAATTTCTCTCAAATTTGGCACAGATGTATTATAATCTAGAATGCCAAATTCTATGTTTTGGTGACTTTTTGACGGATTTTCTTATGTATCAGCCTGGTTTTTATAGCGTCCATATTATATGGAGACCTATAAAATTTAATGCAGAAAATTCTGTCTTGGCAACCCTAGTAGTTACGTCATCGCACACGTACCAGTACGTCATTTTGGCAGCATTTCTTCATTGCCAAAAAAAAATTTTAAATTTTGAATCCTGGATTATACCGCATCTGTGACTCAAGTTTATTAGTTCAGTAGATATATCATCTGGTAATGTTGCTTTATTGTTTTTCTTTTTATTAATTTATATTTTATTAGTTCAGCTGGATCTGGTGTTACTGCTCCATATTTTTTCAGTTATTAATAGAATATTGTGTCTTTTTAATTATTGATAATAAAAAGATTGATTTTTAGTCCTTTCAATCGTAAAGTTAAAATTATTTGACGCATTTAAGCTAAGCAAGTTACTGAAATACTTAACTCATTTATTTAAAAATTTAACCTTTTTATTAATGACTATTTCACTTCTATACTTACATAAAGTAATCTTGGTTTTAAAGTACCTACCTCTCTCATTAATGGCGCGGAATAAGATTCTGTTTTAATGGTTGGACGGACCTAAGAACCCAACTACATTAAGTTGGATCGCTTCTTAAATTTTTTTATTTTATTTTATGTATAATATTTCTTTTACAAGCCTTTTTTTTTCTAACTATCAACATCTCATCTTGTAAATATTTTACTTAGCATAACTTCATATATTTCATTTTTATTTTGATTAACTCTTCTGCACTCATCATCAAACAAATGATTCCTTCTGAACTTTTTCCTTACCAATTTATGTGTCAATTCTTGATAGTTGAAATTCTTAATCAGTGGCCATTTTTCCCCCTCAACTACAATTAGTTTCTTTTTCAGTTCATCTGGCAATATTGATTTCAAGTCTTTGTGGATTTCAAGTCAAGTCTTTAGCATGCCTTAGCTTAACAAAATTAATTTTTATGGTGACATCCCCTTTTTAATTTATAAAAAAAAAACCTTTTACTTTTTTTAGCTCACCAAATTATGATCGGAATTTACATTAGTTCTTCCGTAAGTTCTCATGTTTTAGAGAATTAAAAAGTGCTTAGAGCCCATCACCACATGGTGAATGTAGTTGATATAAAGTTCAACCAAATATTTCCATGTTATTTTATGAATACCTTTACCATGAGTCTTTGCGCTGCCAATCCTCATATTGAGAGAGGCAGAAAAACTAATAAGTCCGTTACTGTTATCATTTGACGTGTTTCCAATAACTAATCTAAATTCATCCACTGGCAACTATGGTATTAATTGACCCATATGAATTATTACTTTTTACTTAGGACAAGAACTCCTAACATTATCAAGCGCATCATAAAATTAATCTTTCTCAATCTCATCGAAAGCCAATTACTTTTTAGCTGTAATGTGAATGATTATATATTCTTCAACTTAATATAAAATAAGTACTCCTAAATAGTAATTAATGATTTTAAAAGTAGGAAAGATGCACTTGTATTATATATATATATATATATATATATATATATATATATATATATATACATATATAACAATTGGTATTTTCATATATTAAAATTATAATGTCAGAATTCAAAACTAGCTACTGTTGCCTTCTGCATACACGTTTGTCTTATTTGTTTTCCAGGTTTTCTCTTTTGTGACACTTCAATATTGCCCACAATCTAGGAAAAGTTCCCCCCAGAAACCAATTGCACTTTGAAGGTTAAAATATTTGTAGATGATAAATTAATTGTCCGAAAGGATGCAAAAATATATAGAATGCGATGCCACTATGCGATTCCAAAATATATAGGACGCAGATCAGATGCAGAAACTGCATTGATGCGTACTTGAAAAAAGTCGTCAAATAATTAAAAAACTAAGTACACTAAAAATATACATAAAATATTTTCTGCGACATTAATACATTACTTAACTTGAACATAATTTTAAATATATGTCATTATTTTGAACAAGAGTATTGTTCAGACTAATTAAAATGGCATCAAAGTGAAATTTAAGTTGAGATGATTTACAGTAATAGTCTTTTAGGAATATTGCAATTTATTCCAAGAATCATTGAAATCGTTCTTCAATTTTTATTTCATTCAATTCAAATTCAAAATTTGTTAAAAATTTAAACTTTCTCAACATTTTAATGTAAATAAAATGATTCATAGGAATTGGCTTTTAGGAATATTTCAATTTATTCTAATAATCATTAAAATCTTTGTTGCATTTTTGATTTTTTTCAATTTATATTTAATATTTGTTAGAAATTTGAACCTTCTCTCAATTTTAATTTAGTTAAAATGGTTTATAGGAATAATCATTTTAGGAAAATAATTTGATTTATCTCAAAAATGAATAAAATTTTTATATTAAATTTTTATACACAAAATTTATTAATTCACCTGAATTTCTTCAAACTTATTTGATTGTATATGATTTATTATAAAATATATTATCTTGAAAAGTTATGTTGAATTCTTTTTAAAGAGTTATGCTTATATACTAGCAATGAATTTAAGACATGGCGATCTTATATTTCAATTTTCATTATGTAAAAAATGCTAAGAAACATTAAAATCTATGCTTTTAAGTGTTATAAGAAATATTCATAAATATATGTGGTTTTATGTAAATTGAAGTCAAAACTATAAAGTGTTTTGTTGTTTCCACTGAATGTTTATGTTTCCCTTTTTACATTAGATATGTTTACTAAATTATATCTTAGTTTTTATACGATGAATTTATCACCAAATAAGCAACTCAAGAAAAATAATTCACTCAACAGAGGCAAAACATTAAATTCAATATTTCATATTACACAAGAAATAAATGCAAAAAATTCTCTAAATTTTAAACAGTTCCGAAATTTAATTTTTTATTTACATATAATAAATATATTAATAATCATTTAAAATAAATTAAGAGAGATATTCTAATAATTATTATTTCTTTTAAACATAAGTAATTCTCACAATTTTAAAATGTATGCAAGATACATTTTTATGAAAAATGTTTGATCAAATGCTCCGGTATTGAATTATTCAATAAAAATACGGAATATGTTGTTCCATGTTTATGAAATTTCTGCAACAATGAAAATATTACAAAGAAGTATAATTTATAATTCGATAGAAAGAATTTCCGTGAAATATAGTGGTAATGGAATGTTAGTAATTAAAATTTTCCTTTCGAAAATTAATTTATTTTGTACTAACATGAAAATATGTTAAAATTATTAAAAAATAATTCAAAATATTGAAAAGACAGGGTTTATTCTTCATGAAATGCAGTGATTATTTTGATAAGTATAAAATATATATTGTATGGTATTCCAAAACAATTTTTTACTAAATGAGCTTTGTAAGAAAACATACAACAGATCTATATTAACTCACTGACAAGAGATGGCGCTACGGCCCAATAGAGCGAAATTACAAAATATTTAATATCCAATAAGAGAAGGATATGCAATATAGAAGAGAGATATGAGAAGTAGAAGGTGAACCGTCCGGTTCATAAATAACTTTGTTTATTATTTCTAATGTACCTTATAACATCATATATAACTTTGTTTATTATTTTTAAGTATTTTCTTTTGTAACTATTTTAGTTATGTGTAAAGTCGTAATAAATGTTTTGTTTTGTACTATTTTAACTTCCATTTTCTTACGTCCCTACAAACAGAATTTATCAAGCAACACTTAGAACAATCTAAAAACTTTTAGTCTTCAATATTCTATTTTTGACAGCACATAAGCTTATTTGAGGTACGGTATGAAAAACAAAAATAATGACTTAGTGACTACATCGAAATTTACACTAACATTGTTTAAAGAAATATATATGTGGTAAAAAATAAGGAAAAGAGATCAAAAGAACTTATGAATGAAATGTCTCTTAAATGAAAATGAAATCCAAAATCTACAAAATATTTTTATTTAATCACAGAATTTTGACTACATACAGAAAATGTTTTTTTTAAATTGGTATTAACAGTACTTAAATTAAGAAAATTGAAATAATTATGTGTCGTTTTGGCAACAGTCTTAGATAAATAACAGGTTACAATCTTTCCTCTCTTGAGAGTTCCAGATGTAGAGAAATTGTTTATTTGTACGACAATGTGATCTAGATTTCTTTCATCCAGTTTTTATTCTGTATTATTATTGTATAGTATTTAGGAAAAAATATTTTTTCCAAATTTTTCTTCAATTCATGCTTTATAAAGCACTTTAAAGTCCTTATTATTAAAGTTCTTAATTATAGTGCTATGTTAAATAATATTAAGGAAGGACTTCATTGTCAAAGTTCCTTCAGTCTACGTTAAAATGGTTCGTAAGCAATATTCCGGAATGACTTCCAAGGTAAAGTTCATTCAGGCCACAATCCGATGCTGATTTTCAAGCTTCATAAAGCTCTCTAACTCCTACTTATTAAAGTTCTTTAAATATAGTGCTATGATAAATTATATTAAAGAAGGATTTCATTGCGCCAAAGCTCCTTCAGTCTACAGTTAAAAAGGTTCGTAAGCAATATTCCGGAATGACTTCCAAGGTAAAGTTCATTCGGGACACAATTCAATGCAAATTTTGCACTTTGTCATGGAAGGACTTTAATTAGAAAGTTGCATCCAAGTATATGACATGAATTTGATGTTTTAATATATATATTCCGGAAGGTCTTCATTAATAAAGTTCCTTCAGGCCACTATTTGTAAGTTATTATGAATATTTTCCGAAAGACATTGTTGATAATCTTCTTTCACGCAGATAAAATAATTTTATTAAATTTTGTTCCGGAAGGTCTTTACATACAAAGTTCCTTCAGGCCATAATTCATAAGTAACTCATTTTATTCTGAAAGATCTTCATTCGCAGTATTTCTTCAGGTCGCCATTTTGCTCCGCTCTTACATCAAAAATATTTCACAGTGTTCATCATGGAGTATTTATGTCACTTATAATGATTTTAAAATGTTTTGATGAGATTCAACAATCGGAATGGTGTTGGAACCAATCTCTAAATAAATAAAATCAATTTTAATTACTAATTCTAATAATATATAAAATAAAAATACAGTGCAATTAACTACATTTTATATATGGTAAACATTGATGTATTCAGCTCAATTTTAAAAGATGTCCAAATTCATTACATAACTTTAATTAAAAATTTAATTAAAGAACTTAAAAATAATAAAATATAAAATTCAATTTAAAAAGTTTAAACTATGAATTTGATAATATCATGATTGCATGTGCTTGAAGGAATTTTTTAATCACTCAAATGTTCAATTTGCTTTGTAAAAGTGTATAATTTAATTCAAAATTTCAAGTGTTGACGCAGTTATTATTCGTTTATTTAAATTATAATATAAATGTATATATAATTTTATCTAAAATGACGTTATGGAAATTTATTAATGGATGTAAAACAAATTTTGCCAGACAAATCAATATCAAAAGATTTGCCTAACAAATAAGGTTCATAAATAGATGATATTTTAAGGTTCGCATTAAATGTTCTTGCAGATAACATGTCTAGTAATTTTTTAATTAAAAAATTATGAAAAATTCAATATATATATATATATATATATATATATATATATATATATATATATATATATATATATATATATACAATTAATCAATTTACAGAAATATTTCAATCTCCTGCAATAAAATGAAAGCCAAAAATTGAAGTGCTTACAATTTTTTTTTCAAAATTAAGATACTTAGTTTTTTAAAATAAAAATATATCTAAGAAAAATAAAATCGTAAATAATGTTTCAATTAAATTGTTACATTACATATGATGTTGCCACATTGTAATGATATGAAAAACATCTATTTGTATCATTTTAGAGAATTAAATGGAAAAATTTATTTTTTCTCATTTAAAAATAACTTCCCATACTTTAAAAATAATTTGTAAATGAAGCAATTTTATTATTAAAAAATATTGTACTTTATACTTAGACGCAGCAAATTTTAAATTTTATTAGCATATATATTTCAGATTTTAATGTTACATTCTAATGAATATTTTCTGTCTAATTTAATGCTAATATCATAATATTTTAAGACTAAATTGAAAAAAATCAATAAAGTTCACCTAAATCCATTTTTATGTATTGTTATTATTTTATCAACCATTTCTGTGAAAGAATATTCATTATTAAATGTTAAGAATTAGCACATTCATAAATTAAAAATAAAGCTATTATCTATTTGATTCAATGAAAATGTAAGTTAGTTATTTTATTTATTTTTTTATCTAAAAAATAATTGAAATCCACATCACTAGGCAACATATTTTTAGGGTAAAAATGATCTCTGGGATAATACGTAAATAATTTAATTGCAAGTAGAAATATTTTATTTGTAATAATAAATAATATTTTATGTGTAATAATTACCTTAATTAGAGAAGGTTTCTTTGGCTGTGGAATATCACCAAGAAATATAAGAAATTCTGTATCTACTTCACTCACCATTTCATAACCTTTTTTACTTCTGTTTCTGAAAACATTTATGAAAGATTTATTTAATGTAAAGTTAAATATGAAGAAAAAATTAATTATATTAATATTCAAAACAATAATTAATGATTTGAGTAATTTATTTTAACACTTGTCACTAATATATTTTTTTTTTATATTTTTGTTGTATCTATTACTTTTAATCTATCATTAAAAATTATTTGGAATCTTTTTTTCAAAAAAGTAAAACTTATTATTTTTTATTATCTTGGAAATTTTAGTTCATATTATTGTATTTCAATTTTGGTTATCTTCGCAATCCTCTCAATTTTTTTTTACTTCATTGAAGTCTGCAATTTGAATTAGCTATTTCTTTTACTCAAATTAATTAAGATTTCGTTATGATTAAACTTTACATGAAAACGCTCTGATGATTATAGTCATACATTGCAATCTTACATATTATGTTATTATAAAGAGAAAAGAATTTTATTATAAATCAATAACAATCACAAAATCGATAAAAATTTCATGTTCCCGTTTTTATAAATGATTAAACATTTTTAATCATATTTAACATAATAATTTTGAGAAGATTACTGAATATTTATTTAACAGATAAGAAAGTTTCTTTCCATACCTCGAATCATTTTTTTATGTTATTCACTTTAGTAAAGATGTCTAAAACTCATTCTATTTACAAAATGTTTTATACAGGATTTATATACACGCTGTATATAAACAAAGTGAGACAAGAGTTTCTAAAAATGCAAACCTTAACAATACATGATTCAAATATTATTTATGTCAGTAATTACTATGAGTTTGTATTAGTAAAATATTTTTTCACAGATATAATAGTTCATATCTATTTCCACTTTTCATTTTTTAAAGTGATTTATATGAAAATGTTTTTATTTCTCTTCAGCATGATGTTTTATGACAGTGTTCTTCATATTTTATATAAATGTTTTTAGTTAAATAAAGTCTGTTTGTGATAATTGTTAACTTATTAATTCAAACAAAATAGCAATATTTAAAAACAATTCTTGCTTTTTCTAAAATTTTTTAATTTTTAAAAATAAAAATTTTAACATTCCTTATATTGTAGTTTATCCCAAGTTGCATAAAAATTTAGTTAAATTTCGATTTATTACATACGGAGGCACAGATGCCGTATAAGCCATGCGCCAAATTCTGAGATTGGCGATTTTTTGGCAGATTTTGTTATGTACCTGGGAAACATTTTTTGTTACGTCATACATATGGACCTGTAAGAATTATGCAGAAAATTCTATTTTGAAATCCTAGTATTTACGTCATCGTGCATGTCACGATACGTCATCTTGGCAACATTTCTTCATCACTAAAAAAAATTCAGAATAGATTATACGGCACCTGTGACCATACGGATGTGACACTTATGCAGATGAATTTGGAAATTTATTTTCTTATTATTTAAACATTAATTTAAATAATATTACTGATTCTCAAAACACATGGATAATTAAAAATAATAAACCTATTACTGTATTTGTTCCTACTCATAATATTAATGATGTTTCCTCCAATGACTTCAAGGATTTATTCACTAGCATTCCACTCGATAAACTTTTTGATGTTGTTATGTTTTATTTTTATGATTTCAGTTTAGTGTTAAATATTGATTTTAATTTTTGGAAAGATCTCGGTTTTTGTATTTACAATAGTTATATTTTTTATGGAGAAAAATTTATTTACAAATCGATGGCTTCCTGTAAGGTTCAAAATTCTCAAATTTATTTTGCATAAATATGAAAAATATTTTATTATTCAGATACCTTTTGCACATAGATGTATTTATAATTTCATAATATTCAATTTTTAAAAATTTGACAAAATTTACAAAATTATCTATTCTGAATAGTTAAAATTAATTAAAACAAATAGCGATTATTTAAAAAATAAATTTTGGAATATTTTGAATTACTGTAAAAGAAAACTATACATACGCCGACATTTATGACAAAACTAATATTTTTAATTTCAATGTAAATAAGCTAATTTTTAAAACTCAAATACTTCAATTAAAATTTATAAAAATGTTATTTTCTATCAACTTAATAGAATTTATGTAATATGTAATAATTTTAACAGTATAAATAAACAAAAAACTGGAAAATATTTTAACTAATAACAACAATCCATTAACTTTATTAGACACTATTTGGCTTAGAAAGTAAGATGTAATTATAAACTACAGAAGGGTCACTGAAGCCTTGAAGATCTTATAAGAAGCTTGAAATGCCACTAATGCGTACACTTAGTTTTTAAATTTATGTATTTGGCTTACACTTAGCATTTATTTGCAGTTCTTGCGGGTTTAGATCTAGATTTGATTTTGATTACTATAATTTAATTGTGCATTGAGGCAACTTTGGATTTAATATTATATTTCGCTTATTTTTTACTTTGATTTTTATTTCTTCTGTTTTAGTTGGACATTATTAGTGTGACGTTGGTGTGTATTGGCTTCTTTTAAGACTTCAGTATGGAGCCGTTGCAGAAAAGCCATACTTAGTGCCAATGGGGTTAACACCCCCTGAACAAGTTGGCCCCGTTGGTACTTCCTTTCATTTTCCTTTTATTCTATGTTTTTTTAAAATTTTTAAACTATCTATTGAACACATCTTCCATCTGTTTACTATATTTCGTAATTTCAATTTCATTACTCCATTTTGTATTTGATTAATTTTACAAGAATTTACTGTTATATATATATATATATGCATACACACACACACACACACACATATATATATATATATATATATATATATATATATATATATATAAATGAAACTAAAAATAAATATTTGCAAATTTAGAGGAAAATATTAATAAATCATTTTCGTATGTATATAACATAAAAACTTGATTATTTACAAATTGCATGAGAAAAAGTTATTAAAATTATACATAATTTAAGAAAATTGAGAAAAAATTAACATACTGATCTTTCTTAAACCACTTGTTCTTTAAGTAACGCATTTTGCTAGATATTTTCAAAATTGTTTACAAATTCAAATAAACTTTAGTGCAAATTAATATCAATGAAAAGCAACAAGATATAAGTACAGTAATTTTAGATCCAAATTTTAGTTAAACAACTCAATTTGTATAATCAATTGTTAAAGTATGTATTGACCAAATAGTTGCATTGTTGCCAATGAGAATGCAACAATGGTATAAAATGATTTGAATATAATAATGAAACGTAATTCTTTCAAAGTTCTTTATTGCAATAATTGAATTTAAATAATGCGAATATTATTAAGAGAAAAAAGTAGCATTCAATAATGAAACTATATATATATATATAACATGCTTAGGAAATACTGTTCACATAAAATTTTCTTTTAAGCAAAAATTATCAATAATTATTTTCAGATGATTTTGTAACTTTTGCTTTAATTTTTTTATAAACTTGCTTTTAATTTCTTTAGCAGCAAATCATACTGAAATTTAAAATTTAAATATTTGCAGCAATCTAAAACAATGATTGTGCATAATTTTCAATGTTAATTAGATTTTATGCAAATACCATGCTATTTAATAAAAATATTAGGAAAAGAGACCGTTTTTATTAGCCTATGATACTAAGGAGTTTAATCAGTAAAATACATTCAATGCCATGTTTCTAATGCATTACATTTTTAATTTTCTTTATTTTAACTGCGTTTTGTTATTGTTGTTATTTATGATTATTGGAAAAGTAAAGCTCGCGCTATGCCGTTGGCTATGTAAATTTAAGTCATTAAGGTGCGTCTTTCTTTCATAACTAGAGCACCATGAGGATGCAAGTACAACTTTACTGTAAACTCCTCCGATAGATGGCACCACCTGAAAATACATTCCCTCAATTTTAACATTGACTTGAAGGGATAGAAAATTTTCTCCAGAACATTACACACATGATAACTGTTCAAGGACCGACCACAGGAGTTTCGATTCCACAAATTTAATGAGCACGTATATCACAAGTACTTGGTGGGTCTTCGTTGGCATTAGGAGTTTGGGGGCATTGGGAATCGAACCCCGCTCTTCTGGATGGATAGCCAATGCTCTAAACACTAATCTGCCTCAGCCCCCATTTCAGTTGTTAAATTAATGTAATCATTAAATATGTGTAACATACAAACGTATATTTCCAATAATATTTTCAAAATCTGTAGAGTCATTCATGCATCCGATGATTATAAAATTTTATCTAATTCTATCATTAAGTTGGAAAAATTATTTGTCAAGAAATACTAAATATATACACTTTTGATATTTTATCAAAACGTCTAAGTAATCTAAACAAAATTTGGTTGACGCAGTTTTCATAGGATTTAAGTAGGAATGAAGTGAAACTTCTTACAAAGGAAGTACGCAAAAGTCTAAAAAAACTAAGATGCATTATATTTCAAATTTTTCAAAAAGCTTGCATAACTGTTTTTTTAAGTGTAACAAGATAAACAAGAACTTCTATCATCAAAAGTATAACTAAGAAATAAAATGCTAATAGTTAGATTTTTTATTTAATAAGCAAGAAAACGTGATCTTGATAACAAAATACATGTTTGAATAACATTATTGATGTAATATTTATTGGAAATATATTTATCAACGCTGCATGGTATTAATATTATTTTTAAAAACGAAACACTGGCAATAATACTACTAAGCTTGTCATTATTAAATTTTCCAGTTATAGTATATATGCTGGTATATTTCTTCAGTTCAATTTATATAAAATTATATATACGTATATGTATAATCATATACCAAATACAACTCATAAGTTCATTCAACCATAAATTTTCAAAAGTATTATGAGACATAAAAATTAAGTAATTTACTCACTTTAGTTGTAAAAATATTAAAAAATTCTCATATAATTTAGAAACATTTATAAAGAAATATTTCCAATACTTTCTTGAAAATTTTATCAGCTTTTCAGAAATAGTTGCTTAGAGGATTAAAAACAGAAAATGGTAGTAAGAAATGTATTTATCGATATGTTGTATATTGGTAAAAAAATTTTTTTTCCTCTTTATATAAGATCTAGATTTCTTATCATCTCAACTAATCGAACCTAAATCTAAAAGAACTTTTGAGAGTATGCTCTGCTGAGTCTGTTGACTTTAAATAAGGCAAAACTCACGGTTAGGGTTCAAAGCAAAGAATTTTTTTTTAATTTTGTATTACAACACGTATTTTCTTTTTTCGCAAAATTAAAAACCTGATTAAAAATGGTGAATATTTTAGAACTATTAAGATGCGAGGAGAGCATTTCAGTCGGAGTACATTTACTACAATAAAACCAATATGATAGACTAATGACAACTCAGAGAGGAGAAAATTCCATATATTTTGCATAATTTACAGGGTTTGACAGTAAACGCATTAGTCACTGATTTCCCCATGCAAAACATTTCTTGTATAGAAAATGTTTTAGAAGCGATGTGGGAATTGATTATTAAAATAATATGGCAGCAAGATTACACTTAGTATAAGCCAATTAGAATAGATGCCAAAATTGTTTTATTTGAATTAGGAAAATATTTTTGATCATAAATATAAGAAGAGAGAAAGTATTTGTGAATTCCCAAGTTAAGAACAGGTGATGTTCTGTAAGAAATTTATAGGAAATATTATTTTATAGGAAAATTATAGGAAATTTATAGGAAAATTTATATGGTAAAGAAATTTGTAGGAACTGCATTCATATGCAGTGGAGTAATATTCCAGCAAGCGGCTGTTCCAGTTGAGTTTGTTGCGAAATTTCATAATACGATTGCATAATTACCGCAGATCTATACCATATTCAGGAAGCATTGCTCTCTGTTTGGAATCTCCGAAGTGGACAGTTCTCAAGCTTCCACGCTGTGTTCTGTGGTTGTTTCGTTATTGGATTCAAGAGGTTCAGTTATTTGTAAGCATTTCCCTCATGTGATATAATGAAGAGAGATGATTAATGTGAATGGGTGGGTGATGATACATAAACTTCTTCTGAAACATAAACTTCAAAAACTGCATTCACTAGGCTAACAAAAACCATCAAAATTTGGTATCAGTGTTTCCACATAAACCAAAAGTGATGATAGGTGCAGCATCATCAGCACATTATTTCTTGGTTCATATTTCTTCCAAACTTTCATGACACAGATCCAGGTCACAAAATCCAGCTCTGTCATAAGTGCTGACATTTTCACGTTCTCACAGTCTCATGGGAGGGGGGATAGGGCATGCCCATTTCATTTTGTGACATCCAAATTGCTTATGCTAATGTACCGCGGACGTAGAGAGGAAGGTTCTAACTCAAATGTGAACTTGTCACCTGACTATGGTTCAAAATTAAGAGATACTTGATCATAGGCTAGTATCCCAAACCCATTAATCTTAAAGAATTCATCTGCAACGCTATGTTCGTATGTCACAAATATTTAGCATAAAGGAAAATTGCAGAATTTATATTATTATACATTTGCAATAACAAAATATCATCTGTATCATTTATGGTTGAAAGATAGGTACATCTAAGACCTAAGGTCCACATGACTGAAAGACAAAATGAGCTCGTATTTACAGATATTGCTAAAACGTGAAGTTATTCTCATTCCTCATGTTCGGTATGTTCCTTAAAATTTGACGCATAGAATGCGTTATCTCGTGAAAAGAGAGATATGCTGGAAATTATAATCCAATAAAAGCTTTTTTTCCATTTTCTTTATATTATTATCATTAGTATATTATAGAGCTTTTCCAATCTCCATGCTGGTAAATTTTATTCCATATTAATCATTCCAAAGAAATTTGTTATTTTTCAATATATTGATACATTCGTTTAACGAAAAAATGAGTATTGCAATAAGGCATTGCCAAATTCTGTTTGTATAATTGTAAATGAAAATTTTGAATTCTTTAATTTCATAAGTCCCCAGTGGATATGTTAAAACAATATGTTTGTGAAATTCCGCTTCGATTGACTGAGCGAAAAAGTAGCTAGGGTTTTAAATACAAGGGAAACATTTTTGAATTACATGTACATAATATTGTATGTGAGCCTTTTCGTATACTATATTGTACTTAACTCATTTGCTTTAGTGGTTCAGTAGATTCAAGCTGCTTTACATAACATCAGTGAAGTGTAACATTGCTTTCCGCGATGAGTGATTTGGAGGGTAATTACATTCTTCCTCAGTAGTTTGTATGAGAAAATGTACATTGGATAGGTGCCCGAATTAATCTTTAAAGTTCGAAGTCTTTCCACTAAAGTGACGTAGATAAGGAGTGAAACGTGCCAACTCAAGTGCAGCAACATCACTTGACAATGGTTTAACCGTGGTTGAAATTTACCAGGCGTTTTGTGATAGGAGAATATTCCTAACTCTTTAAACTTATGGTACAGAGCGGGGTTTTCCTGTAAGATGTAAGATCAATAATATATATATCATATATTACATATATATATATATATATATATATATATATATATATATATATATATATATATATATATATCATATATGACATATATATATATTAGCATCTTCTTCAGTTTTTTATGTGATATGCCAGGATTTTAGTTGCGATACTTTAGTAATTTTTAAAACAATGGGTGGGAACATTTGAATTTTCTGTGTTGATAAAACATTACATTTTTCATGTGGAAAAATATTCAAGCTAAGCAGTTGCTTGAAATGTAACAAATTGCAGGGAGGAATAATTTGTTGATTTTGAATGAGCCAGTTTGAACTAGTTGTTGCTGAATTTGGTTCTTGATTTAGAACACAGAAAAATTGGCAAAATGGTTTACACCTATCATTATTAAATGATATAACCAACACATTAAAGATAAAGGAAAACAGAATGTTCACAGCAATTATCACAAACATTAATTCCTAAAATGTCATTTTTAATTAAAAATTTTTAGTGACATTAAATTTTTATAACATTCAAACAATCTGTTATAGTCTTACAAATTTTTTTATTCTGTCTTAAGTACGCCAATTTATTGGAAATAAAAATATAAAGAAATATATTGAAGACATTTTATAATTAAGAATGAAATTTATTGTGCATGAGATTCATCAATGCATTATAAACATTCTTTTTCTATGTTATTTATCGTAGTTAGTACTTAAGTAAAATAACTCAACTTTCAGAAGCTAAAAATTACAAAGCAATGCTGCTATTGAATTAAAATGACAATTATATTTTCTTATATAATAATTGTTTTCAGTTAAATACTTAATTTTTTTCTAATTTTGAAAAGAAGTTTGCAATTGCAAAAAAAATATTGTAAGCACAAAATTTAAAAAAAATAGTTTAAGAATGTATAAAAGAGCTTACAACATTCGCAAAAGCATTCATATAACAAGTTTATTATATCTTATACAAATTCTAGCTCTTTCTCTGCATATATATATATATATATATATATATATATATATATATATATATATATATATATATATATATATATATATATATATATATATATATATATATATATATTTATATATATAGATATATATATATATATATGCATAAATAAATATAAAATACATAATACATAAAATACATATATATACATATACATATATATATATATATATATATATATATATATATATATAGATACTTACAATTTTAAGCACTCTGTATTTCCGTTTTATTATCTACAATCGAACCCTTTATCGGCAGGATGAGAGCTACTAAAGTTAAACTAAAAACTGTGAATAAATTTCTATTTATATTTGTCAGTTATTCAAATAATAAGGATTACCTGTTCTAAGTGTGAGACAACATTTTAACAACGATCTTATTTATTGAGGATTTCGTAGAACTTTGCATTTTTTTTTTAGAATTGTGTCGTAGAATTTACGTAGATTGTGTCGTAGAATTACGTAGATTTACGTAGATTGTAGAAAAATTGTGTCGTAGAATTTACGGACACAATTTTTAATAATTAATGTTCATAATATGAACTGCATCAAACGAATTGAATGATTATTTTTCTTATAAAACTGTTTGATTTTTGGCAAGTTATCTAAATTTTACATGTACTATCTGAAGTTCAGTAGAATTCTGCATTTGTAAAAATGCTTAAAGATGAGTGGCCAATTGAATACAAAAGCTATTTTTGAAACAAAACATGTTTTTTTTAATAAATGTCTATATACATTACTTATGGCTGACTATATTAACGCATTTTACAAAATTTCATTATAAAAGTGAAATCAAGTTATTCAAATACTCTTCTGGCCACTGGAATTGTAACACCTTGAAAGAAACAATCAAATAACATGAAATTTACAACATGATTAGTGAAGATGAGACATGCAAGTTATTAAAATTTCAGTGCAGACCTCATCATACGTGCCTGTGGCCCCACTTCAAAGCGCTATTTAAGGCTTGGAGATTTCGACGATTTCAAGTTTGGCAATCGTATTTTTCTTGAGTTTTGTTTAAACGATCAATTATGCCTCGTAGAAAACAGCGATCATTTTTTGATCAAGTTACCGTTTTCGGAAGAGAAAAGTTAATGGTCTACCTAAATTGTGGATTATCCTTGAGGGAAATGGATTGTCGAGTTGGACGGAATCAAACATCTGTAATGTGGATATGTGATCGTCGGATGCAGGAAGGTACGACGAAACTACGTGTTTGATCGCATTCACCTCAGCACACCACTTCACGTAATGACAGTCAAATTGTGTGCTGGACAGTGACGCAACGCTCAGCCACATCACGAACCTTAGCACATCACATTCAGTCTGTAATGTATCATCCAGCGTCTACGTGTACCATTCGACAGTGTGGCCTGTCTGCAAGATATTTATTGGTTTGTCTGCCCTTGAAGCAGAACCACAGACGTTTCCGTCACCAATGGTGCGTAGAAAAAAGGGTGTGGATTGCAGAATGGAATGAAATTTTCTTTACTGATGAGTCACAGTTCTGTCTGTAACACCATGATGGTCGCATTCAAATTTGAAGGCACCGTGGACAGAAGATACTGAACAGATGTATTATGCACCCACACACGGGTCCTGCACTGGGCAATATGATATCGGGCGGTATTGGATATCACTCTCACATTTCTCTAGTACGCATTGGCGGTACTTTAAACAGCCATCGCTGCATCTCCGAAAGTGTTGAAGCCATTTGTCCTTCATCGCCTTCAGGGCTTGCTAACACTTATATTTCAACAGGATTGTACGCGACCACATGTGGCACGAATTGTCCAAGGGTTCTTCGCCCATCACCAGATTAAATTGCTTCTCTGACTGCCTCGCTCTCCGGATCTTTCACCGATAGAAAACATATGGTCCATGGTTGTTTAACTATTGATCCTGATTACATCCTCAGCTACCACACCAAATAAACTTTGGCAACGTGTGGAAGCTGGTTGGTCTGCCGTACCCCAAGAACACATCCAAAGTTTCTTTGAATCAGAACTGGGGTGTGTGGTAATGGTGATTTCCAACAATGATGGCTATTTTAACTACTGATTTTGGCAGGAACCATACTTCACAGAAGTCTATAAATTTAATAATTTGATACTTTTTCAACATGTTATCTATAAAATAAATTTTGTTGTGATATCTCTTGCCTTTGATATATGTATGACGCCACTTGCCTTTGATATATGTATGACGCCACTTGCCTTTGATATATGTATGACGCCACTTGCCTTTGATATATGTATGACGCCACTTGCCTTTGATATATTTGATATATGTATGACGTGAGACCAAGTGTCAAATGTTTTACTTGAACATTTATTAAATTTATATTTCATTCATGAACCTCTTATTTTGAATTGTTCATAAGTAGATGAACTTCAAGATATACCAAAGCACTCACTTACTATCTTAATGCGATTGGGAAGAGCAAAATTATATAACCTTTAATGTGTTTTGCATTTATACATGCTGCATTGGGATGCAGTTTAAATATGTTATATCCATTCACTTTTTCATTTCTCCTTAAAAGCAATTCACTGATTATTTTTCAAAAAGTTTTAATGAATATGCTTCAAGTATATAAATTGAAAAGGGAAACGTTTCTAGAAATAAAACTATTAAGTTTATTCGCGCAATGTATTTCAATTTTAGTTTTCTGAACTGAAATAAAATGAAATATTGTCTGACTGTTAATGTAATTATAATTTTTTTTTTTTTTTTTTTTAAAGAAATATTTCTGACTTTAGTTTCTCCAAATGTTCAAAATGATGCCTACAAATTGTTTCTTTTTCATTTTTCTCATAATTTTACACCTAAAACAAAATTTAATTTCCTTATGTTTATGTCCTTTATCATAAGATACCTGAAATTAAGCATGGCATAGTTACAAAACTGACTTTTAATTAGCAATTTAAATGTAGAAATAGTATTAGTTTAAAATTAATTTGACAAAAAAAAATACTACTTGTGTCTGAAACAGCGATATTCGCATGTATTAACAGAAATATGTATAAATTACGTGTAAAACATTACTTTAGTTAATTTTTTTACCTTAGACTATAAAAGTATATTGTTCTGTATATGATCTAGGCATTTCATCATCAAAATGCTTCAATAATAAAATAATTAGAAGGTTATAAAGCATTCCAAAATAATGTCAAATTGAATTGAATTATAAGTTATAATAATGATTTTCGTGTCAATCGAATCTTTGTCATCAAAATATTTTGTTCTCATACTTTTTATTTTCTTGATAAATAAAATATATTCTTAGTAATCCAGTTTACGAAACTCGATCAACATCTGGTGTTTTAAGACAAGTTTTAATGATACAAATAAAACATTATTAATGTCTATTCAACTATAGACAAAGCCTGCAGTGTATAAACAATTCAATAATAAAAAAGAACACATATATTTCAACAGAAAAATGTAGTATTTAGAACTTATTTTGGCCAAAGAAGTCGTAAAAGCAAACAAAGTATCCAATACATAAAAATTACAAGAAAGTGGTCACATTAAGTATAAGTACATGAATATTGAGAATTCTGTGATTATTTATTTTATCTACAAATAACCACAAATGCTCTTATAAAAATCATGTTGATAAACATAATCTTCTTTTATATAAATCCGTGCTTAAAATCTCTTTCCAAGTTAAATATTGAAAAAAAATATTTGTTTAAAACATCATTTTGTCAAAATTTTCTGGTGAATATTATGTTCTAAGAAACGTATCTGACCTCATGAAGTTATACATTTTCTTATAGTTGGAAGAAATGTTTTCTAATACTATCAATAAATCCGTATTAAATAGTTCGTACTTAAACAAGAGAATGTTATAGGAATATTATAACATTAAAGAGTCCAATAAATAATAAAATTAATATCATGAATTAAATGAGCTTGTTTTAAATAATTTACATAATTTACCTTAACTTTAACAAATTATTAAATAATGTCGTAAAAAATTAGGAATTAAAAGTTCAGTTTTGATTTTATTGCACTTATTCTTCAATTTGAATTTTGTAAAAGTAAACTATAAGTTAAAATTGCACCAATTGCAGCTAGTAGTGTACTCCTTTTGAAATAAAAAATACCACATCCAGATAGATGTATTTTCGGTTTCTTCCACGAATCTTTGATGACTTGGGAAAGATCGGTCTCCAGTCTTAGAAGTGCTCTACATTCAATTAGACGCCAAAACAAAGAGTGCAGTTTCTCCATGTCCAGATTTACCTGACTAGCGTACCAAATAATTGCGAAAACATTCAGAGAAGGGCATAAAATCGCAAATACAAATAAATAAGATCTAAATATCGTCCAACTTTTGCTGAAAGCATTCGATAGTATCCCAACAGCTCCGAAAGCAGTGCAAAAGTTTGCAATGCACACCAAGAATATAAGC
This sequence comes from Latrodectus elegans, assembly GCA_030067965.1. NCBI lineage: Eukaryota > Metazoa > Arthropoda > Arachnida > Araneae > Theridiidae > Latrodectus > Latrodectus elegans. The sequence goes on from CM057819.1 coordinate 62,071,750, forward strand.
TCAGAGAATACATTTTCGGTTTCTCTAACGAAATTAGCAATCTTTTCTTTTTCGAACATAACTGCAATTTGTTTCTTTAGTTTGAATGATACAACTGTCTGCTGTTTAATATGAACAGTAATCTGTTTTATTTCTGTGGAATACACGTAACACAAACGGCAATACAATAAAGTTAACAAACTTGTAACAACTGGGTTTAAAACTGAAATTTGGAATTGTTTCACATATTGTAGAACATATTCAATTGTAATAACTGTATGGCTGTGCAAAAAGAATAGAAATGAAGTAGGAGGGTAATCTGAGAATTTCATGTATATGAAAGGGTGAAGAAACATGTAACAAAATATGAAATAAACATACATTTTTATTTTCTTACTGGCATTGTTTTTGTAATTGAAAGATAGTTTCTTAAGCAAACGATTTATCTTTGATTTTCTTTTCCGTATTAACATCCATGACGTTAGACTGAAACTGCTGATGAAAATGGAACAAGCATGTAACTTCCATACTTGAGGGTCAAATTTTGAAATACTCCAAAAAATTAAAAATGATCGATCAATTATCTCCAAAAATTCACTTGCAATCAATAACGAAATTATAATTTGTATCACAGCAAATATTTTGTTTTTTCCCTTAAAATTTCCGTAGAAAAATACTTGAAGTAAAAATAGATTGTAAAAGCTATGGTTCATGATTTTGGGTCACAGGAAGTTAAAAATAGTTTGTAAAAACCATGGTTCGCGATTTTGGTAACAGTGTAAAAACTATGGTTTATGAATTTAAGATCACTTTTAAAGTAAATACTAATAAGTTTAAAAAGTATTATAATTTAGGATCTCTATTAATTTGTAAACATAAATTATCTTTTGTTCCTGGGAGATATGATTGGAAGCAATTTCACTAAAAGCAACAACGAAACAAATGAATATTTTTCAATCTTAAGAATTTCTAGTTTGAAACAAAAATTTATAATAGAAATTAATTATGTAAAATGTAATCAATAATTCAATTTATAAACGTTTAATAACTTCAATAACTTAGAAGGAAATTAATTTTTATGTCGTATATAAAAGCTTTTAAAAAGCTTTTAAGAAAATATCTTTTCACTTAATTTTGAAAAAAATTAATTGTTATTAAATTATTATTTATTTTGAATAAAAATTTGTTAAAAAATACTCTTGTATATTTTTCGCTGATTATTTAATTGATTGATTACATATTTTCAAAAAGCAACTGAATTATTTAGAGAAAATTTATTAAATTGATACAGAATTGATTTTTCTCATCGCTGTAAACCAAGTAATCTATTTAATTTCAAGAAGCTGTTTCTTTTATTTTATACGTAACTGTGAAAACAAAATACATAAAATTTACAATTAGACATCAATATGAAAGATCTTGATGCCTAATTAAGTTTAATAATTATAGTTACTTTCTTTGTTTATGAACGTCATAATCAAAAATCTGTAAAATAGTTAAATAGAAATTTATTTTTTGAAAATTAATGTATAATAAATATAAATATAATAATACAAACATATACATAAGGTCGATATTACTATGTATAAAATATGTTGCTGTCTATATGAGAATAACAAAAGATATATTTCAATGCAAAGTAAATAGAATATTTTAAAATTCCACACTATATTAAATCAAACTCTAAGTTTTCTATTTATTATTTCTAAACTTTTTTGCTTCATTTTTTACATAATATGATGCTTTCGACATATTTATATTAACAAAAAATATTATGAATTGAAATTTATATCAGTATAAATTGGGCAAAACTCAATGAACGAAAATAATGTTAAGTATTTTTGAAAGAAATCTTGCTTGTAAATGTTAAAATATCTTTCTGAATTTATAGAAAACAAATTGCTTTAAAGTAATATAAATGCTATAATGAAGCTTTCAAATCAGAATTCATTACATAATTATAATAAATAGGCAAAGTAAATTTTGGAAAATACTATACACAAATTATTACCATACTTATAAATTTTTACATTTTATTATTTACTTATAGTAAAAAATGCAACCACTAACGTCAGCCGATAGCTGTGTTGTTGTTGATGTTTCTCAACTCCATGACCAGCAGTGCTAAATCAGGACCATGTGTTTATTCACCTTGAAATAATCCAGTACTAATAGGGGGTCTTGAATCAGGTCTTCCCTAGTAAATCCCAGACAAGATAAAATGTGTTCAGGAGATGCTTGTGCAGAAGAGCACCTTGTGCAGATTTTAAAGTGTTTATTGTCTCCAACAGAAATCATTGATTACAGGTGACTATCAATGAAACGGGTAAGATCAGCTTGATATCATCTACTACTGTCCCGAACAAAAGAGCCGCCTAAGCGCCTACTCTGATACCACTGGTACACTAGAAGGACTATCCTAATAATCTTATTCATTGGTTTATATTTAGAAACTATCTCAATATAAGTAAGAGGAGAGGCAGGCATCCGAAAACTGCTTAATACTGTGTTCCAAAATTTACCTTCCTGCATTTATTTAATTTAAAATTTTTAGAAAACTGCTGTATTCATTTTTAAATGCAATCAGAATAAGTGCAAGTTTGGATTAGCATTTATTTCACTCTGCAGAATCCATGTCAAGAAACATCTAATTAAAAAACTGTTTCAAGGAAATATAATTACAACTCCATTACTTTCATGCATAATGGTCCATATTCACACATAGCAAGGTAAAAAATCTTATTATAAACTTTATTCTGCTATACTTTTTTTTAAAAAAAAATGTTATGCATTCCATAACCTGAGCAAAGATTTCATGATTCCATATTAACATTCAAAAATATATTATTACGGATAATATGCACAAAATAATATATATTTTACAATTAAGATTTTTTTTCTAGTGCCAGCTAGGCTGACAGTATGGGGTGTGCTGCTCTACTTTTCCATACTGAACCATATATATATTTCATTATATATATGTACACTGCAAATACTGTTGATTTCAACGAAATCATATATAAGAGATTTAAAAAATTAGCATGCAGGATTTTTCAATGGGCTGGATAAAGTAAGCAAAAAGGCCGGATCCAGCCCTTGAGCCAGCTTCTGCCCACATCTGACCTATTGTAATGTAGATAAATTTATTTATTTGTAATGATAATTAGTATTTTGATGATTAGATGACTAAAAAAAAATTTTTTTTTAATTCTCTCTTCATAAATACTCTAAATTATCTTTTATAAAGTAGCGTAAAAAATCATAGTGCATTTGTATAGAAAGCATCACATCAATTTGCTTTTAAACTTTCATTTCGTTAAATTTAAATTTTACTTTGACCTATTGTAACATATTTAAATTTTTGATTTGTGATGATAATTAGTATTTTCCTGACTTAGATGATTAAAAAAAAAGCCTTTTTTTCTTTAAAATTTTACTTATAATATTTTTTGAATAAAATAATGTTATTTTTCATGATGATCACTTTAGAATACTTTTTTTTCTTTTAAACATCATTTAAACTTTTATCACATTTAATTACAATTTTCCTTTTTTGACAATTTTGGCTTCTAGATATTAAGCATTATACTTTCAATAAATTCTAAAAAATCTTATAGCATTTCCCAAAGAAATTTGAAACTATTTCTAAATTTATTGTTCCTACATTTTAGATATTATGAAAACTTGTTGAGGTTTAAAATAATTAATAAACTTCAATGTGACACACATAAAGTCAATCTAAAATTCCAGATATAATTTCAAAAAAGATAATTACTTTTATAAAAGCAGTTGGGCAAGAATATATTGTAAATTTATCTGTCACTTTGACAAAATGAATAGCAGTAAATAATATTACACACATACTGAAAACATTATTCGACGAAAGTGAAAATTATTCAATGAAGTATGCTAAAATGGAATTAAGTTTTATTTCATTGAAAAATTTTAATTAAATATCGCTTGGATGTAATATGATTAGTTGGTTACACTTACTCTCTTTAACCATATTTGTGTATAACATAGTTTTTACTACATACCAAAACGTTATTATGATATTGTTAATTTTCCCTTAAAATTAGTCAAAAGAATTCAAAATATAAGATTTTGTGGGCTAAGCAATAATGAGTTATATTATATAAATTTTTATTTAATATAATAGTTATCATGATTTTTGAGCAGTGGAATGTTGTAATTCTTGGCATTTAAAAATTACTAGCGTTAACTTTCAGCAAAATTGGAGATTTTTTTGAATACAGATGTCCAGAATGTAAATATTTCTTATCATATTCTGTGTAGAAACACTATAAATGTAAAAATCATTTTTAGTTATTTAATGTTTTTTATGTCACCCAATAAATTATAGTATAATTCTTTCTACATAATTATAACTCAAAGGAAAGTTAATTAATGTCTGCAATTACCATATTTAAATTTTCAACTGATGCTGCAAAATTGAAACTGTATTTAAATTGAAGTGACTGTAACCTAATGAATTATTAATAAGACTAACGAATTATATACAGTAGAACTCCAATTATCCGAACTCCGTCTATTCCAATCGTTGATTATCAGAATCGTTTTCAGAATTTCAAAATAATAATAATTTGTCTGAAGAAGAGAAAAAATCGAGAAAAGGGAAAATCTGATAATCACGTGTCACATGGATAATCACGTGGAAAAAGATGACCTAGGTATCCAAGTTGAAGTAGGCACTGGATCAACAACTAAGTATTTGCCAGCTTTGTAAGTGCTTTGAAGTGGATGGGGCTTCAGCCCAATTGTGACCACATGCAAATTCTCACTTTGAAGCGGATGCCCAACCAGGCTTTTCGAAAATAGTTGAAGGCAATGAAACAGCTTATTGTGATCAAGATGTTCAACAAGCAATTTTCATTTACAGCATTCTATAGGCATATTCTATTAATGTGCAGCACTTTTAAGAACTTTAACATGAAAAAATATTGTCTTTACATTTAATTGATTAAAAGTTCTTTTTCTTTAAAAATGTATAGTTTTTCTCCCATTTTCAATATACAATATTAATTAAAATGGATTTTATTTTGAAAAATTCAATTAATCGAATTTTTTATTATCCGAATGGGGTCCTGTCCCAACTGATTTGAATAATTGGAGCTCTACATTACCAGAAAATACATGAGAAAAATATTTTCTGAGTAAAAACATCTTCAAAAAAGGAAAATTTTTGATATCTAAGTAAGATTTTTCAATTAAAGATCTTTATATCATTTTTCAGTTATTAAATGATTACAAATATTTATATTCACGGCGCAGATTTACTTTCATAATTTCTAAAGGTCTCATCAAACTTGAAATTAATCTCAGATTTTAGTCAAGGATATATTTTGCATTTTCATGTTGCTGCACCTATGACAGTTCTTTTCATGATCCCAGTTTCGTTGACGAGTGATTTTACTTTTCATTAATAGCTTAATTATAATTCTATATAATAGCTAATTTATAATTCTATCTGTAATATCTGGCGACTGGTTGGCGATCAACAAAATGCGCTTTTCGTGGTTGATCTCTTTTGAGAGATTGCCGTATGTTAAAACAGTTTCAGGGGAGCGAGGTCCGCGATAGGACGCAATATTTTGGTAGGAGCGGAAGTCTCCGAGTTAGTTTTTGTATTTTGTTTTTGATATTAAATGTTTGTTTGTAATTAAATAAATGTGTTGTTCAGAAAATAGTGATCGTTAATTTTCTCGGCCATTTTCCACATCACACTATCTTATTTCAACACTTACTTTCTTTTAAAAAGTTTAGTAAATAAGGCTTTCGTTTATCAAACTACTTTCCTCTTAGCTACAGAATATCAAAATTTATATTTCAAATGCATGAAATAAATTCTCCCAAATTGGACAAGAGAGAGAGAGAGTCGCTTTATAATATATTTATTATTCTATCAACCTTTGAAGATTATCTGAGATAAGAAAATGATTTCTGTTTCCTGAAACATAGCACAGATATTCAAAACTTATTGTTTCTTTATCTATATTAATGTTCATATTACAAAATTTAATTTAATAGTTAACAATTTGCTTACTCATATAGTTGATTAGATAAAATTTCATATGATGAAAAAACTAACATGTGTAATTTTTATATTTTAAAAGTACTTAATATTTTCATAATAAAAAATAAAACATATTATCTTATTAAATGCTACTTCGTTGCATATTTTTGAATTATTCAATTCATATGCTCAAATTTACGATCTTATCAGCTTAGAGTTGAAAAGTAGTTTTAGTAAGCAATTTATTTTATTCATATAAAATTTAGTTATTAGTAATAGTAATTTAATATAATTTATTAATTCTCTAAAACTTTTCTCTTTTTGCATGATTTATAAAATAATTAGAAAAATATTCAGAATCACGTAAAAATTCTTAAATTATTCCTTCCTTTTAAATCAGAATTAATTTTTTTTACATATATATATGATTAACAACTATGCCTGTAAGCCTTTTTATAGAGCATCATAATTAATAATCAGTGTATACTTTCCATCTTGAAATTTGTTTTTTAGTTGTTGGATGTTTTTTAGATGATTATTAAATTGAGAGAGAAAATTGATTTATAAATTTACATAATTGCTGTGTGTGTAATAATTCCAAAAAGCAAATAATCAATAATTTAGGAAAGAAACAAACATCTTAATAGTATTTATTTTCAACACAAAAACTATTTGAAAACTATTTAAATATTAAAAACTTAAGTAGAAATTATAATCACAACTTGCATCATCTTAAGTCATTTCTCTGAATTCTCTAAAAAGCCTACAACTAGTTACAATTGCTGCTCGATTAATTAGAATCATGAATCAACCATCCATGCAATACAGCAATTACCATGGGTGCAATCGTTTGAAGAAATTTACTCCCCCTTCAGATCAATGCAGAAATTGAGGGAGTAGATCCTCTTGTGCTGCCATCTATCGGGGGATTTGAAGAGCAAAAGTCGTGCTTTCACCTTTATGATTAAGCAAAAGACGCTCCCAATTGACTTAAATTCGCATAGACAAGGCATAGCGAGCTTGGCTTGTCCAAGTGTCATTAGCAACAGTAACATAAGATGATTTCTGGGAAAAGACCCCATTTATGTAAGAATTTAGATTATTAATATTCCCTTTACAAAGAAGTATTAAGTTCTTTGCAATACAGTATCCATTGGAAGGAACACCAAGAATACAAAACGAAGAAACGCAATGCTACAGATAAATATACTGCCGCCACCTCCTAAATAGCACTATTTTAAGTATGAGGTATATATATGTATGTGTTTTTTTTGTTGCTTATGTCAAACTCGATTACTGTAATTCATTTAATGCTTGCGTACATTATAAATCATAATTCTCTTCCTCTTTAGAGATGCATCTGTGTTGACTTCATATAGTTTTTGTTAAAATAATAAATTTTTATTTTAAAAATATATCGTGAACATAATGAAAAATATTTCTTAATATTCAGTGAATATTTTAGATTATATATTATTCTTTTAATGTACTATTCTTTGTTTTGATATTGCAATTTAAACTTCGACAGAAAGCAATCCTGAAAAGGTAAATATGTTTACTGATATTTATGTATATTTAATAATCTTAAGTTAAATTATATGTTATTTACATTGGAATTTAATATTAGGAGTTGAATTTCAGTTTTTGGATATTCGAAAAAAATTATGCTAACAATATTATACTAAATTTGCTAATTATTAGATTATTCTGTACTTAATTTTAAAAGTTAAATACAATGGATTTATATTTTCTAGTATTCAATGAACACACTTTTTCAAATGGAATAGAAAATATCAGATACTGATCTTCGCTTGCAGATGTGTTTTAAAAATTTATTAAAATTTAAATTAAAAAATTAAAATTTAGAACAAATAAATGATTCATATTTTTACACGTGGATTTCCTTTCATAAGGAAGATATTTTATTTCCATTCTAGGATATATATATATATATATATATATATATATGTATATATATATATATATATATATATATATATATATATATATATATATATATATATATATATATATATATATATATATATATATATATATATATATATATCGGCTTGAGCTTAAAATTGCTTATTAAAACATTTCCAAAAACAGATTACAACACACTAATAGTAGCAAACTATACAAAAAAGACATGACACAATTCATTTACAATAATTTCGGGGGGCACATGCGCTGTATAATCTAGGATAGCAAAACCTGAAATTGGCTATTTTTGACGGATTTCTTTATGTGTCTGGCAACCTCGTTTTTATAACGTCATAAATATGAAGTCCAATAAGAATTATGCAGAAAACACTATTTTGGTAACCCTAGTATTTACGTCATCTTGGGAATATTTCTTTATCACCAAAAAAATTCAGAATTTGGAATCAAGGATTATACGGCACCTGTGCCATTTCGGGAACATAATATTTCAGCAGCTGATTTCATGGCAGTTAAATTTACTCTTTTCTGTTATTGTTACCATATGATGACAAAAATATTTTGTTGCCGCTCTGTCTGAAAAGAAACTCTGCTGCAATTTTAATGTAATAAAAATTTTATCTTAATGTAAAGAATTTTTAACGAATTATGATAATGTTCTTTAGGCGGAGGAATCCAGGATCAACTTTAGCTGTTGAATATCATGAGATAGATGTTATGTTTCATCTTTTGAAACGAAAATATATCGTAGTAAAGGTTGATTTTCGAATTTTCTATTTTTTTTAATGCTTGAATATTATAAAAAAGCCCCTTCAAATAAACTATGCGAGAGATGCTTATGTAACGTTCAACCACTATGAATACTTATAGTATTCATTTTGTGTTAAATTGTTCATACAAAGACATATATTATCAAAATGATTAGGATTTGCTTGGAAGCGAAACATTTAATTGTACATTCATTTATTTTTTCTTTTAAATACTTATTTTAGAGAATGATTTGTGGTTGTAATTTACGGTTATCCTGCACAATCTAAGCATTATTTAATGCTACAGTATTGCGGATCTGAATTTTGAGGGGTAATCACGCTTAAACTGTTTTTATGAAGTAGTTTTTAAAAAAGTTATAATAAAACTAATAATCGAAGCTGGTACTTGGCAAAGGTATATATTTTAACTTAATTAAAATTCATTTTTTGCGAGCAATTGTTAAATTCTTTTTAAGTATGACTACTCTTTTATTATTATTATTATATATCAATCTACGTATAGTTCCATTTGTTTATTTAATACAAATAATTATTTGAAAATAATTTTTAAACGATTATTTAAATTGCGAATTTCTCTTATAATAATAAAAACTTCATTGTTTAAATTATTCGTTTTTGTAAAAAATTTTTTTTTGACTTTTATATATTTTTCCTTTATTTATTGTTATTTTCAAACAATGTCATTATTACTGTTGAAATAAAAATTTAATTGTTCTATAATCATTTCGATTTAAAAATCTTGCTCTTAAAACGTATTTCTTGATTGTGTTATTTTGTGATAAAGTTTATTTATTTCCGCGAATAATTTTGATAAAATAAAGTAAAAATGCATTTTTCAAAAAACAAGTGGTTTAGGAGGGACCAGTAAGTCACTTTTAATCTGATTTTTCACAAATTATGAAACAATTTGTTATATAATTTTTTGCTTGGCAATTAACCATCATATAATATTTAGTAAATATCAATATAAAAATACGTTGATTGTCTTATTTCTTTCATATTAATTGAAAAGATAAAGAGAGCTTGAAAACTGTTTTGGTTTGGAAACTATTTGATTTAATCAAATCGAAATGATATCTTAATTGTGTTTCAAGATTTCTTTTTATATAAATACACTACTGGGCATTAAAATCGCTACACCAAGAAGGCGACATGCTAAATACGTGAAATTTATACGAAACAAAGAAGGTGCAGTGATATGCAAATGATTAGCTTTTCAGCGCATTCAGACAAAGCAGGCGCAAGTAGCGACACCTACATTTTGTTTAAATGAGAAAATTGTTCAACCGGTTCTTCATACACAAATTGCATTTGAACGTTGTTGCCTGCTGAAAAGTTGTTGTGATGCCTCGTGTAAGAAGGCGAAATGCGTACCAGCACGTTTCTGACTTTGATAAAGGTCGAATTGTAGAGTACCGGGATTGCGGTTTATCTTATCGCAGTATTGCTGCTCGCGTCGGTCGAGATCAAATGACTGTTAGCAGAATATGGAATCGATGGGTTCAGGACGGTAATACGGAACGCCATGCGGGATCTCAACGGCCACATATCACTAGCAGCCGAGAAGACAGGCATATTATCCGCATGGCCATAATGGATCGTGCAACCACGTCACGAGCCGTGAGTCCAGAAACGCGGTCGTTTGGAAGACAAGTGTCTGCACGAACAGTTCGACGACGTTTGCAGCTTCATGGACTCTCAGCTCGGAGACCATGGCTGCGGCTTCCCTTGACGCTGCGTCATAGACAAGAGCGCCTTCAATGGTGTGATCAACAACGAACCTGGGCGCATGAATGACGAGACATCATCTTTCTAAATGAATCCAGGTTCTGTGTACAGCATCATGATTGGTCGCTTCCGTGTTTGGCGGCATCGTGGTGAACGCACACTGGCAGCGTGCATTCGTCATCGTCATACTGGCCCATCACCTGGCGTGATGGTATGGGGTGCCATTGGATACATGGCTCAGTCACCTCTTGTTCGCATTGACGGTGCTTTGAACAGTGCACGTTACATTTCTGGTGTGTTACGACCCATGTCTCTGCCCTTTATTCGAGCCCTGTGAAACCCTACGTTTCAGCAGGATAATGTCCAACCGCATGTTGCCGGAATTGTACAGACCTTCCTTCATACGGAACATGTTCGGCTGTTGCCCTGGCCAGCACGTTCTCCAGATCTTTCACCAATAGAAAACGTCTGGTGAATGGTTGCCGAGCGACTGGCTCGTCACCAAACGCCAGTCACTACGGTTGATGAACTGAGGCTTCGTGTTGAAGCTGCATGGGCATCTGTACTTGTACATGCAATCCAATCTCTGTTTGAGTCAATTCCCAGGCATATAACTGCTGTTATTACTGCTAGAAGTGGTTGTTTTGGGTACTGATTTTTCAGGATCTATCCAGCCAAATTTTTTGAAAATTTAATCACTTGTTATTTCTAGTATAATATATTTGTCCAATAAATATCATTTTGTTATCTGCATTTCTTCCTGGTGTAGCAATTTTAATGGCCAGTAGTGTATTAAGATTAAATTATAATTGCTTGGCACTCTTTCATAGAAATTATTATATAATGTTAGATATATATGTATGTAACATTACGTAAATATATATGCAATTATTTATTTATTTAACTATATATGAACTGATTTTTTCTTCTTACGTCTTTCCATAGTATTTAAAAAATGAAAATGCATTAAAATTGTTAACATATGTTTTAAATTTTAAATAATGTTATTAATTCTATTTACTAGTAATCAAACATTAACTATATTCTGGAAAAAAAGGTATTTGAAAGTTAATTATTGAATTTAAGATTTAAGGATGCATAACACTTAATATTGATTTGAATGATGCATAAAACTTAATATTTTCAGTAAAGAACGAACAATCTAATAAGTTTGAAAAAAAAATCATGTTTTGAAGCTATTGTTAAATGGTAACATAATATGTTCCTTTAATAACAATAATATGTAACAGATAAAACTGTGTAACTTTATATTTCAAAAACGTGCATTTAGATTATTTATATTTAAATTACATAAATTGTCTGAAATCAATGCTAAAAATGGAATACATCCATATCTTAAAATAAAATCATTGAAAGCAATGCGAAAAGGAAATCCATTAAGTGTAAAAAAAAAATAATAAATAACTGTGTATGATTCTAGCAGGGCCCACACCCATGGCGCGGATAGTTGTGGTTGGCGATAACTATGATTTATGACAATCCTGCATCGATATATTAGATATGGTAAACGAAATTATTTCTAGAATTTCATGCTGGTACGGCGCTTTTTTCCAGTTTGTCGCCAAAGACGCGGGCTCTCCTAGGATTTTATCAAAAACTATTAAAAATTACGACAGGACAGATTAAAGGAAAATAGTGATTAAAAAATCTGGGTTATTTTTAAGAAATATGAAAGTGGCTTAAGTTAAATAATGTTTACACCAGAGTACTTGAATCCAATACATGACCAGTTTCTTTGCATTGTAAATGAGTATTTTATAAATATTTTCAGCGAAAGAGATAAGAAAGGCTATGAACAAGTGAGCGAAGTAGATATGGAATCGTTGATATTTCTCGGAGATAACTCTCAACCAAAAAAATCTTCTCTAATTAAGGTAATTATTAATTTATAAATATTTGTAAACAAATGTAGTTAGATGAATTTTATTATTTCTAATAGCAAATAAATAAAATTCTGATTACTTGATGTTTTAAATTTTCAATAATGTCATTTAAGTACCATTCAAATAGTGCAGTTAAACATAAGATTTGAATTTGCGATATATATCATTGAAAATATTAACATTTATTACTGGAATTTGTTGTTATTAGTAAAAATATTATTATTTATCTACATAAAAATGAAATAAATGAAGAAATATTACTACGATACACTGCTTGGTTCACTAAAAGTAACATATATTTTATAAATTTACGAGGAAAACGCACAGCATGCATATTTAAAAATTTAATTTATATTGATGAATAATGGAATGGATTTCTTCATTCCAATATTTTTCTAATGGCACAGGTGTGGTATAATGGAGGATTCTAAATTCTGAATTTTTTGGAGATGAAGAAATATTGCCAAAATGACGTATCGTGACACACGTGATGCGTAAATACTAGGGTTACCAAAATAGAATTTTCTGCTTAGGTCTGCACATCTATGACGTAATAAAAACGAGGTTACAAGGCTGCCAAATACATACGAAAATCCTGTGCCCTAATGGTACAAGTGGCATTAGTGTGAAGGCAATGATTAGTTAAAAGGCAGACCTGTGCCTTTTCTAATTTTAAAGCTCAAAGCAAATAAATTTCTTAAATTTGTAGAAAATTTAAAAAATATTTTTATTAAATTTTTGTTAATTCATTTCCCAAGTTTAACGTATTTTGGGGAATTATTGCTTAAACAAATATTCTTACTCGGATTATATAAATGTTTTTTACGTACACAATACCTCTGAATTTATTAACTCAATGTAATTTAAACAGATATTTATTTCTTTTAACATCCGATTTGTTTCATTGAATGATTTAATGTTCAAAAATGCTTCGAGTAATGAAACGTATATTTATAAATTTTTTTTAAATAAAATGACATTTTAAGTATTTTAAAAAGTCATTGGAATATGAATTTTATATGCCACTACTTATAAAGTGAAATATTGATCTGAACTGGAAACGATTGACAATAAATTGAAATAGTTAGATTTTGCAAAAATATTGTAAAAAAATCATTTAAGTGTGTTTAAATTATTACACTATCAACTAAAAAGTAAATTTAGTGAATTTGTATGGCTTTTCATAACTGAAAATAAATTTTACAGCAAACTTGTTTAGTAGTAATTTTTTTTTTGTATTCTAAATGTATGTTAAATTTCTTTTTTAACATAGTAATTTTAATAACTATTATAATATCTAATGTAAATTGAAATAATTCTTGTCTTTTTAATGGGAATAATTAAAATTATGTTTGTTTATTTAGAGATTGATTCCTACTCCTTTCCGCCTTCTGAACCATATCAAAAGTTTTTGAAAATCTCCTCTTGAATTTAAAGTTCAATGTCATGAAAATGGATGTTTTCAATGATTGAATAAAATAAATCTTCATACCTTTTAAAAAATGGCCTGAAGGAACTTTAAAAATCAAGACCTTCCAGAATGTTAAACTAAATATAAGAATTTAGGCCAAAAGGAACTTTATATATCAAGTCCTTTCGGAATTACATTTGAGAAAATGATTCAGTAACATCTTGACAGAAATTTATTCGTAAAGACTTGCAGAATTATTGATTAAAATATCAAACTTTAACTTAAAGGAACTTAGAGGAAGAACTTCCAGTTACTTGAACTAATATACCTGTATGGTGAGTGGATGGAACATTTTAAATGTCTTTCCGAAATATAATATGTAAATTATAATCATATTTGTGGCCCGAAGGAACTATGTAACCAAAGTCCTTCTTCAATTATGCATAAAATATAATTTTCACTGTGGGTTCAATTATCTTTGCAAATGAATACTTACAACATCATTTGCTTAAATTATAAATTGAATAGGAAAAAGTGACTTAAGACCTTTAATGATAATAATTAGGATACCTCTTGAATATTGGCTTGAATTAATTTTCGCAAGATATCTTTCATGAATGAAATATTTTTTTATCAAATCTTCAAAGGAACTTTGTTAATTAAGTCCTACCTGTGTAATGAGAAAAATGAACATTGAAAATACAGGATTTGAACCATCACAAAAAACTCAGAATATTATGTGATGGTCATACAAATTAGGAAATGGACCATATTTTATTTTATACTATTTGCTTAAAGCTGGGACTCTTACGAGAGCAATAGCGAAAAAAAATGCTTACATCAAAACTGCTTCTTATCAAGTTCGACTAACTTTTACAGGAACTTTGGAAAAGTCATTTTGATTTCAAATAAGACTATTGATCCAATATTTAATGTGTTTTTAATAAAATGTAAATAATTGAAATATAGGAGGTGAAAACATATCATTGTATTTATTTAAAATGTTTCTTATTTAATAAAAAATGTTTTTTACTCTTGTGAACTTTTTTTAAAGTTTTTCTTTATTTAACAAGTGTTTATTGTTCGTTTATATTTCCTTATAATAGAGAGATATTTTCATATCAAATATTAAGAAATAGAATTATAGCGTTAGGAACTGTTTCACTTTCTTACTATAAGACATAAAAAAAACTTACCTTTGGAACCATAAAAAATAAATTGATAAGTAAGACAAGACAGCGCTTAAGAATTAATACACTTAATTAATAAAGTTTATAATAGTAGTAAATGAATACCAAATGCATAACTATTTTTTTCGTAAAAGAAAACAGATTAGAAATTTTCTTGACGAAAATTAGTCGTGATGGGTACTTCAATGTCTTCCAAACATTTTTTATACGATTCATGAATTTACTATGAAAAATTGCATTCGTGCAGTATTAATATATTATAGAATTTCAATTTCTTTACAATAGCTTTCATTTGACTTTTTTTGTTAACAGATTTGCGTTGTCAACATCATAGCAAAAATAGAAGGTTTGCTTTTATCATCAAAAGTTCGTTTATTTTTAGAGATTATTTTCTCACTTAACTATTTAGTGAGATCAATTCTTGTATGTAACTATAATTATGATCTATGAAGTATATCCCAAGATTATACAGCTGATCAAAAGTAAGGTGTAAATTTTTCTTTTACTTATCATTATTTCAAACTTAGTTACTTTCTGGAAAATTAATATATTTTAACTTTTTAATTTATTTCTTTGAATTTATTTGTATTCGTTTGCAAATCATATATTCCATTTTCTTTGTATTTCCGAAATGAGTCTTATTTTTAATTTAATTTTGTTTCTCCCCACTACATTAACATTGTATTCAATTAATTGCAGTCCCGATAAAGGTTATTTTTATCATAATAATCCATCGAATATCTTTTTTCCTTTCTACAATTTTTTTTAAGTTATTGCGGCTTGATTACCTTTGTCAGCAGTTACTATTTACTTTTATACATGAAGGTTACTTTTATATTACAGTTACTTTTATACACGAAGGTGAATAGAACTGGAACTTATAGAAGATATTGGAAAAATAATGAGAAAATACATCTTTAAGATCTTTATAATAAAAAAAGAATACATATTACTATAAGGTGGGAAGTAGCCAAGGAGTAATTTAATTAAATAAATATTTTTGATTTAGAATAACATTTAATTAATACTGAGTAATTTAAAGTATACAATGAACAGATACATATAATAATTTATTCTATTCGTATTAACATGAAAATGAGCTTGAATTTAAGGTTGAAATACCACCGTCTTGCTATTATCCAATTGGGCTTCGTACCTTGTCTTATTTTCTCAGCTTACTGCCTCTAGATAAAAAAATTCTCCCACTTCTAGATTTGAGACGAACAATTTACGAATAATAGAGGCGTCGGGCATTGAATACTTCCGATCCCACAATATTTATAGTGAAATTTTCCCCTTTTGAATGTTTACTACAGAATTTTACTAATAATAACTTTTAAATTTTCGTTGGTTCTGAAGTAAATATCACCAGTTTGGTTACATAAATATGCAGAGAAGTTCAAAGATTAATATTCATTCATGAACCACGAGGGAACTTTTCATGAGGGGAAATTTATAGATCATAATAGACTGTCATTTAATGGCATGTTAATTTCATGTTTCAGGTGGCTTGATGAGAATTCGTTAAATTTGTCTATTATCAAATAACAGGAAAATAATATCTCTATTTAACATTTGCTATTTCTAAGGAAATTGATATTTTAATTCAATTGACAACTCATTTTAATGTATTTTGAAAAACGTATTGAAGATATGAACTCTACTTTCTTCCATATAAACATGTTCAACTTTCCAGAAGCGAAAATAAATTTTAAACATTTACCGAATTGGTATTATTACACTTGTTAATATTTCAAAGTATGCAAATAACGAAAAATTTTATTTTACATGTGCCTTCTCATTGTGACGATGATTACACAATTACAAATTACTTGTTAGAAGTAAGCCAACCACTTAAAATTGCTTTCAGAATTTCTTAGAGCAACTGTAGAACAAAGAGATTAATTAACCCCTTGTGATAAAATATGACTAAAATATGAATGTTGAAGTTAACCCCTACTTTGAACCATATAAATAGTGTGAAGTGGTTATTAATATATTGCTCGTATTAAAAGTGTATAGATAATAAAAATTTATTTTTAGTTGTTTTTGTTAGCTTACTAACTAATAAGCAATAAACTAACTTATAAACAATTTTTTTAATAATAAACTATATCAATATAAGTCAATTTAAATATCTTTAAATAATCTGCAAATAAAATCTTACATGTGTTTACGTGAATTTCTCATGATATATGGGAAATTATTATTACTAGTGTATAATTTTAATCTTCCATACATTTTTACACAAATGAATATATACTAGTGCACCTAAACAATATTTTTTACCGAAGTATAAAAAAATTTCCAACACAATCTTGTGCATTTTAAATATAAGAATCTGAGTATTTTTGTAAAATATTGTTTGTAGCTTGAAAATAAACTTAGTGGTTTAGCAATGACACTTGAAAATAAACTTAGTGGTTATGGTTTATGGCAAATAATATATGCAACAAGCTTCAATTTAGATTACAACTACGTAATTAATCGCGAAAGATTAGTTTATCTTTAAGGCAGTTCCTCATTAGAAAGGCTTATTCAAATCAATAATAAAAGCAATAAAATTTTATTTCTAATGTTATATAAAATGATAGGGTTAATCTATGCTGAAAAAGCTGAAATATTTTAGTTAATTTCTTTTTACTTAAAAAATTTAAAACATTCTCTTAGCTTTTTATCTCCGAGTTGCCATTCCAAAGGTTAGCACTCTGGTTTTTATTTCTGCCATTCAGGAGTTTAATTTTATTCTCTGGTTTGGTTTTTTGTAAGGGTTCCGTTCTAAAATTGTTCTTTTGTGTGCAAAATTTAAATTAGTTTGTCGCATTTTTATATATGTGAGAACAAACTGTCAATATGCTTAATCTTACAAATTGAGAATCACTAAAATTTCAAACTTTCAACACTGTTTATGTACCTTACATGTTAAATTATCTCCTCGATCACACTTCAGTTTCGTGAAGGAACGAAATCATATATTTAGACAAGAAAAACAACTGCAGTCAATACAAAGAAACACTGTAAGTGATAAAATAACAATTTGCGATTGATTTGAACACAACTGTTTTATCAGAGTGGCAATTAGTATTCGGCTGTCATCGAATGGTAACAATAACCAAAGAAAAGAAGTTATCAAATTCCAAATGCTTTGAAAAGCGCTGCTGAAATACTTTTTATCTTCCAATTCACTTGTGCTATGCTCTTTTTTTTACTCCTTTTGTAAGTGTTCTTGTTTTGTGCTCTGTTTTTGTAAATGTTTTAAGAAAATTTTTCCAAAGGTAGCCCAAATACATTTTTATTCCAAGAACTATTAAATTGTATATCTATGGAATGTTTTCATTAATCAGTAATATTTTAGTACTTTACAGCAATATTCTAGATTCATTCCGCGCATTCATTTACATAAAATACTCAATTTCTTACTACAATTCACATTCGGCGTTTGATTGTTGAATAGTACCAAATAATTTGTGCACATGTGTATTACGATAATAATCCTTTAATCGATAAAATTATGTTTACTAAAAGTTTTTATTGACAAGAATTGTTTGTAGAAATAGATATATTACATGAATAGTTTCAAAATTTTCATAGAAATTGAATTTCTATATATCTTATTTAGCTGATAAAAGTCAGTATAAAAAAATAATAATTTGATTTTTGTGCAATTTTGGCAAAAATGCTTAAGAGGAGACAAAAAGACGCGTTTTGTAAATTTATTAACAAACAATTTATGAATCGATTGCTTTAAGGGGTCTAAATATAGAAAGACGTTAAAAAAGCTGGAAATATGTTTTACATTTTTAAAGATTGTTAGCTATAAAATAAATCATGTGTTTACATAAAATTAAATAAAATTGTTTTGTTTAGACATTTTTAAAATAGTTTAATGAAATAAATAAGAAATTCCATATATATTAAGAGGTCCATGAAAGTTTGCAAATACAAAGAGCTTTCCATTGAGTACAGATGAATACTAAAATCAGTTTCTGGGTACTTATGTATCATCTCGTCGATTTTTCTTGCAATAAAAATATGTCGTCTAATTTTGTAAATTTTGATAAATTTTTTTCCAAACGTCGGAATAATTTAGTTATATCTTCATTATAAAGAGTAGATAAAAATTCTATTTTTAATTTATATGGTGGGAAATCGAAGTATTTGATTACATAAATTTTTTCACATATTCGGTCGACGTATATTACTTAAGTACAAATTTCTGCACATAAAACCAACAATAAAAGCGTCATTAAGATAGTGTTTGCTTTGTTACCTTAATGACAATTTTGAATTTGAAAAAACTAATTTTTATCATTTTTCTTACTTCGTCATCTCATGACTAAAATCAATAGACGAGCTATGAGATTGTAAGTGCTCGGAGTGACCTTAAGAAGCTACTTGCCAATGCAAGCGATAAGTATGTATTTCAGATAATCATAAAAGATAATAAATCGTTTTATATCCAAGTTAATGTCTTCATATTTTGTTGATATTGATTATTTTCTGCGTATATTCCTCGTCTACAAGATGTTGGTTATTTGATCTATGGGGGATAAATATTTTTTTTCAAATTTCACAATCCTCAAGTTTAGTTTAAATATATTTCCTTTTAATCAATTGAACATTCCCCTCTAACAACACATATATTTCTTTCTCTTTTAATGTATATCTTGTTTTATGTACATTTGATTGCCTAAGGTATATTATACACATTCAATTATTATTGTAATACAATGAATAATTTATTATTATTATTATTATTTTAGCTACAGAGTTGGTAGAGTGGCAGTTAAATATAATTTTACTGAAATTTTATCTATTTATTGGAATTAAGAAATTGTATTTAATGTATGTATATATATTTACATACATATCCCATTTTAATAAAAAAATAACAATAACATATTTGTTGTATCCATAGAATAACTCCACTGCATTGATTTGGAGAAGAATTAACAAAATAATTTAAAAAAGGTAGTTTGTTAAATTAATTAAAATTATAAAAATAAACATACTGTTGTATTTTCTATTCATTTTGCAAGTAACAGCGCTCATAAATTTTTTTTGTTATTTTCGCAAAAACGAGTGTTGGTTTCTTTTAACAGTATAGTGAATTATATTTTATTATAAAGAAATTTATCAGCATATATTCATTATGAAAATAATGTTGTAGTTGTAAATGTTCAGACTTTAACTAAACATATTTAATTTTATATTAAGTTTAAAATTTATATTAAAAAAATTTTAGGAAATAGTTTAAAAAATTTTAGGCACAGATGCTTTAAGATTCAGAATGCCAAATTCTGATTTTGATGATTTTTTTTTTGCAGAATTTCTTATGTATCTGTTAACCTGATTTTTATTACGTCATTTATATGGAGACCATTCTGAACTATACAGAGAATTCTATTTTGACAACCCTAGTACACTCGTGTCCATAAATTAAGGATAATGCAAGTACACGCAAGGAAAGAGACAGATACAAACCTAGTATCACTTGTCTGTAAAATTTATTAAACAAAAGATAAAGAGCAAAAAACATGCTATATATTTGACATCATTAATAAAAACTGCGATTTTTACTCCTTGGAGGAAATTACAAGTAAGATCCTATTTACAAAAACCAATATAACATGGTTGGTTTGATGGTTAATGCATAGAATGCCCTCTCCCTCACACGATGCAATACAGGGTATAAGGCCTAAGCCTGTTGAGTATCATATGTGCCTTTTTTTATTTTTTGGGAATTTTATGTAAATAAATTATTTTGTTACTTTAACATGCAATTTTATTCAGAACAATTAAAGTTATTTTGGCATTTTTTGAAGTGTTTTTTAAAGTAAAGCAGTGCATACTAATGAAATTGAAAGATCGGTTATATATGTTATTGTCTAAATTAAGTAACGTTATGCATTACATATGTATTTAATTTAAAACTCAAATATTTTATAATCAGCATGAGCTAAATTAGAAATAAACTAAGCAATGTACAAGAAAAACACAGTTTGTTTACTTTACTAGATAAAATATGCATTACTCTCATATTTATATAACTTTTATTAATACATTTATTACATTATATAACAGGTAATTTTTTATATTTTTTATTTTAAATTATTCTTTTGTCTTTTAAATTTTAAAACCAAAAGAAAATTGCCATAAAAAATTCATTAGATTGTACCAGTTATAATTGAGTGTTTTACGCAGTAAAATTTCAAATAAAGTAATTTATTAGCTAAAAATGAGAATTATAGTCCATAATAATTCAATAAAACAACGATTAACTCATTCATTGTGACAACAGATAACTTTTTATTATTGCTTATTTTGTGTGTAATTGTTATTGTTACTATTAACAGTAATGGTATTTTTATTATCTATGCAAATTTAATTGTTCTGCTGTCATTTTGAACTAAACGTTCTGCATTTAAAACGTACAACTGTTTTCTCGTGTTATTTTGCATTGAAATTTATTTCCTTTTCTGAATAATTTTGAGATTAAATAAAAATGCCTTTCTTAAAGAACAAGTGGCTTAAGAAAGACCAGTACGTTGCTTTTAATTTTATTCTTTTTAAATTTTATATGAGCTGTATAATTTTCTACTCTGTAATTTGTAAAATCATGGAACCTTTATGAAATGTTCTAAGTAGATTCTCACTCACTCAATCACACACACACACACAAACACACACACTCACACACACAAACACACACACTCACACACACACAAACACACACACTCACACACACACAAACACACACACTCACACACACAAACACACACACTCACAAACACACACACTCACACACACACTCACACACAAACACACACACTCACAAACACACACACATGAAAGTGGAATTCATTTAAAATATGGCATAAAACATACAAAAGTTAGAAAAGAATCCTCAGTGGTCTTGTTGTTATTATTTATGACACTTGGAATAAACAAGCTTGCTGGTCAACAGTTATACAAAATTAAGTCAGAAGGATACGTCTTTCGTTTAATCAGAGCATCAGGAATGTGAAAGTACGGCTTTGTTCTAAGACTTCTCCAATAGTTGGCACCACCAAAGGTTTTACTCATATTTTGACTTTGATCTGGAGGGGGAGGAAATTTTTTTCGAGACCATTACGCCTAATATAACTGGTTAACGACCGACTACAGGGCTTTCGATTCCACAGCTTTGAAAAGCATGTAAATCGCATGTACTTGGTAGGTCATCTGCGGCATTGGGGATCTAATTTAGTCTTTCCAGATGAAGGACCAATTTCTTAATTACTAGGCTATCACGGCCTCAATGGTCTTTTAAATTTTCAGATGAAATATTTATACATATTATATAAAATGATATGCATGGATTTTTGATCATCTGCTAAACGACGCAATTTAAATAATTTATAAATGGTTGTTAAGTTATATAAATTTTAATAAATATATTTTTTAAAAAAATAAAATATACAAAATTACAGAGCAGGGTTCTGCTCAACAAAATATTTATATGTGCTTAAATTATAATCAAAACGTTTATAATTTAAATACCTATTTGAATATCAATAACAGAAACTTTAAGCGTCAGCGTAAGGAAAACCTAGGAAAGAATTGATAAAATATCGGCAAAAGTTTACAAACTGGTACCTTTTGATTTCTTTGTGATTATATTTTTGAGCCAATGGAAGGTGCCAAGAAATGAGTAAAAAATGGTAACCTTAAGATAACGTTAGTGACTAATAATGCAACCAGAATTTATATTTTATCGTCAATATTTATTGCTCAATTTTTAGCTAATCCAAGGGGTACTTGCTTCTACACCAAACCAAAATATCCTTATTTTATATTTAATAATAAAAAAAATTTTTTTTGTGAGTATGATACGTCTCTAGAAGAGTTTTCTCGTAAAATCTTGCGTCCTTTGTTTTAATAGTGCTTTCTAGTTTTCCCTTTGGTTGCGAAAATAAATATCTGTTGCTTTTCGGTTTTTTTGTTTGACAATTATGATTTTTTCTGATGTTTAACGTCCTTTTTAAGTCATATATATGGTTTTTTAATTGACACTAGCTTTTTAATTGCTTGGCAGCGAAAAATTCACAAAAGTTGGGTGTTATGATCCCTTTGAATTCTAATTTTTCTTTATCAATGAGGAGCTAAAATTTTGATTTCTTAATAAAAAATTGAAAAACGTTATAGAGACAGGTTGAAAAGAGATGACAATTATGAAAACAAAATTTTGTTCATAAATTATAGCAGAACTCAATAAATCAGATAAATTTGTATAGAACAATGACTATTGATTTTAAGATTAATGTAAATAATTTATCTTTGTGTTTAACAAAGTTTTGATAAATATTTTCAGCAGTAGGAGTAAGAGAGGTTATGAGCAGGTCAGTGAAGTAGATATGAAATCCTTGATATTCCTTGGTGATATTCCTCAGCGAAAAGAACCTTCTTTAATTAAGGTAAATATTATCCATCAAATATTTTACAAGGAAATCAATTTATAACAAATAAATATAATTGAAATGCTTTGCTTGATCAAAGATTAAAAATTTTATAATTTATAAAATTGAACAAACTAATTTAAATAAGTATGTTAAAAATTAGCATTTAAAATTAATATATATAGATTGATTGAAAAAATTGAATGAGGAAACTTCTGTCCGGAATATTAGTAAAATAGTTGAGAAGAATATTTTTAGATTCTAAGTGTGAAAATGTTATTTATTAATTAAAATATCTTTTATTAGTGTTTATAGTTATTAATAAAGCTATTTATGTACATTAAAATTAATATAAATAGGCAAAACTTATGAGTATTTATTTGGCTCATTTATATCATCAAAATTTGTAAATTTCATAAAATTAAAAGAAAATTACAAGTTATGTAACAATATAAATTGAAATTATATGAATATTGAAATAATAATAAGTAATTTGAATCAATAATCAATTATATTATTGAATCAATAATCAATTATATTATCAATATCAATTATATAATGTAAGAGAAATAAAACTATCTTTTTCGCGTTATACATATGTTCTCAGTTCGAAAAACATAAAATGAACTGAGATTTTTAGTCTTAAAAGAAATCTGATTGAACTTTTACTTCAATCACAAATTCATAATGCTGATGTATTTTTGTATGTTAGTTTCTTAGGAAAGATATTTATAATCAATAGTTTTGTTATATCAAATATATGTATAAATGCATTAAAACTGTGTAAAACAAAAAAAAAAGCTTCTAATTTTCAACGTCTCATATTTTTAAGAAACTTACGATTACGTTTGCGACTGCTTAAATCAGATTTAAGCCATAAATTTAAAAGAATAATTAACAAAATATTATAAATAGTTAATTTGATTAAATTAAAAGAACTAAAAATGTTACTCATATTATTTGATGTTTCTTTCAAAACAGCTCAGAAGATTAATATATTTATCAAGGCCCAAAGCTTAGAAAAATCTATGTTAAATTTAAAAATTATTTAGTAATAAATAACGTGAAGTAGCTTGAACAAATTCTAAAATTTTCCTTACCATTACATAACAGTTTCAAATGATAATCACAATTTGTTATTTTTGGCTTTATAAGTTAATTTTTTTATTAAAAGCGCGTTTATTAATTATTAGTAACATATTTTTTGCATTAAAAACATTAATATGTGTCATACGTATATTAGATCAATATTTGTGTGATTAATTATAATAATTAAACTGTTAGAATATCTTATACTATTATCTCAATTATTAAATTGAAATCATTTTTCTTCATTTAGAGATTGGTTCCTTCTCCATTCTGTTTGTTGAACCTCATAAAAACTTTTTAAGAACATTTCCGATTGTGGCTCAATGAGTTAAATATGGAAATATTTTAGAGAATTGGATGTAAGATTCAAACAATTTCTAAATTATGACCTGAAGGAACTCTGCTACTGAAGACCTTCCTGAAAAACATTTGAATTATTTAATAAATTATGGCCTGAAAGAATTTCCCCAATTGAATCTTTTTGGCATGCCATTATGAGAAGATCCTTTCAAGAATAATAAAAAAAAGGCCAAGAAGGGCTTTAAAAATGATATTGAATTTATTTTTCAAACAGTGCGATAAAGGAATTTTGTAAGCAGAGACCCCTTCTGGAATCTTAAATTATTACATTTCTATGGTGACTATCTGGTATGGATAACTTTGTGAGTAAAGTCTTCTAATGTGAAAATATATAAAATTTATTTTTAAAGTGTGGCCTGAAAGAACTATATGATTAGTATTTCTAGAATAATAACTAAATTTCCATTCTTATTGAGATCTGAAGGAAGTTTTCTAGTGAAGTCTTTTTATATTATCGTGTAAGATGTCTTTTGAATAATAGCCTGAAGAAATGTTTCATAAAATGATCTAAAATAGTATTTAAAAAACTTTTTTAAGGAACTTTTCTTCGAAGATCATAAGGAGTCCCACTTAAATTACCATCTCGGTATGGCCAGAAAAAAACTTTTTGCAATAAAGACTTTCCAGAATAAGATTAAAGTTGCTTTTTGAAATGTATTTTGAAGAAACATTTTCGGAATAAAAAATGATGAACACATAGACTATTAGGATAGAATAGAATTTTCAACCAAATAAACATTTTTTTTATGTGGCTGGGACTCTTAAAAGAGAAAAAGGCTGCTAGGTTTCATTAAAGAAAGTACTTTTTAGAAAGTCATAACAAAGTCATAAACATTTTGTCATAACTTTAAAAAAATAAAAACTGATATTTATTGAAAAATACTGGTAAAAGGACAGAGTTTGTTATAATTCTTTACGATCTTTATACAATTTAAAACTTTTTCTTGTAAAATTAAAATTTTTAGTATGAAATAAAATGTAGTTAATGTTTGATTCTATTTATTCTTAACATGTATTTTATTAAAATATGCTTAAACATTTGCCTTTTTTTCCAACACAGTTACTTTCCTTTGATGATATATTCTTGCCCGAAATTACTTTATATGGGAATATAGTTGTTTTCTTTCAATAACGTTCTGTGTTATTCTCTTAATGAAACTGATTCAAGATCACATGACAACATAAACAATGGTCGGTTTCCAAAATAATTAGATTTCGTTGAGTATCAAGAAAAGTTTTCATAAATGTAATTCCATTAATATATGGGAAACTGTATAAGAAATTTAGACCTCAATTTTTAAAATAGCATATGAAATATTAATTTGTGTAAATGGAATATAATATTATTATTTTGTATTACTTTATACCATTTTTACGAAATATCATACATTAAAACTTTTTAGGGGTGTTACTATTATAGTTTCATGTTGTATAGTATGATGTTGTATAGTTTGTATCATGTTGTATAGTTTCATGTTGTATGAAAAGGATGTATGTTCGAAAGTACATTTTACTTCTTTTATAACAGTTAAAGAGTTCAATGACAGTATTAATTAACTCATTAAGAAATTTATGTAATGATAATAATTTAATTACTGTAAAAATTTCATAATCACCATGAAATATATTTACTTTTTTATTAATATGGTTTTGGAATTTTTAATAAATAATATAAAAGAATCTGTAAAACACGCCTTTTAAAATTATGATAAGATTATTGTTTAATATAAATTTCAATTTAAAGTATTTAAAATTATTTTTGTTAAAAATTTTTAATATTTATACAAAATTTATTTGAATTATATTGCTAAATCAGGATATTTGCGTGAATATTTATTGTGTCTTAATTTACACGTTTAATCTGTATCCGCGAGAAATTATAGAAAATTATTTTCAACTATGTACCTCTTTGTTTATTTAAAATTATCATAAAAATATTTCACTTGCTTTTTATAATATCATACTAAATTACCTAAATAGCTTTCTAGTCAACAAAATATACTTTTCTTTATTATACTTATTTATGAATAAGCATTTTACCGATGAAAAAATATGAATTATGGTAATTTGAAAGCAATTTGATATTATAATGGTAGTATGAAGTTTTTGAAAAATGTATGCTTTAAGACACTTTAAATTTATTATAAGTAAAAATCTAAATAGATTTTAAGGCACAAATAGTTTTCTGCTCAATATTTAGACATAAATTAACACTAGCGAATACCTCATTTGAATACTTTTCCCCATTACCATTACACAATTTTGAAGAAATAATTGGGATTGAAATACCCAAATAACATTCAAATTTATATATAAAAAAAGTTTTTTTACATTGAAAAAGTCATATTCACTCATAAAGTAGTAAGATCTGAAGAAATGACTTATATTTCTGTGTGATCTGATTTTATAGTATTTTTATCTATCACAATAATTGCATTTCATAATAAATACAATAGCTGAATAATCTCTACTTTATAATTTCTTTCCTCAGATTGTGTGTTAGAGTCCAACCTTTGGGTGTGGATATGTTTAATGATTCTTAAATATTTTGTGATCTGTAGATATCGGTTAAATTATTTTCCATTTAATAAAAAAGCGCTTGATGTGCGACAAGATCATTTACTAAAAAAGGCAAAAGTTTCAAAATGATAAGAGCAATTCCTTAAATAAAACATTCTGTCCAATTTTTCCAACAATAGCATAATGCTTAGGCTAAAGAACAATCATATGTCATATAAATATTTTTCTAAAAATGCACTATTAAAAATAAGTTTTTTTTATTTTTATTTTTATTATATATATATATAGACAGACATATATATATATATATATATATATATATATATATATATATATATATATATATATATATATATTTAGTATATTTAATTTGGAGCTCAATAGTAACACAGCGCTCTTACAAATGAAGGATTATCAGTTCGCCCCCAGTTACTATTTTAAAAAGGAAGTTTCATTCTGCCTTTTGCATGCACAGCTGTTCAAGATAGATTCTTGCTGATACTTGAATATGGCCTACTACCTATGAAAAGACTTCCCAGAAGGTGGCCATTAAAGTATTAAAATACCTTACCGTAGACAAAATCAGTTAAGTTGTCTACTATGTGGTATATAAATATAAGCTTCTATGTTTTACCCAGTTGTCACAAATAATTGAGAGAAATTTTATAAACCATGCTAAAAAAAACCTTTTTTTAAAAATAGTTTACGTGAATAATTTAAAACACAAATTTAGAGAAATCAGTTTATTTGCCGATTGAAGACATTTTTCCCATTAAAATGATTTCATCTAAGACAGCCGAGCTGGCAGCCGAATGGTTAGCGCTCTTGTCTTCGGTTCAACAGCTCGTGGGTTCGAATCCTACCTTGGGCATGGATGTTTGTAGTGGTCCGGAATCCATTTTAAAACGTAGATCCTGGTCTAATTAGACCTTATGTTTAAAAAATGACCATTGAGCAACAAACCAAACTTACTATGACATATTATCCGAAATGAATTTAAAACCACTATAAACGATACCCGAGAAGGAAATTGAATTTATCATTTATTGAACTGAGGAACAAAGCTATTTATTTTGTTTCAGCTCATTATAATGTTTGAGAAATGAATTTTAAAACTAAATTGATTGCGTTCTCTTTCATATGATAATATTTGTAGATGACCGACCACAGGACTTTCGATTCAACAGATTTAACGAGCACGTATATCGGTGGGTCTTTGGTGGCATTGGGAATCGAATCCCACCCTTCCGGATGGAAGGCCGATAAACTAATCACTACGCTACCATGTCCCGATCACCTTATTAAGTATATAATGAATCTCAAAATTCTTATATGGTGTCCTTTAAAAAATATTTCAAAAAATGTGTGTTTAATCAGCCTTTATATTTCAACACCCACAAATTTACTTTTGAGAAAATGTAATGGTTAAATCATAATCAGTAGACAGCTTCATGTTATTTCACTACTGATGACTGGGAAATCTCAAACATCATTAAATTAAAATGCCAAAATGTTGCTTTCATAAATGTAATGAAAACATTATCAAATTTCATTTAATTTTTTAAAATGCAATTCAAATTTAAGATACATTGATTAAAGGTATACAGTAATTATTATTGCCATCTTAAAAACAGAAATTCAAAATTAATCATCTGTTACTATTTTTGAAATTTTTCAAACCATCAAAATTATTTTTGTTTTTCAAAATTAGTTTCATAGTTGGATATAACTCTTAAATTTCCTTAAAAGATAAAAAATGGTATCGAAAATACATCGCAAAACATTATAAAAATATATCGTTGATAAAATAATGAGGTAGAATTTGCATATATATTGAAAATTAAGATTTTTCTAAATTTTATAGTTTTCAAGAATCTTATTACGAAGATTTCGACAGTATTAAGAAAACAATGTGACGTAAAAAAATTTATTACAAAATTAATATATTGAATAGTAATGTTTCTTTCACATTTTCAACCATTATTTTTCAAAGCGTACACAAGTTGCCAATAATGAATACGTATGTTGAAATGCTGATTGATCTTGAAAATTAACATTTAATTTTATACTTAACACTCTTAAAAAATTGTCATCTTGGGTAATTAGGAAATAGTCTGATATGATCTTCTATTGCGTGACAAGAATATCATTATTCATATTATTATGAATGTTATCATTCAGTTTCATTTATCAATATTCAGAACAATGGAATAACAGTCTTAATTATCATATATTTGATGAGAGAGTAAAACGAAAAATATATTTTTGTATTAAATATTATTTCACAGTAAACTTTTTTCTTCAGATTTTTTACATATTTTATTATTCCATTAATTTACATAGAGAAAAAACATTTTTTCCTAAGCTATTTTTTATCCGTGTATTATTTATTGGTTATCTTTTATATTTAAACGCATTTAATTTTTTTATTGCAAAAATTATTTCTAGGCTAAACACTTCAACTAGATAAAAGAAAAAGATAATTTTTTTCAGAGTCCGAAATTTAAAAAAAAAAATTTCGAATTAACATTACTAAATAGATTCATTTTGAAACTTGAATTTAAATTACAGTGTCTCCAAAAATTAACTTTCAAACTTTGATCATAATTAAGCAATTTTGGCTCTTCAGATTATTTAATATTTTTAAATGGTTTTGAAGTAAATACCGTAAATTATCGAAAAGTTTGAAACTTTGATTAATAAAATGTAATTTTATTAAAAACATATTTACATGAAAAGTAACTTTTCATCTTCCAACAGTAAAATATTAAATAGCACTTTAATAACGTCTTTCAAGAATAACCTAAAAAATATCTGCAGTATATTTCAAATTCTCAAACATGGTAGAGTGGTAGGTTAGGTTTTGTGCTGAAACGTCCAAAACATTCACAAACTGCCTAAACATGGTAGAAATTAGCAGTTCAGAAGTAAATTAACTCTCTACAAGTTCTTCCCACAGTTAGATCTCATAAATTTTAATGATATCTGAGAATTAAAATTAGATATTGGAATCTAATAATTGATTATAATTAAAATATTAAAATATGAAACATTTTTTGACATAAATAATATTCGTTTTTAATCAGATATCTTCTGATAAAACTCACTCGGAATAATTAAATAAAAACATATTTAAAAGTCATATAAAAACTATGGTCAAATCATTGCATTCACATCAAACACAAAATAAATAGAAAACATTTCTGTAATGCAGGTCAATATCAGGTAAATTGTTTAATGCCTAAATATTCATAATAATATCTAAATATTATGTGAAAATATATGACGATATCAATGAAACATGAAAAAACTAAATCTTCCTCCAAATTTGACACAGAACAATTTAGCAGCATTGTTTATGAATATCCGTAAGAGACTCATAGTGGTTATTAAAATTCCTAAATTATGATGGATTTTGAAAGCAAAAATAATTGAATTTCTATAAGTATTCAACACAGTTTAAACTTATAAATTTAAACAAGTCATTGTGGTAAAATCATGTGATAGAATAAGAAATATTTATTATAATTAAATCTGTATATGACAAAAAGTAATTTTTAACGTAAAGTATATCGTATGAAATTTATACTCTGTTTTATTATCAGTAATCTTTTGATGAAACTTAAAGAAATGCGGATATTTTCTTTTCGACTTACAAAACAGGAAGAAGTAGAAGAGGTGGCATTCAAAAGAAACAAATTGAATGTTTTATTCCATTGCAGATCAATACCACATTTATTATACAATATTTAGTCACACTTTTTTCTAACTTCCAATATTCATTCAGTTAGAACTAAAGTTATATATGTATCGATTAAAAGACTGGCAAAAATCAAAAATATACAGTCCATTTATAAGTTTATAATATTTACTAAATAGTTTACTAGATTTAAAATGATCAATCAAAAAAGATCCGATACTACTCCTACAAATATTTTTGATAAAATGCAGTTTTGATTTCAGTAATTTTTAAAAGATATCGTCTATTATTATAATGCAAGTTTTTATTAAAGAGTATTCATTAATAAATTGGAGAAATGCGGCATGCAATGGATTAAAAATCTGTCAGTTCTAAGCATTTTAAAAATGCAAAATTTAAAGCAAGATTTACAAGCTTATATAATATTCAGAGATAAAAAAACAAGAACTGCTTCATTATCATCCCGATACCAACAATGTTTCTTCATTGAGTAAAGTAATCATATG
Source organism: Latrodectus elegans (assembly GCA_030067965.1). Classification (NCBI taxonomy): domain Eukaryota; kingdom Metazoa; phylum Arthropoda; class Arachnida; order Araneae; family Theridiidae; genus Latrodectus; species Latrodectus elegans. Next base: position 62,103,323 of record CM057819.1, read on the forward strand.
ACAAAAATGTGAGGTTATGATTTTAATAAATTTGGCTCAGGTGCCGTATAATATAGGATGGCAAATTCTGAGATTGGCGTTTTTTGGCGGATTTTCTTATACATCTGGTAACCTCGTTTTGATTACGTCATACATATGAGAACCTATTAGAATTATACAGAAAATTCTATTTTGATAACCCTAGTATTTATGTCATCTTGCAATTTCTAGCAATTTCTGGAAATAGTTTGTTTGAATTTAATAGAATTCTTACCTCATATAATCAATATTATACTGAAGAACAGATTTAGTTTCAAATAATATGCATAGAAAGTAATTCATTCTTCCTTTGAAACTCCTTGACAAATGCATAAAATCGATAATCTGAATTGTAGTTAAACATTTTAGACACAAACTCGCAATATATATATATATATATATATATATATATATATATATACATACAGGGTGTGCCATAAATTCGTAAAATTTTAAAAACTTAATAAAAAAGGAACAAATGATGTTAAAAAAGTGTGGTTTGCAGGAATAGCATCACAAAAAAGGCGGATTTTTTATGAACAAAAAATATTACTTAAAAAATGAGCAATAGGTGGCACTGATAATGAATGTTTTGAACAAATTAACACAATACCAAAACAATCCTAGATTTTCAAAAATTTATTTAAGCTGAAGTTAATCAATATGACCTCCATCAGATTCTATAAGGCAAGTAAAGCGAGTCTCAACACCTGTGACAGCTGAGTACAGCATGTCTGGAAGAATCCCATACACGATCTGCTGAATGGCTTCATTAACGGCCGTATTCACCAACCATAGTTAACGCGCAGTTGAGGGTAAAGGGCGAGTTAAATCCTAAAACGTTATTCACCATCGCCAAAAGAGCGAGTAACATGCCAATTTTTTACCCATGAGTAACTCCTCGATTTCGCAGTGTTAAGTGCGAGTAAGCTCCTGTAGTAAACAAAAATAATGGCGGACGTGAACGAACGGTTTTATGAATTTGACGTTGAAGACTTAGAAAATTTGGAGTTTATTGAAAGAAGATCAAGAAATATTGTTAAAAATAGGCAAAATGACTAGAAGATTTAGATAATGTCGATTTTCGAAGTAGATGTAGACTGAATAAGAACACTGTGGAAACTTTAACTGAGTGCTTAAGTCCGAAACTGGAATCCCGTAGTACACAAAATCAGGCTTTAACACCGACAGAAAAAATATTAATCGCTTTGAGATTTTTTGCCACAGGAAATCAGCAGTTAAGCATCGAAGATTTAATCCGATGCAGCCAATCTTCTGTGAGTCGTGCAGTGACTGATGTCGCAAGAAGCTTGGCTGAATTACGCCCGCAGTACATTTATTTACCTAAGAATGAAGATCAACGAAGAGAAGTAAGTAAATTAACTGCACATATAATAACCTAAAAGCGAAAATATGCATTGGGAAAGGCTTATAATATGTAGAACAAAACAAATATTGGGTCTTTGTGTAGGTTTGAAAACATATGTATACATTTTTTATGAAAATATTTCTGACTGTCATAAGTTACAATAAGTTGCATATTTTCGCTTTTATGGGTGTTAGTAATCTTATATTTTATCTGCTTTAGACTAATCTCTGTTATTCTTTGGTGAAGTATCAATAATAACATATTATTTATGTACTCATTATAAAAGTTAATTGTTTTGTATCTTGTGTATTTTTAGAAATTTTCGAATAATGAAGTTAATATTAGAACTCAGCATTGCATTGCATAAATAAGTTCATGCATGCATATTGAATCTAATGCTGCTATTCACAAACAATGCATGATAATCATAGAATTACGTAATCTGTTCCTAATTTTTAAAATTCTCTTCTGCTTGAAAAACATTAAATTAATGATATTATTTTTAATACAGTTATTATTTATTTTGGGGGACTTATAGTGATCATTGTCTCAAAATTGTAAAAAAAAATCACATTAAAATGTTAATTTTTTATAAGAAAACCTTTGTTTGGAATAAATTTTATTACAGGCTGTTGCAATCCCTAAATAATAAAGTCTAACAATTTTAAAAAAATGTCAAAAGCAAATAAATGGTACAGAGAGAAAATTCACTTCTACAATCAAGAAAAAAAAAAGAATGTGTATATGCATCTGCTTAGTTGCAGAAAAAAATTTGGTGAAATTCTTGCTATCTGCCTGTCGATAAGTTGCGCCAAGCTGGTTTATTGGTTAAGAAAGTTCCCTTGTACTTGTGCAACAAAATGTGATTGTACACATGCTCTAAATTTGTTTTGTATGCTAGTAAACTTAAAAGCATTTGATTAATAATGTGCTTGCTCTTGATTATTCTGTACTTATTAGTGCGAAAAGTAGAAATTGAGCCAAACCCAGGCTATCCAGAATTTTACCAAAAATTATTACTCGGTATAGGATTACTGAATGGTGTTATGTCGTAATGTGTTGACAATTAAGCAATTCGAGCGAAGTTAATTTTCTTTAAGAATTGACTTGCAATTTTGTTTGTTTTTATTTTGAGCTTACCTGAACAGAAAACTACCAATTACTTTTGTTAACCATTCATTATATTGTTGTAGATATTACTACAGTTGAAAGTATTAGTAATAAAGCAGATAAAAACATTAAGACTACATTAATAGCTTTATTGAATTAATTTTATATTATCAGCATGAATTTAAAAATGTTTTGTTTTTAACAGGTTAGCACAAACTTCTATAGATTGTGTGGATTTCCCGGTGTCAGTGGTGCACTAGATTGTACGCACATTGAACAATTATTGTAGCCACTGCTGTACTCCACAACATTTCATTAACATTGGGTAATGAGTGTTCTGAAACTGAAATTACCTATCATGATGATGGTATGAATTGCATGGATCATGAACGTGCTGGTGTTTCAAAAAGAAATGCAATTGTGGACACATATTTTTAATTTGTACATAAATTGTATTAATAAGTTATATATACATTTACTAATTGCATATTGATTGAATCAAAATAAAAGTTAAATGCCACCTATTACTTTTTTTATTTCATTGTGGACTGTAAATATTATTAATTTTATACAATAATATTGATTTTCATAATATAACTTCATTCCTTAACATTAAACCATATTTATTTTATAAAATGCTTATTTCTTAAAGTTTGTCTTTATGTACTTTTTCTTTAGGTAAATTTAAAAATTTGTTGCTTTTGAGACTGTGACATCTTGTTCTTTTATGCCATAATTTTGTCAATGGCTAACACAAAAAATTTTCCTACATTATTTTTATTTCAAATTTCTTGAATAATTTTTATATCACTATTATATCTAACTTTTAAGCTAATTTTTTAACACTGGTTTGCACATTCTTTAACATAATTTTTAAATAAACTAATGACTTTATATATTTAATTATGCACTTAAATTTTTTACAACTACACTTTTCAGATAGAAAAAAAATTTTTCAACTTCTATTTTATAAAATAATTATAACACCTGTAAATTTTATTTAAGAACAAACAATGCCTTAACATTTGCTAATGCTGTGCTCTGTAAAAAGACAATTTTTTTTCATGCAATGAAATGAAACTAATAAGTAAAATAAGATGAAATTTTATTTACAATGTAACACCACATAAACATCTAATAAAAAACAATATTTATTGTTTACTTATTAGATGTTCATAATATGCAGCTTTCGCATAATTTGCCTTAATTTCTGATTTCAATGCTTCAACTTTCAATTCATGTTCAATTTTCTGTCTTTTAACATTTAATTCATGAATTTCTTCTTTTCTTCTTCTTTCCATTTCAATGTCTTTCATGAGAGCTGCATGCATCTCATTTTTATGCTGCATATTTGCTTCATGCTCTGATTCCAAAATGTTCCTTCGCTGCCTCTGCCCCTCTGAAATCTCTTTTGCCACAGCTTCAGAAGCATTAGGCCTTCGCTTTAAACCTTTTTTTCTTAAAAGGGGTGTTCCAGATGGAGTTTTAATGTTTTGATTATCCTCTGTTGAAAATTCCAAAGGTGCAACTGTTTCTGTTACAATCTGAAAAAATATGAAATAAATAACACACAAGTAATAATAATAATAATATGTATGAGATAAAAGTATCTATAAGCTTCAGCTTGCTAGGTAAGCATTCTTTAGTTGTAAATGAATTATAATGTTAATTATTTTTAAAAATATTTTTAGCACAAATAAGTACACAGTAATTATGTAAGAAATTAAATTTATATTTTTATATGAAGTTCTTATAGCCATAACAAAGGTATTAATTAAAGACTGTTGGTGATATTAATTATTCACTTTCGGAAGATATCAAGTTCGAGTCTCAATATAACTGAAGATTTGATTTGTGACCCAAAAGGGGCGAGGAAGCATTAAGTAGGTTGCGGTGTTAATATCTTTTAATGAAATGAATTCTAGCACTAAAATGTCAAGCACTTAGGAATCTTATGTTTCGGCCCTACTTCTAAATGAAACACTACTGACTAGCAATTTTAATTTAATGATTTAGTCCTACTTTAGGTTTGATACAGAGAACAATGTATCTCACAACGTTATAAGTTATATATAGCTATTAAGAGAACTGTATTAAAAAGTGGATTCAATATATTTTACTGTGGTTTCTTATATTTACAGAAGCAAATAGATAAATATTTTAAGTTATTATTTAATATACATTTATATACAATAATTCATAAAATTACTTACAATTTCAATATTTGTGTTTTCAACTGAGGAATTCTCTACCTGAGGTTCTGAACACTCCACTACAGTTTCTAAAAGAAAAATTTAAATTTAAATTTCCATTCCTTCATACACAATATTTTTAAATTGTTTCTTATAAAAGGAATGATTTCTAGTTTAAACTGTAAATAGTTTTACTATAATTTATATCACTCATTTATGAAAACAAAATAAATGTATTTTATATTTTACAATACAGATGTATTATAAGACTTTAATTATTAAATTTAAACTTGTAAATAATTGTATTTTTTGTTTCTTATAAAAGGAATGATTTCTAGTTTAAACTGTAAATAGTTTTACTATAATTTATATCACTCATTTATGGAAACAAAATAAATGTATTTTATATTTTACAATACAGATGTATTATAAGACTTTAATTATTAAATTTAAACTTGTAAATAATTGTGACATATGAAATAATTATTATAGCTTTTTAACAAATAAACATTTTACACAAACATGAAACATTTACTTTACATACATTATTTGTTAATACTAATGTTAATATTTTTGCCCAAATTTTTTATACATATTTTTATAGTTTACATTTAAATTAACAAAATATTAAGTATTTTATTATAGATTCACAATAGATTACATTGAATATATTTATAATTACATACACATGCCATACAATTAAAAGTATACATTTAATCAAAAGTTTTTCTTTTCAACATATATGTAATATTAAATATAAATAAGAATTTTTCTTACCTTGACTTGCCGATGTCATTTCTTGATATCTGAAATCCGAATCAAAACCACAATCCAAAGGTTCTGTGACCAAACCAATGTCTTGCACTCGTTGATCAATTTCCCAGTTGAAATTAATTTGGCTTTTCACCACCTGTCTTAAAAATTTCTACTCGATCCGCAGCTTTATGTTGCTGGGATAGTTTTTTAAATTTTATATTTATCTCTCAATTGGGAGAGTGTCCTTTTATAAACCCCTGCTACCGCATTGAATTCAAGGAATATTTTCTCCACGCTTTCTTTTTATTTTCATTGCTTGTGCAATTAGTTTTTTACAGTTAATTATGTCACCATATTTATTCACAATATCCAAAAGAATATTAATTTCATGTGGGGTGAAATTTAATCGTTTTTCCATTTTGGCGAAACGTTTACGATCAGTAAAACGCGGGTAAACAAATATAATCTCACGTGATCTAAATCCAGCCAATCAGAGATCGTCTTACATCTCGTGTACAGATTACTCTTGAGTTGGTTTACTCGGGGAATTCACCGTGTGGTGAATAAGAATCGGGGAGTAAAGCGAGGGATAAGTTAACTCTGTGGTAAGCAACTCGCAGATTATCCTGTGTTTGGTGAATACGGCTGTAAGTTCCACCAGTGGGGAATGGGCGGACAGGTACACCAGGGATTTTAAATAACCCCACAACCAAAAATCTACGGGAGTCAAATCTGGTGATCGTGGGGGCCATTTGATCTTACAACCTCGAATTATCACTCATTCTTCACCAAATGTTCACAAAAAATATTTTTACTGAAGGAGCGGCATCAAATGAAGAGTCCGTGTCCATTTAGGAGTTTTATTGTCAATCTGATTTGCATAAATCAACTTCTTGTAGTCAACGCAGTGCCACCTATCGGCCACATTTTGAACTAACTTTTGGTTGACAAAAAAAATCCGCAATTTTTTTTGATGTCATTGGTGTAAACCACACTCTTTTAATATCATTTGTGCTTTTTTAATTAATTTTTAATGTATATATATCTGTATATATATATATATATATAAATGTATATATAAATTTTTAATGTATATATATATATATATATATATATATATATATATATATATAACTGAATTTTTTTTAATATTTAACTAGTACACTTGACATCATAGTATACTTTTATTTTTTATACTGAAACTTGATTCAAATTATATGTGTTTCGATCGAACAAAATTTTCCTTGGAATACCATCTAAATATATGATGTCATTTTGAAATACGCCATCTAAGATATACTAATAACTGTGTTATTATTGAAAAACAATGATTATGCTCTTATAAGGAGATTAAAACCTTTTATTGTTAACATTGATTCTCTTAACTAATTTTTATTATACATGCTACCTTAAATAAAGTATAAATTTTAAATATTAACATTAAAATTTCATATCTTAAAATTTTTTTAATTAGTTTCATAAAAATTTACTTGATAAATTAATTTGTAAATTCTTTTTTTAATGGAATTCGTAAAATATTTCCGTAACTTCTAACTTAATATTTTTAACAATACTTTTGCGTATGTCTATTAGAATTATGAATAATAACCATTTATTATTATTTTTTATACTAGTATTTTTCAAATTTAAATTTACTATAAATAGAAATCAAAATATCCGCTTTGAATAAATTTTACTAATTTCCTAGCAATTCATTAAAATAAAATATTGAATAAAAATGTTATTAAATTTTTCAGGTAATCATGAAGCTCTTATAACAAAAAAAGTATATTATCACTTAAAATAATTTTATACAGTTAATAAGGTTTTCATAAAATTAAAGTGTAAGGTAAAAAAACTGCTTTCAATAAACTTATTATATTTGCAGATAAAATAAAGTGAATTTTACTTGTAATGTTAGAAGATATATATCTAACATAAATGTTTCAACGTTTCCTTATGATACGACTGAATGCTTTAGTTTCAAAATAAAATTATTAAAATAATTTTAAATCAAGGCTTGAGTAACCGTATTATATAATTTCAAACTTAATAGGATATTAAATAAAATATAATTATAAAACAATTGTATTTAAATACCATAAAACAAAAGCATTCTGAAACTGTAATATATATTGTGGCATTATATAAATTTTTAAAGGTAAGAGAGAAACAAGAGTTGACCATGTCTTTAACACTAGCCACTGATATGTTATAAAAAATAACAAATCTTCTATAAGGTAAATAAAGGTAAGTAGAACACTTAAAACCTGTTGAACTAAGAAAATATATTGAGAAAAAATAAAAGCCATAAGAGCAAAATATCTTTTATTTAATATTTGAAATTTTGATAATGTACAGAAAATACTTTTACTATGCATGTTTATATTACTTAAGTTGCTTAAATATTGCGGACAAAGTTCTGTCACTTAGAAACAGTTCTAGGTAAAAAACAATATTTATATTCTGCGTAAATGTTCAATCCAATGTTTGTTGAACTTCATAAGGGCTAATTCTTATAATTAGATTTGCTACAGTTTTGCTTTGTTGAGAGTCCCAGCTTTAAATATATACATATAATCTGTTTCTGTTTTTTATATATGTACAGTTGTCATAATATACTTCAGAAACAGGTCCTTCATGTTATGTTTTAAGTAGCACTTTTGTCACATTCTTGAACTTCATTGGCAAAGATTTTTCTGACCTTTAAGACCATACCATTTTAAATATATTTTATGAAGATCTGCGTTGAATAAGCTGCCCCTTGAAGTCGATGCTCTAAAGTTATATAAAATGTCATTCCTAAAGGCTTCTATTTTTAAAGTCTCTTCAGGCTAATGTCAAAATAAAATATAAGTAATATAAGTGAAAGACTTGGTTCCCAAAGTTCTCTCAAGTAGAGTGGCATTTTAAATAATATACAAGAAGGACTCCAAACGAAAGTTCCTTCAAGTTAAAATTCACATTTTACATCTCATTCAGTAAGGACTTTCTTCCCAAAGTTCCATTTACCAAACGAATGCACATAATATGTTAAATATCGGAAGGACTTTTTTGTAGATAAAGTTCCTTCATGACATTATTCGAGATATATCCTAAGGATCCTTCCTGAAAGTCTTGATTGGCAAATTTCATTTTGGTTACTACAAAAAAGACTTCATAATTATCATTCCAGAAGGTCTTTACTATAAATGTTCCTCCAAACCATAATTCCTAAGAAATATCAGATGTTTTCCCGGATGATAACATTAGCTAAATACTATCAAATCCTTATTTACAGATTATTTTCTGTCAAGCTCAGTCACCTGAAATATTTCCATTATCCACTTCATTATGTTTTCATTTTTTTCTCAATACATATTCAAAGCATATGAAACGATGTTTTTAAAAAGTTTTGATAAGGTTCAGCAAACGGAAAGGAGTAGGAACCAATTTCTAAATAAAGAAAAAAAAACATTAATTATACAAATAATTGATAATTTAGGGAATTATCATAATTTTCATAATGATTATTTATATAATGTTACATGTAGACATATATTGATGCAGTTTTTGAAAGTTTAAGCAGAATTTTTTTAACTGCTTTTAATTTCAAATTTTTTATAAAAAAAATTCAAAATAATAAAAGACAATACAACGCAATAATTTGTTTTATGATCTGTTGAAAATGACCTAAATTCCAGGTATTTAATTTAATTTTTAAATTTAATCAAATTGTTGCACTTTGAATTCAATCAAAATTAGTAGTATTTAATTTTAATTTTTCTTTAATTACTTAATACTGATTTTTATTAAAACATATTCGAAAAGAAATGTATAAAGTAATTTACATAAACTTTTATTTAAATTTACTTTGCAAAGAGGTTTTATTGAAAATAAGAGAACTTAAAATTTTTAGGGTTAAAGATAAGGTATGATTAATTGGTAAAAAAATAATGTTCTTTATATATATTTTTAAATATAAATATTGAATATACATCTAGTTTTTGTCGCTATTTAACGAAACATTTTTAATTTGATAATGTAAAAGAATCATTCTAATTGTTCCGTATTCCTTGATTCATTACGTGGCTAAAAAGCTTTACCGATACTAATAATATATTCATACCTAAATCATTTATTTACAAATGAATATATTTTTAATTAAGCTTTGAATTTTCAAATTAAGACTCAGCATTAGATTCTAATGAATTTCGAGAAAAAATATTATATTTAGCTTATTCCATTTACTTACGTATTATCTTTTTTTTAAATATTTAGACCTCAAAAAATTTTGAATATAATTTTCTAAATGAAGCAAAATAAAATTAACATGCAATATTTACTTAAGAAATATTTATGTGCTAATAGTTACCTTAATCAGAGAAGGTTTCTTGGGGATAGGAATATCTCCTAGAAATATCAAAGATTCCATATCTGTTTCACTGGCCTGTTCATAACCTTTTCTATTCCTACTGCTGAAAATATTTATGAAACATTTACTTATTATGAAGACAAAATGTTGATTTTAATTTCAGAGTTCATTATTCATTGATTTGTGAATTTGTTTTAGTGATTGGTGCTGTAATGTTTCTGTTTAAATATTATTCCTTTTACAATTGTCACGTTCCTTAAAATGCCTTATTTTTAAATTAAAAAAAGACATTTTCTGGTTATAATATTGTTGCAAAACTTAATTTATATGTCTGCTCTTAAATTTAACTTGTTTTTGAAGTTCTTACAAAGATATTTTATTGCTGAAATATTTAAAAATTCCTCTATGATTTTAGACGTTCAGACAAATTTTGATTAAATATGATTTCTGAAATACTTTTAATAAAAAGTCGTGTATGGTAATATTTTACATGCTTTCAACAGATACATAACATATTTTTTAAGATCTGTGAACAAAAGTACCAAAATATATTAAATTGGGACTTTTATAAGGATTAAAAAAGGGATTCCAAGAAAATTTCAATAGCTCAATATATTTTATATAATTTTTTCAACAAAGTAAACCTAAGTGAAATTCAGTATATGTCAGTAAAATAAATAAACTCTCTGAATTTCTTTTATATATAAACATACGTAAATAGAAATTACATGTATATTTATATTATATCACATAATATAAATTTGCAGTTTCTTTCTAAGTTTTTGAATTAAAATAATTGTTTTTATCAACATATCATAAATACATTTCTCATTTGTATCTAATAATTTTCATCTCATTCACCAAATTTTCAAATGTATAAAAATTCCTTTTTATCTTTAAAACTTTATTTTCATTACGTTTGTTAAAAAAATAATGTTTAAACGAACTTAAATGTACCAAAAATATTTAACTTTTGTTATTTTTAAAGCGTTTGCACTAAACACTTTAACTGCCTTTTAAAATAATTTTTCTTCTTTTGGTTCAATTTTATATTTAAATATCTTGCATACAGTATTCTGATAATTCTGACAGTATTTTCTTTCGTGAGTTTAAATAAATTAACATTTACTGTTCTTATAATTCAGGCATTTTAATTTTAGATAATAATCTATTAAAATTTAACCAAAGATAATGTATTTCTTCAATAAGAGACAAGATATAATTTCACCCAAGACAATTACCTTCACGAAAACATTTATGGTAAAAACATTAAGTTCATGTATGAATTACAAATATGAGATTGAAAATATGAGATTAAAATATGATGTTATGAATATTATAATATGATTAAAATATGATACAATTACAAATATGAGGTTAAAATATGTGATTGAAAATATGGTGATATATAAATAAAATATTTGTATGCCACAAATCGTTTAATATTGTATATTTTATCAAATTTAGCTTTATATCGAAGAAAAATTAAATAACTGATTGAGGACAAGGAAACCTACTGGATGAATATGATTTTTTGCACGCATATTATATGTGTGAGTATATTTTTATTTATTTATTTCGCACCGTAGGGATGCTAATGATTTGCATTAAAGTTAGTCAAGAATTGAATTAAAGTTAATAATTTTGAATGAAGTAAAGTCAAAAGCAGTCCAAATATAAGTTTTGGTGGAGTTATCAATTTTAATGACAGTTTAAATTAAATTTCTAAACAAACAGATTTACAGCAAAAATAATCTTAAAGTCATTTTAATCACGCTTATTTAATTAAAAATTAATATTTAAAAAAGAAGTAAATTAAAATCAGAGTTTAAATAATAGCATTTCTGTAGTATAAAAGCATATCTAAAAATATTTTTATATATAAAAGCATTTCTAAAACTTTATATGTGTATAAAAGCATTTATATATATATAAATGCATAAAAAAAGCATATATATTTCTATACAAGTACTAGATAGTATTTACATACATAAAATAGAAAATTATGACTTATCAAAGCAATTTACGAAAATACAACTGAAAAAAAAAAGACGTACTGATCTCTTTTGAACCACTTATTCTTTAGATAATGCATTTTCTCTCAATATTTTCGAAGTTAGGTACAAAATCAAATATACTTTAGTACAGAATAACGCAAGCAAAAAGTCTTTCGTTATAAGTACAAGGGTTTTATTTCCAAATTACAATTTAACAATTACGTTTTCAGTTAAAACAATAATTCCGGCATTGTTTCATTTAAACAATGAATACAATACTTAAAAGCAGCAAATATAACAATGAAAGGTAATTTTTATAATTATTTTCAACAATTCTTCAATTCTGTAACAATGTATAGTATTAATAAGAATGAATCTTTCTAAGCATATTGTATGATTTTGCATAGTAACATGAGCAATTAAGAATTATTTTAACAGAAATATATATCAATCTCTTATTCTAGTTTTAAAAAAACTCAAAAAGCTTTGTAGAAAATTAATTTTTAACAAATTTTCTTAAAAGCAATATTAAAAACTTAAAATTCTTTTAACTATGAATTATTTAATAACAAATAACAATTAATATTTTTGTTAATTTTAAAAAAATTAAATAAAGCAACATTATGGAATATTTTTACAAAGCAAATTTGAACAGTTATTTAAGTGCGATAATTTAGACTCTTAAATTGCTTATTTAGCTAGACTAAATAGAAAATAAAACGCTTAAATTGTAATTGCTAAGACAATTTTAATAAAAATACAACTGTTGAGGCGATTTGGCTTTAAGTAATTTTTATAAAAGCTAAAGCAAATTGGACAACAATACTTGTTAAAATTGAAAAATTTGCAAAAAAATATAAATTTTTATTTTTTAGTTTATGAATTGTATATTGAATAGCTAACTTTCAAATATTCTTCAAAAACCCATTCATATTTTTATACGTAAAATCAATGTTTGATAAATGGATAAAATAATCAAACAGTTTGATCATTTTAGTTGTAAATGAAAAAGAAAATCTTAGTGATTTATCAAATTTTACAAAAATCATTTTGCTTGAAAAAAGGATATTTAATGATAGCTATTAATGTTACTGAATAATTTTCTTTTCAAGATTTTGTAACTTTTCAGAAATAATGCTTTACATGATCCATAAATTTGGAAAATGACATAAATAGTATTGATATAAGATTATATGACTGAGGTAGTCATTAATAACGGCAATATAGATATCCTACACGTATAAGATCTTTCTGCACGGGTGCCGTATAATCCACGATTCCAAATTCTGAGATTGGCGATTTTTTGGCGCATTTTCTTATATATCTGGAAATTTTGTTTTTATTGCGTATCGAGACCTCTAAGAGTTATGCAGAAAATTCTATTTTGGTAACCCTAGTATTTACGTCATCGCGCACGTCACAATACGTCATCTTAGCAACATTTCTTCATCTCCAAAAACTCCAGAATTTGGAATCATGGATTATACGGCAGAAAACAAAATTTCATAAACAAAGGGAGTTTATTCTTTTAGTTCATGTAAGGTATTTCAAAAGAAATAATATTGTCTTTCAAAAGTTTCTTTCGGTAGATGTTCCGTTTTTGCTTAGAGAAATAGCTCTCAAGCTTCATTTTTGAATTGTGAAACTTTTATACATCTATAAACCTGAGTACAGGTATCATTTTAAAATAAAACTTTTTTAATTACTTGGAAAACCATTGAAGTAAGTTTACAAAAAAATAATTAAATATTACAAAGAATGAAGAAAATGTTGTGAGAAAATTAATGTAAAGTTTCCAACAATAAATTCAAAATTTTCATAAAGATAATTAGAAATTAATTAAGAATTTGAAAGTATAGTGATAACTAATAATATGTTACGAATGTCACCATGTATCCATTCCGTTTAACACTGAAACTTTTTTTTGCATGATTATAATCCAACGTAAATTTTTAAAAATGCAAATTATTCTTGGCTGAATACAATTAAAATTTATCATTGACATTTATCATTCTAAATGAAATGAAAACATAACTTTAAGCAATATTTTCATTTTCATATTTGCAATTTTATTCATTTAGGTCAATGAAATGCAACCTACTAATATATTTTATAAAAATCCTGAAACTTTCCCTATAAGCTTCACATATTTTACAGTTGTATATATACATATATATGTGTATATATTGTATATATATATATATATATATATATATATATATATATATATATATATATATATATATATATATATATATATATATATATATATATATATATATATATATATATATATATATATATATATATATATTATATATATATATATATATATATATATATATATATATATATATATATATATATATATATATATATATTATACATATATATATAAGAAAGAGATACTTTAATAAATTTTCATTGAGCAAATTTACGATTTTTTTTTTTTACTATAACTTAAAATACAAAATTGTTTATAAAACTTAGACATTTTCTTTCGATTATATTTCAAAAACATTTAAAAAATTACAGTTTATATATCTGTGTATATACAAAATATTATACACTAATACTATATACCATCAATCCCACTCATATTTATTTTTTAAATACTTTTCATATGATTTTAGACCATTGTAAAAAAACACGTAAGTAAAATAATATTCGTAAATCTTAACAACAGAAAATATTTTGCAACTAAGTGATGTGAGCAATTCAATGACTATATATATTATTCAACTATTTACTTATTAAGTATACATCTGGCCATAACATTGAAGAACATGCACAATTTCAAAGTGTCTTCACAGATCAATAAGGCTACAATCAATGCATCTAAACGGCAATATATTTTGGGTTATATTGCAGCAGTGTTACGCATTGGCTTCTTTTATCTTTTGTTTTATTAATGAATGATATTAAATAACTTATAAAATTAGCGTACAAAAATATTTTATTATTTTTATTGGCTTACAAATTTTATATTTTTTCATCTAAACAACACAAAATATTAATACTCTTATTTTAAATATGTGAAATAAAAATATGTAAATACTTGAGTAAACCAAATATTGAATATATAAAAATTACTGTAGAAAAGTATAAATCTTATATATGAGTAATGAAAAATCTACTTTCCTATTTTTGTCTAAGCCACCAAATACTTTTATAAAAAAAAATTCTAGTGACAAATATATACATAGGAATGCATAGTGTTTAATTCTACTTTTTTTCTTTCTTATTGTACAAAATTAGTGTGCATAGTATTTAATGCATAGTGTTTAATTCTATTTTTTTTCTTTCTTATTGTATTGTTTATCTGAAACCTTCGCACGTTTTGTTGATATTCTTCAGTGTAGAATATATATTAAACAATGAATCTAGCCTTAAATTTAACCTTTTTTTTCTGTTCTTGGAACGAAAACTTTCCTCTCTATAAAAAAATTGTTGCTTGTTAAAGCCTTAATCAACTATATTAAAACTGAACCACTGTACAATTACAACATACAATAAACACAATCTCGCATATATATTGATTTTGCTTTAAAATTTATTATATATTTCTTTATTTAGGCTAGAATTACTAAAAAATTTAGATATTATTTTTTGTAAGATTTTTACTTATGATAATAAAATTTTGATCTTGTGTTTCGTTAAAGAACTATATCACTTAAAATAATATAAACTGAAAGGCCAAAACCTTATAGTCACCACCAGCATTTAATATTGAGCATTCAAAGTATTGAATGTGTGTGTGTGTGTGTGTGTGTGTGTGTGTGTGTGTGTGTGTGTGTGTGTGTGTGTGTGTGTGTGTGTGTGTGTGTGTGTGTGTGTGTGTGTGTGTGTGTGTGTGTGTGTGTGTGTGTGTGTGTGTGTGTGTGTGTGTGTGTGTGTAAGATACAACATGAAGAACAAAAATAATAAGACAAAATTTGAAATTCACTGATAGGGATAAGACAATACAATTTCCTCATAATAATGTATTTTCTTCAAGAACATTTGATAATTCATCATCGCCTCTCATGCTTAAAAGATGAGACGATAGCTATAATATTATAAGTTAGAAAAAAAAAGTAAAAAGTTGTCATTGAATCAAAATTATAAAATAAAAATAATTAATTACATTGACATTAAAAGAAATTTTCTAATTGCATATTAACTACATCAAATCAACTAGCTTGAATCCTATCAAATCAACAGTCTTGAATTCTATTTTATTAAATTATTTTACATTAACCAACTTTCTCTCTCTCTCGATGGATCGATTTTTTCAACTTTTAAATTAATACTTTTGCGTCACTTTAATGATTCAAAGGATTAGAATCTAGAGTTGTGATAATATATTAAAAATATCCCTGGGAAAGTTATTTCAAAATTTCTGAAATTAATTTAATATGTAAAATTCAAAATATTATAAATCTATATTTGGTGCTATTTTACCAATGTCCTTTTACACTTTCACTAAATATTGTCAAAATATTGCATTTCATGCACATTTTGTGTCAATAGTGTTAAGCAAAAGATATAATTTTTTCTTTAAAATTTCTTGACAAATTAATAAAAAAAAATCAGTTGTTTGAATTGTAATTGAACATTTTCCTGACAAACTTAATTAAAAACGCATACAGCGAATTAACTATTTCATCTGTGTATAATCTAATAGGTTTATAAATTACTGCATATTTTTAACATTTAAAATATTTGTTTTAACTTTATCGCATTCAGTTATATTCTTTACTGAAACATGACGCAAATTGGACTTGGAAAATCCAAGCTCGCTATGTCTCTGGCAATGCGAATTTAAGTCAGTAGGGTGTATCTTTCGTTTAACCGGAGCACCATGGAGGCGAAAGTACGACTTTGCTCTTAACTCCTCCGACAGATGGCACCACCAGAGTATCCATTCCCCCAATTTTTACATTGATTTGGAGGAGGAGGAAATTTTCTCCATATCATTACATCCATGGTAACCGCGCAATATCCAACCAGAGAACTTTCAATTCCACATATTAAACGACACGTATATCGCATGTACTCAGTGGGTCTTTGACAAAATTGGAAATGCTACCCAGCCCTTACGGACAGAAGGCCAGTGCTTTAACTTAATGCAAATTGTAAAAATAGAGATGAAATAAAATTTTCCTTGGAATATCATCTGAATGCCTGAAGTTCGTGTCAAACCCTCCATGCAATAAAAGATAATAATTATTTGATCAAGAAGCAAGAATCTGAATTATGGTGATTAAAATCTGTTGTTTTAATTTTTTTGTCATAGATTTTAATTTTTTGTCTCTTTGAAGTATAGCATATATTTTAAATAATTACTTTCAAATAACATGAAGAGAAAAAATTCAAATATTTTTGACAGTAATTCACTTCATAAATTAATTTGTTAATACCTTATTTTGTTATAATGTTTTGATAAAATAATTTCGTAACGTTATAAGTTAATATTTTTCAAAAGAAAAACTTTCTATATGTGGCCTTCATAAGTGTAAATAATAGACTTAGTTTAAGAGCATTGCTCAAATTTAAATTTACTTTAAATAGTAAAAAAGAAGCACACACACACATAGCTCTAAAACGTATTTTGTAAATAATTTAAATGCTCATTTATCAGTTTCAAAACGAAATATTCAAAAAAATATGGAATGTTTCTCGTATTAATGATGAAACTTTTATGACAATAAAAATATTATCCTCTAAAAAGTTTTTAATGAGCTAAATAAAATTTTTGAGAATCTAAATATAATAGAAATAAATAAAAAAAATTACAAAAACATGTTTTAATTTGAACCAAAATGATTTAGAAATATTAATTGGTAATTTTAGACAAATAATTTCTAGCATTAATATTTCAATGTTTATTTATCATAAAGCAACAATTATTTTAATAAAAATTTGTCAGAATGCTTTTAAATCAATGTATAAGTAACATTTTAACAATATTTTATAATTTTCTACATTATAAAGTACCAAACAAACACACATCGTGGAGTTATAAAACAATTTTGAGTATCCACTACAAATTACAGTAGTCAGAAACAGCAGAATTAAATGTGACAGGACGTATGAGTATAAATAAAGCATAATGTATTCAAAAAAAATTTACGTTTGTTCATAAGTATGTTAATAATAAACAAACAATTTTACCATATCTTTAACACTAGCACTGATATGTCAAGAGAAATTATTTCTTCAATATGTTAAACAAAGGTAAGTAGAACACTTAAAGCTTATTGAATAAAGAAAATACCATGGAAAAGGTCATACATGGAAAATATCTTTTATTTAATGTATAAAATTTTGATTATGTGCAAAATATATTTTTAGTCTGCTTGCTTATATTACATATGTTACAATAATATTGAGGCAAAGTTATTTCGCTTTACAGTAGCTTTATATAAAATTGCTTTCCGTGTAAATATTCAACCAAAAGTTTGTTGAACCTCAATAAATGACTAATTCATATGATTAGACTTTTTCAGCTTTTGCTCTGTTGAGAGTCTCAGCTTTACAAAGATATAAGTCAATTTGCTTCTATTTTTTATTGATGTGCAATCATCATACTACATTTCAGAAACAATTCATTCAAGTCAGGTTTTGCGAAACACTTTTAACTACATTCCTGAACACCTTTCTTGGCAAAGTTTTTTCAGACCACTATTGACGCGTCATTTCAAATATTATTTATGAAGGTCTTCGATTAAAATATTTCTTCAAGTCACAGTTGAAAAGGTTTACATTAAATGTTATCCCCAAAGGCTGTTATTTACAAAGTCTCTTCGGGTTAGTGTCAAATTAATCCATTAAGCAAGATATTTGAAAGACTTCATGGTCAAAGTTCTTTCAAGTTAAAAATAAATTGTCGTCTTCAATAAAATACCGGAAGAACTTCAGTAATAAAGTTCCTTCAATGTCCCAATTCACATTTTACGTCGCATCATATAATGACTTCATACACAAAGTTTGTTAAATATCCTGAAAGGCTTCATAGTTAAAATTTCTTCAGGCCACTATTCAGATGATACTTAGAATCATTCCTGAAATTCTTAATTAGCAAATTTCTTTTTTGTTATTACAGAAGGAATTTGTTAATCCAGAAGGTTTTCAGTATTAAAGTTCCTTTTGGCCATTAATTCAAGAAGTATTGCATATTTTTCATTGGCCAATACTGGCAAGCCATTATTTATAGATTGTTCATCATTGAACTGTATAAAATATGTTCATTTTATATGTCATTACATATCTCTTTTTACCTCAATACATAATTAAATCATGAATTGATGCTTTTAAAAACTTTTTATGAGGTTCATCAGACGGAAAGCAGTGGGAACCAATCTCTAAACAAAGAAAAAATGAATTTAATCATTCATATTATCGAAAAATTGAAAATAACATGAATCATCTCAAAATTTTCATAAACTTTAATTACTACAAATAACCATATATATAGCATACACACATATATATCATGCATATTAATATATTTTTCCAAAACCAAATACAATTTATTCCTTCAAAAAATTTTCATTTCTATTTTGACAAAAGAAACTGGAAGGAATAAAATAAATAAAATGGAACATAATACATTTTTACTATCCTTTAATAATATCATATATTTTAAAATTTTAATTTAATTTTGAAACTTAATTAAGTACATTCACTTTATTTGTTATTAAAAATCTTAATTATATATTTTTATTTTCTGTAAACTATCTTTCCTTGAAACTTGTTTAAGGAACTAAATAAAATGATTAATGCAACATTTTATTAAAAATTATTTCACAAAGAGATTCTCAGTTCAAATCCATACCTAAGTAGAAGAAATATTAGCAGTTGTATTATATATAAGCTTTTGAGTTAAAGTTTTTTTTATTGATCAATATACATTATCTCAAAAAATTTATTATTTAAGTTTGATTATATTCTTAAGTAATTAATTCACAAAAGCAAATTAAAATAACTGTAATTGTAACTGATGAAATAAAAAAATGTAGATAATAAATCTACATTTTAGTTAGAATTAAGATGTTTAAATGGTTATTATAAATATACTTGCAGATTTCCTTTTAATTTCAGAAAACATATATATAGTTAATTAAAATTAATTAAATGAAATCAACATAACTTTTCTTCTTCATTTTTTTGTCATGTACATAAATATCTTTACTGATACTTAAAATATTGACATATTAATCATTCAACTAGAATAAATATGTTTTCTCCTTAAGTTAGAATCTATAAGTTAAAGCTCAGTATTAGATTACTGGGTATTTCGAGGGCACAAATGTTGTACTTAACTTATACAATTTACTTTCATATTATTTCTTATATTATTTATGTATAAAAAACCAAAACCAATTTTATATGTGATAAATAAATGAAACTTTAATCATTTTTAAAGTAATGCTTAAAAAATAATAATTACCTTAATTAGAGATGGTTTCTTTGGCATAGGAATATCTCCGAGAAATATTAAAAATTCCATATCTGTTTCACTGACCTGTTCATAACCTTTCCTGTCCCTGCTGTTGAAAATATTTAAAGAAAACTTATTTAGTATAAAGAAAATTATGAAGAATTATTGATTTTTAAATTTAAAAATCGCAACTCATTGATCTGTGCTGTACGCTTAATACTCTCTGTGGTTATTGCAATAATTTCGTCTGGATACATTATTACTTTCAAAATTATTATTATTTTTTTAAGTGTCTTATGGTAGTTTTAAATTTAAAAAATTTCTAATTATTGTAAAGCTAATTTTAAAACACTGTAATTAAATTTAACTTTTTTCAAAGTTCTATCAGGTATGTCTAGTTGCACTAACACTTAAAAACTGCGACATTATTTTTAGACGTTCAAAAACAACTTGATTACAATCAATCTCTAAAGAGTTTTTGAAAAAAAAAATAGCCATTTGATAATCCATAATTCCAAATTCTTAATTTTCTTGGCGATGAAGAAATTTTGCCAAGATGACGTATAGTAATGTGGTGATGACGTAAACACTAGGGTTTCCAGAATAGAATTTTCTGCATTATTCTTATAGGTCTCCATATGTATGACGAAATAAAAACGAGGTTGCCAGATGCATAAGAAAATCCGCCCAAAAATCGCCAGTATCAGAATTTAGCATCATGGATTATACGGCACCTGTGCCAAAAAAAAATCATGAACTACAATATTTAAGTTTTTAATGTGGATATATAACGTATTTTTAAGAACTTAGTAAAAGTCTCAAAATATATATTAAATTTTGGCATTTAATAATTGTGTTAAAGAACATACCAATTTTATTTCAACATTCCAAAAAATTTCTTTAAAATTTAAATAAACTTCATGAGTTCCCAAAACCTTATTTTGCTTTCTCCTTCTTTTAAGATGTGTAAAAACAAATAATATTACTCACATGTATAAAATATTATAAAATATTAATTTGCAATTTTTTCCATGTTCAAATATACAAAATAGAGCTTTTTATCAACATAACAAAAATAAAATCTTTTTTGAATCTGGTAATCTGTGCCATAATTTTCATCTTGTTCTTTACTTTTCAAGCGAAATTGCTAATGCTTTTTGCTCAAATGTTTGGGGGATTTCCAACAACAAGGACAATTTAAATTGAATTACTGATCAAACATTTTTTACAACAACAATATGCTAAGCCCTTTTCAATCATATTTACTAATAAATAAAAAATTAATACCTAAGAATGAAGTAAATTAAAACAACGTAAATATAAACTTTATATGTCCTCAATATTTTTACAAATAGCATATAAATTATGACAGATCAAAAAATTTAAGAAAATATAATTATAAAAATAACTTACTGGTCTCTCTTAAACCACTTCTTCTTTAAATAAGGCATTGCGGCTTTATATTTTCAATGTAATTCACAAAAAAAAACACACTTTATTAAAAAATAATGCACGAAAGTATGCTGTAAATCCAAAGGTTTTAGTTCTAAATGAAACTTAACAATTACATTTATATTAAAAACAAAAATTCCGCTACTGTTTTACCTTAACAATAAATGTAAAAATGAAAGTTAACTTTTATCATTCTTTATTGCAGAAAATATTAATTTTAATAATATGTGTTTCAACAATAAATTTAGCTTACAATTAGGTTAGACTTTTAAACAATTAAAATACTTTTGAAAAAAAATAGGAAATTCTCATCTTTAATATTAATGCTCCTACATAAACTCGTATTTTTTAACAGAGTATTCAGTTTTAAAATTTTAAAAATGCAAAGAAATATGTGCTAAGACTCAAATTATACAGATTTGTGCTCACGTTAGCAAATGAATTTTAGAAATTAATGACAAATAGGGTTGGCGAAATATTAATTTGTCGGCTTTCCAATAAAAATTTTCGCCAAATTTTGAGCCAAAAAAAAGCGCCAAGGGTGATCCTACCGTAAATTTGATCCCAAATGAATTTCGTAACACTTTAAATATTTCAATTATTAAAATTATACAAAGTTTCCCTTGTTTAATACAATGTGTATAATTCTTTCCATTGTCTTATTAAATCTTTCTTTCATCATATGCAATTCGTGAACTTGACTGAATTATAAACCTATTTTTAAAATATGAGGTTTGTTATGTTAGTCTCTCAAGGATCATCTAACCGAAGGTAGGATAATTAGATCAGGACTGCTCACAAAAATTCTTAACCATTGTAAATATTAAAACTAGAAATAAGATTCAAACCCATGAACTGCGCCTGAAACCAATTCAGTAAACATTTAGCTGTCAACTTGGCAATCAAATCCAAGATTTTATTCTGAACAGTTTCTTATTTTACAGGAAATAACTGTTAGAGAAAAATATTTCTCTAGATTCACTATACATAAAACATGTGTTATATCCCATTATAAGCTATGTGAAATTCAGAATTGTATTTAACAAAGTTTAACGCTATATGATTCCAGTAAAAGAGATTTATCAATTGCACTATATAAAATTGGTTTTTTAACAAATTTTCTTAAAAGAAACATTAAATATTCAAAATACTTTAAATGAAACATTATTTAGAATCCAATGAAAAAACATTTTAACTTGTTGTTAGTTTTTAAAACAATTTCAATTATATAATCTTGTGAAAGTTTTTACGAAATAAATACAATCAATTATTTTCAAGAAGGCAATAATTCAGTCTCTTTACTTGCTTACTTAATTAATACCTTTACTAAATAGGAATTAAAATATTCAATTAAATTATAGTTGCTGTGTGATACAATTTCTCTTAAAACAACATTGTTGTGGTGATTTGAGGTTAAATAATTTTTGTAAAACGCATAAGAGAGAGCTCATACAGATAATAAATTCATAATAAAACTATAGGAAATTTACAGGAAATTTATACTCTTTATTTTCATGCCACTTAATAATTATAAGATATAACCATTTTTTAAATATAACTTAAAAATCCATTCATTTTTTTATTTACAAATGATGTGTGAAAAGCAGTAAAAATAACAAGGTAGTTTATTCATTTTTGTTGTGAAGCTGAAAAACCTTAGTAATTCATCAAATTTCACAAAAAAAAAACTTGTTGAAAAATGAGGGATGTTTGAAAATAACTATATATTTTGTGGAAAATGTTTTTAAATAAGTTTTATTAATTTTTCATAAATGATACACTAAATGAATATTCAATAAAATAATGCAAAATATATTATTCATATTAAACTATGGTTGAGTTTATTTATAATTATTCTTATTTTTTATTTTTTATTATTAAGAGAATTATAATATATATTCTTAAATAGTTACAATATTAACATCATATACATAGAGTTCTGCACACTTAGAGTTTGAAACTTATCAAGAGTGGTCTATATTTTAGGATGCCTCTCACTTTCTCGTCAATTTGACTGGATATTGTTAGCGATGCTAACTTGTTTTTGTAGGTCTATCGTGTTTCCTACACCCCCTTTCTTCAAACATTCATAAAAACAAGCTTGGCGACAAAAAGTCACCAAGGAGCAAGTCATATAGGAAGGAGCAAGCATATATATTTATATATATGTATATAGATATAGATAGATAGATAGATATTAGAACTATAAAAAATATTTTCTGGCTTTAAGTACTTTATTCATTAAGTACTTTGTCAATCCTAAGAAGGGTATTAAGAACTAACATTTCTTCTGGAGACGTCCTTAAACATATTTTATGTAGGACATATGTAACCACTTATATTCAATTGTAAAAGACATAAATTCTTTAAATTGAATATAATGTAATTTGAAAACATTTGTCTAGAATACATTTTTTGTTTTGTTTATTTTGCTGAAATTTATTTTTAATCCCTAATATAAACTTTATCTTCGAATTTCATATATTATTTAAATAAGTAGCTTTTAATAATTAGTTCAATTCAGATAAAAATTTAAGCTCTTTAAGTATTCATATTACCATATTTGTGCAAATACTAAAACTTCTGACTAAAATATCATGACAATAAGAAGTTAATTATTTTAACAAATTGAAAGTTGAGCTGACACAGCTGCCGTATAATCTAGCATGCCAAATTATGAGCTTGATGATTTTATTTTGGTGTATTTCCTTATTTATCTAGTAGCCTGGATTTAAAACCTGGTAATGAATACCAGTCATGTAGAAAAATATTTTGATAACCCTAGTACTTAATACGTCATTCAAGAATACAAAATTAAGCCGAAGAATAAGAACTCAGTCTTTCAGGCAGAGGCCATAGCCGTTTTCCAATCTGTTAAGATCATTGATGCATAATGCCTCAGATCTGTGACCATTCCGTCTGATAGCTCATCAACTGTGCATGCAATACTTAACCCACAACACACATCTCTAATTATACATGCCATACAGAAATAACTAGCAACTGCAACTTCGCACATCAACCTAAACTGAATTAAAGCGCATCCAGGTTATGATGGAAATGAGTGCGCAGACATCGCTGCAAGGAAAGCCCCGAAAAATTGATGAATCGGAAGCATTAGCAATTCCATATCCAAGATCTTACCTTATCAAACAACTGAAGCACTTCAGAAATGGCAGTCTCTGTGGGACAATGCAACAACAGGTCGAATGACCAAACATCTACTCGCAGAAGTCTCCAGAAATCTGACATATGATAATCCATACCGCAACCAGCTGCTAACATTTTCAAGGCCCATTTCCACAGTATTTCCGTAGATTCTGAAAGTCAGCTTCATCCACCTGTATCTGTAGACCCCAAGGCTATCCTTTCCACTACGTTCTAGCTTGCCAAAAGACTGCGAAATACCACCTCAAAAGAACTTATAACAGACCAACATGGAGTTCCTGAGATTTTACTTGAAAGATTTTCACCGTAGATTACTCTTCTAAAAGCTGATGATTCATCTCAACAAACGAGAACTGGAACTTTGTCGGGGTACAGGCCATGCTCCCGCAGACGATCTAAAACGTTCCGCAGATGAGTTAGAGAACTATTCTTAAAGTTAAATCTTTTCAACAACTAATAATGGTGTATAAAATTTTTGTAAACTTAATGAAATTTATGAGCTAAATTTTTCGAATTATTTGAACTTCTCGAACATTATGAGCCCGTTTAAAAATTTAAAAACTTTTGTATAATCGTATGCACTTTTAGTATCTTAAAAACCTTTTAAAATTTTTTTAACTTAAAATGCTTTTAAAAGCTAAGGTGCTTATTAAGCTTATGTAAACTCCTCGCCTGTATGTAGTTATCATTTTCGTATCATGCCATTTTTTTTTCTTTTTCATAATTAAGCGTTCCTACTATCTATAAAATTGCTTTCAATGTATATAATGTATTTAATGCCATGATTAGCCTACAAATTGTTAAATGTCTTTTCATTGTTTGTAAATTATTTCTTCATTCATTATTCTATGTGTCATCATGTTAAATTTTATTTTTAACTCAGAGAAAATATTTATAGCTATTGCCTGATGTTCAACAGTACTTAAAGCCCCTTGAAATGTTTTGTAACTTCTTGCTACCAATTTGTAAACACAATTTGATTGCTTTTTAAAATGCCACGATGGTGGAGCCCACATGGAGAGGCGTGGAGCACATTAGGTGTTGGGAAGACGACACCTGTTAACCTTAAGGTACAGTCTGGGGTCTCCCTACACAGTTATGTATGTATGTACTTACGTCATCGCAAAACGTCTCAGTACGTTATTTTGGCAACATTTCTTTGCTGAAAAAATTTTAATTTAGCTTGCTGGATTATTATTGCAAATGTGCCAGTAAGCTTACCAATGTCATTAAAAAAAGCTAAATAGAGCCCGTTGAAAGAATAATAAAAAGAATATATCATCTTTTAAGTAGTTTTTTTTTTTTTTTTTTTTTAGTAAATTTATGTTGTTATACTGATTTAAACAAAACATATGCATTCGTTATTTTTAGCGTGCTCTAAGATATTTGAATGAGTAATATTTCTATAAGGCTATATCCTGTATTTAAAATTTTGAAACTACTATGAATTAATTATGATGAAAATTTGTGGATTATAAACTGTAATTACATTGATTCGGGATTCAATTGTGCATTCTTTTAATTTCTGACTTGCATTGGTGACAGGGCTAAAATTCAATCTCCTCATTGAGATAAGAATACACTGAAAAATGTTAATAATCTTTTCCAATACATGAGAACAATAATTCCATAATAAATGTATTAAAATAGATATTTCCACACCTTTAGTCAGGTTACTGGTTTATCATACACTTTTAATGAACAAAGCTCGTTAGGGCTCTTTTTTATCTAATAATTATGTTATTAATTATGTAACCAGGTTAATAATTACACAACTGAAGCATTTTTTTCAACTCCACATGTCTAGATGATCTCTTCACAACTTCAAATACATGATGGATCAGTCCTATGACAATTTGATCCAATGTGTCCAAATGTTTGATTAAAAGCAGAAATAATTCATTTCCTTAGATTCTCAATAAAATTCAAACTTTGAAATATTGAAAATATCGTCTTAATTTATAACTAATTAATGGGTGTGTTGCAAAAATGTGCTCTTCAATAAATAGAATTATATATATATATATATATATATATATATATATATATATATATATATATATATATATATATATATATATATATATATATATATATATATATATATATATGTGTGTGTGTGTGTGTGTGTGTGTGTGTGTGTGTTATTTAAGTGTACGTTTTTATGCTTTTGTGTACATAGGGAAGGACAAAAAAAATTTGGTGCTTAGATAAGAATCTGTTCCCAATTTTCCCAAGAGAGACTACTGCATTGCGTACTAAATAAAATAAACTTCTATTGAGGTACATTGGATTTTGCTCACCACTGGCATGAATCAATAAATGTTAAAAGGAGCATTACTGTCACAAATCCCCGAGAGCAAAAAACAACTAATTACACCAAAATTTAATTTTGTCTCATTGAAAAACTGATGCTATTACTCACCCAATGAATGACTGATGCGACTGCTAAGCAATTTTCTCCAAAAATAAGCATTGGTGGTCAAATAAGTTTTGTCAATAAGTGATAATTATTTAGTTCACACGAGAGAGAGAGAGAGAGAAGTGCAAATATAAAATGTTTGTATTATTTTCAAGTAGTTCCAGAAAATGTAAAAGTATACATGATGTATAAATTGTGACAATAATTTACAATTATCAATCTTTCCCGTTTCGGTAATTATGAAAAGCTGGGCTATAATGGAAAAGTACTAAATTCTGGTAAAATTATACAAAATGAATTATTGATATTAAACGATAATTTGATAATAGTTTTAATATTGGCATCTCATGCAAAGGGCTCAGATTTCTTGAAGTTTAAGTGTTTTGTCAGTTTTACACATTTCGGAAACATAAAAAAAATTTTTTTGAAGCATTAAGTAATCAAGACTAATTAAACAATTTATTAGAAACGGAATTTTTTTAACTATTTATAAGGCTTATTGTATAGGAAATGATATTCCTTTTCTCTTTTTTTTAAATATAATATTTTATATAAATGTAAGCAAAAATAACTAAATTTCATAAACAAAAAACTTTTTCCCTTTAGTTTAAAAAATATAATCAATGAAATAAAAAAGACAAAATTTAACTATAAAAATAGGAACATTTAAATAATTCTACCCAATTTAAAGTAACAGCAAACTGAATGTTTGGCCTTGTCTTTTACATTTTGCTTTTTCTTTTGTTCTATTGTCAAAGAGTTAATGAAAAACAGCTTCTCAAACCGGTGTGTTGGTCTTTATATAAGAAATCATCTTATTAACGAAATGAACTACTATTTTTAATTTTGATTCCGACGAAATGAAGCCAAAGAGTCATTATTCGATATGGGTGTTACATCCAAATCAATTCGACTATTGTTAAGGGAATTTGGCTCAAAGTGATTGGAAACGACTTCTGGAATCATGGCTTCGGATACTCGTAACAATAAATATTTTATAGTGAAAATAAAATGTTCATCAAATAAAAAAAGAGAACTAGAGAAATTTTAGCGGATTTCAAGAAACCGTGAAATGACATAAGAGATGTTAGTGAGCCGGGCACAAAGGAAGTTGATGAACCAGAAAGTCAGGCAAGAAAACTGGAATCAATCAAAAACACAAATTAGAAAAAATATCATTTCAATAAATTTTAAAATCAATAACGCTAAAGATTGAAACGGTTCAAAACTAATCATTTAATACAACAGGTAATTATCAAACTAATCATTTAGTATTACAATAATATATCTTTTCTGATAGCAGAAATGCTATTCAGCATATGGCCAATTGGCATCATTTGAGGGATAGTGCTAGAGCAGACATCTTCAGGAAACTAAAACATCTTTCTTATGGTCATCATGTCCACTTTAAGTAGATTCCGTCCCACGTGGATATTGCTGATAATGAAATTGAGGACAGTTTGGCTAGAGTCGGTGCTAGCGGTTTCATCACGGCTGCCGATTCTCTTACTCACATTTAGCTTTCTTCTAAATTTAGGAGAACTATCATGGCTACTTGGATTGTTCCATATGCGCATCCTTGGTACCAGGTAAGGTATCCTAATGGTGCCTCTTTGGTTCGGGGCTGCAAGAGACGCGATCAAACTGCAATTGCCCGTTTTCATAGCGGTCATCTGCTTTCCATGACTTTCGTAGGTGATAACAAACCTTTCGAGACTGCACTAAGTGTTCATCGGTGCAATCTTCTCCTGACCACATTTTATCTTGTTTGAGACTTACCAAATATGCCTTGATTCGGGAATCCCTTTTGGTGCTTGACATTTTTAGGGTGAATGGACTCATGGACTTGATCTAGCTTTGCTGATCACGGGGATTGGAAACAAAAACATTTTCTTAATTTTGAAAACTTTTACAAAAGAAATAACTTTAATTTTAGTAAAAAAATTTCTTACAAACTTATTTATTTCACCTTATATAATCCGAATGTCAATAAATTAATGTGCATTCTTACAGTATATAATCTAAACTAGTCTATTCTTTGAACAATTGTATATTCTATTCTGGATCTTGATTCAAATTTTAAGAAGATCAAAATCAAGTAAAATTTTCCTTGGAGATCAAATAAAATTTTTATTGGAATATTATCTGCATGCATGAAGCTCGTATGAAATACTCCATGCAATAAATACTAATAACTATTTCATAACGGGGCAAGAGCGTCTACGTTCAATCATTGTGAATAAAATCTATCATTATTTACACTATTTCAACTTTTATTACACATTCTTGTGGAAATAAAGCACAAATTTAGAATAATTACGTCATATATTACTGAAAATGTTAAATATTTTTAGTAATAATTTATTTTATTATAATTATACAATAAGGGCTTAAAAATTATTTTATTAATAATTTCTAAACCCTTATTTCTTGGTAATTTAACTCAAAAAATGTTTTCGAAACTATTTTCAGTTTATATTTTTCTTAAAAATAATTTCGCATATGCGTTGTATAATTATAGATAATAGCCATTTATATCGGTTTAATAGCTTTGTTTAAATTTAAGTTTACTTTAAAAAGTTAGAAAAGCACAGACACACATAGTTTTAAAATGTATTTTGTAAATAATTTAAATATTCAATTATAGCAATTTTGAAACTGAAATATTAAAAAAAATTGAATTGAATTTTTCCTGGTGTTAATGAAGATTTAATAACAATAAATTATTGTTATCTAAAAAGTTAAATAATATTTTCCTGAGCAAAAAAAACTCTAATAGAAAAGATATAAAAATTTCCAAATAACATGATTTTCTGAATACCAAAGTGATTAAGAGAGATTGATTAAAAACGCTAGATGAATAACGAATAAATAATGTCTCAAATTTAATTTATGATAAAATAAAATATGTTTAATATAAAATTTATAAAATATTTTCAAATCAATGTTTAAGTAATAATTGAATAGTAGTATATAGTTTTCTACTTGAAAAAGTACCAAATAAAGTGCAACTATAAAATTTTTGGGTACCCGCCAAATTAAAGTATTCAGAAACGGCAATATTTATTGTGACATTATATGAATTTAAAAGTAAGACAAGTATAAAAAAACACATACCACAAATTTAACATTTCATAAGAAAATCATATCAGGTAAATAAAGATAAGCCAACCATTTAGAGTCTATTGAACGTAGATAACACATTTAGAAAAAATAAAATCCATAGGTGCATAATATATATTTTATTTAATATTCAAAATTTTGATCGTATACAGAAAATATTTTTAATATTTAAGATTATATTAATTATATAATTTAAAAAAAGTTGCAACAAAGTTTTATCGCTTCACAACGGCTTAAAATTAAAAAAAATTAATATTCTGCGTAAATCCTCAACCAAAAGTTTGTTGAACTTCATAAATATAAATCCATGTAATTAAACATTTTTTCAGCTTTTGCTCTGTTGAGAGTCCCAGCTTTACGAATATATAATTAAATTTGCTTCTATTTTTTTATAGATGTACTATCATCATACTATATTCCAGAAGAAGTTCCTTCATTTTAGGTTTTATGAAGCACTTTTAGTCACATTCCAAAAGGCCTTTCTTGACGGATATTCTTCAGGCCTCCAATGTCTTGTGGCATTTCGAATATTATTTATGAAGGTCTTCGATTTAAATATTCCTTCAAGTCACAGTTGAAAAAGTATATATTAAATGCCATTCCTAAAGGCTTTCATTTCTAAAGTCTCTTTAGGCTAGTATCAAAATAATGCACAAGTAGTACATTTGAAAGACTTCTTTGTCAAAGTTCTTCAAAGTCAGAATAAAAGTTTCATTTTCAATAGTATACCCGAAGGTCTTCAATTGTAAAGTTCCTTCAAGTTGCAATTCCAATTTTATGTCGCATCATGCAAGGACTTTATTCAAAAGTTCCATTCTGCAAATGTATAAATATTTTTTTTAAATATCCGGAAGGACTTAGTGTGAAGTCAAAGTTCCTTCAGGCCACTGTTCAGAATATAATTAACGGATCGCTCCTGAAATTCATAATTGGCCAATTTTATTTTGGTTATTACGAAAAGGATTTTATTATTTAAAAAGGACTTCATTGTTAAAGTTCCTTTAGGCATAATTCATAAAAAATATTGGATGTTTTCCAAAAAGTTCTTCATTGGCCATTTCTATTATATTACATATCCCTTTCCACTTCAGACACGTTTAAATCATGAGTACATGTTTTTAAAAAGTTTTTATGAGGTTCATCAGACGGAATGGTGTAGGAACCAATCTCTAAATATAGAAAAAAATAATTGTTAAAAAATTGATAATAACATCAATTATAACAATCTTCATAAACTTTAATCATTAAAATTAAACACATATATAAAACACACATATACATTCCATACATAATTAATATATTTTTTGAAAAATTAAACAAAATGTATTATTCTTTCAAAAAGATTTTTACTTGTAATTTGAAAAAAGAAATTGGAAATAATAAAATATAATACAACGCAATAGATTTTATAATTAATTAATAACGTCTCTCATACATTTCAAGTATTTAATTTAATTTTAAAATTTAATTAAATGCATTCACATTATTAATTATTCAAGAACTTCATAATTTATTTTAAAATTTCCTTTAATTTCAGTTCTTTTAATTATATAATATTTATTTTTCTTTAAACTTATTCAAAGAAACAAGTAAAATAATAAACGTAACTTTTCATTTAAAATTATTTCACAACGAGACTTTTAATTTTAAAATATTTTTATCAATAGGCAAATCCATCTCTAAGCAAATGAAATATTAACAGTTGTGTGATATAAGATATTCTAAATTACAATTTTTATTACTGAAGATTCAAATTTTTTATTATCCAAATTTATATAATATTCATTTAGACATAAATTTACTTATCCCTGAAAGAATATTATCTAAACATCATTAAATTTTTTAAGTGATTGATTTCACAAAGACATATTAAAATGTTGGCATCGAACTGACGTAATAAAAAATATAGTGATTTATTTCAAAGTTAAAATGCCTTAAAAATTCTTGTGTCTTCAAAGTAAAGAATAATTCCATGAATATAAAAATATAAATGCAATTTTTCTATCAATTTTAGGAAGCATACATATTTTGTTAAAAGAATTAATTAAATGAAATTAGCATAATTTTTTTATTTATTTTTTCCTTATGTATATAAATAACTTTACTGATGCTTAAAATATTTATACATTAATTATTCAATTAGAAAAGATAAATTTTTTACTCAAGCTAATAATTTACAAATTAAGGATTAATATTAGATTAGTGCGTATTTAGAGGACAAATTTTATACTTAGCTTTTTCAATTTATTTGCATATTTTTTATATTATTTGTGTCTTAAAAAATTTTAATTAATTTTTATATGTAATAAATAAATTGAACCTATAATTTTTTAAAGTAATGCTTAAATGTTAATAATTACCTTAATTAGAGATGGTTTCTTTGGCATAGGGATATCTCCAAGAAATATTAAAGATTCCATATCTGTTTCACTGACTTGTTCATAACCTTTCCTGTCCCTGCTGTTGAAAATATTTAAAGAAAATTTGTTTATTATATAGAAAATTATGAAGAGTTAGAAATCATTAGTCATTGATTTATACTTTATGCTTTAATGCTCGCTGTGGTGCAGCATTTTTTTCATTTGGATACATTATTACTTTAATAACTACAGCTATCATTTAAATTGTCTTACGTAATTTTAAATTTAAAAAAAAAAGTATTTAGTATATAATTGGTATAGATGCTGTATAATCCAGTATGCCAAATTCTGAATACATTTATTGACAAAGAAATGTTGCCAAGATGATGTTGATGTAAATATCAGGGTTGTCAAAATGGAAATTTGGTCACAGTTTTATAGGTTACCATCTCTATGACGTAATAAAAACCATATTGCCTGATATGTAAGAAATCCTCCAAAAAAATCACCAAACGCCAAATTTGGTATGCTGATTTATCCTGCACCTGTGCCTTAAGATGTTCAATAGCGTATATTAAAACAAATTTTATCTATAAACTATCGAAGAATTTAATAGTGATTCAAAGAAGCAAGTGAATATACTATTTTTGCATGTTATTTGTTACACATTAATATGTTTTATTTCTTTAACACTGTATTAATACTAATAAATTTTAATCAAAATTGATGAAACAAACTCTAAACATAAAATTTTGAGGGGCTAATCACAATAACGGCAATTTGTATTAAATTTCTAATCAGACAGTATATGCTAATTCAAAAAATATATGCTAAGTTTCTTTTAATCCCTTTTGCTATTTGATAAAACTCAATAGCTAAAAACAAAGTAAAGTGAAACCAAACTTAAATATAAATTTCATAAATTCTCGATGATTTTTACAAATAACATATAAAAGAATTCATGATGGATCAAAACAATTTATGAAAATATAATTAAAAATATAACTTACTGGTCTCTATTAAACCACTTATTTTTTAAGGAAGCCATTTTTTTGTTTGTTGTTTTCAAAGTTATTCACAAAGTTAAATATTCTACAGTAAAAAGTAGCGCAAGCAATAAGTAATACGTAGTAGATGCAAGAGTTTTAGTTCCAAATGACAATTCAACAATTAGATTTATATTTAAAACAATAATCCCTTGATTGTTTCATATTAACAATTAATATAGTAATGAAAGTTATTTTTATATCTTTATTTCAACAATGAATAATTAAAATAATAAGCTTTTTAACAATTATACTAGATAACAAATAGAATACACATTTTTAATAATTGAAATAACTTTCTTGAAAGCAAATTAAATAAAATTCTTATCTGTAATATTAATTTTGCCATTAAACTCGTACTTTTTACAGAGTATATTCATTTTAAGAATTTAAAAGAGAAAGATTAATAGAACTATGTATAGTATAAATAAAAGCTAAATTCAAATTATGAAAATTTAACTCTAAATAAATTGGTTAACAGATTAATATTTAAATTGCTAAAATCACAAAACTCTCTTTACATAATACAATACTCTTAAAATCCAAAATTTAAAGTGTCATTTTTCCTCACGTGAGATAATTAAATTAGGACAGCATAAAAAAGATTTCGAAACACTACAGGCATAAAATCCTGTGATGGGATTTGAGCTCATGAACTGTACCGATGACCAGTTCGCTAGCCATTTAGCTTCCAGTTTGGCCAACAAAACTCAAGGATTCATTCTGAGTAGTTTATTAATTGACAAGAAATTACTTTGAGAAAACTGTTACACTAATTTGGCGTTAAATAATTGTTGTAAAGCGGAAGCTAACAAAATAATCATAATTATTGAAACTCTAATTAATTTATTGGAAATATATCCTCTTTATTTTTCTAGATAATTAGTAATTATAAGGTATAACTCTCTCTCTTTCTCTTATTCTTCAAATAGTTTTCAAAAATCCATTTTTTTTTATATGCAGAAGATGTTTGAAGAGGAATTAAAATAATTAAAAATAATAAATTTAATTGCAAAAGAGCTAAAGAATAGTATGAAAATAGCAAAAAAATAATGGCCCACGTGCCGTATAATCCAGGATGCCAAATTCTGAGATTGGCTATTTTTTTAGCGGATTTTCGAAACGTTTTTTAGTAAAATTATGCAAAATTCATCATTAAAGTTAAACTATGATTTAGATTTTCATTTCTATTTAAAATAGTCACATCACGTAGAAAGAGTTCTACTTTCTTACAATTCAAAACTTTCTTCATTACTTTCTTACAATTCAAAACTATATACACTACTCAAAACAATTAACGAATATTAAGGTTATGGGTTGATGTTGCGCCTGAAAAATTGTTTGATTAATTGATACAGACGTAACTGGTTCTAAGCGATAAAAATGACATTTGTTTGGCAGAAACAATATTAAATTTATTGATCACTTGGGCACGAAAGGAAAAAACTTAATTTGTCTGTATGAGTAAAACAAATAAAAAATGTGTTTCCTGAAAAGGAAATATTTTTAGAAGGAGATATGGTTTCTCCGGACGGCTAGCAGCGTTAAATATCTTTGATGCATCGCGCATGATTTCATCTTATTTCACCTCCGCTAATGCATGTTGCAAATTTCATGTTATTTGCATGCTTCCTCCAAGGTGTTGAATTTACTGTGACCCGGAGTGTTATTGTAGATATTCCAGATATATATTTAATGTACTGACTTTTTGTTAACAACAGTTTCATATTTTCATGTTTCTTTGACATCCTTGACATATGTGACAAGTAATGTGCATACAGGCCTTCAAATTAACACTCTATGAAGTAACGCCACTCTTGTGGTTGCTGTTAATATCCAAGACTACAAAACAAACATTACAAAAGACTAAATTGCCTTTTTTTAGAGAAGTTGTCCTTAAAATTACTTAGTCGATTATGATAATGCATATCTGTACATTTACTTTAAGTAGATTTAAGCCTTTGAGTTTAAAACATAAAAGAATCACCAGTAATTTAGGCAAATTTCATAAGATCTTATGAAAAAAAATTGAAACTCTGATGAAATACCTGGTTTAATGGTAAGGTCGCTTCTCTCTGTTTCTTCTTCTTCTATGTGTGCTTGGTTGGAGTTCAAATTATCATATATAGTATAAAATTTGGTCATTTTAGTACACGATACTCTTCTTTATGAGATACGGATCTGATTGCAGACTCTAAATTGAGATACTTTATTGTTTATTTTATTTTAGATGTTTAATGATTGTTATGTAAAGTAAGTCAGTTACATGCTCCTTCTGCACCCTTCAAATCATAAGAAATAGAAACTGCGAGTGATGAGTACCACTTTTAAGCCTAACACAGTTTTAATTTCAGAAACCTATAATGCATAAAATACTACATATATCTGAGACCTAGGCTTTATAAAACTTATTAACTTTACAACCGAAGTTTAGTTCAGAGCATTTTCTTACAGGTGGAGTAAAATTTGGTCTTTGAAATTTCAATGTCATTTCATCACTGATCAAGCAAAATTTGTGTGATTTATTTAAGCACTTTTTCGTTATAATGAAAAGTTTATAAAGTTTAAGACAAATAAAAACAGTAAAATGCCACAGAAGAAATAAAAACAGCAATTACCACAACTGTGTTACCAGGCTCATAACTAATTCAATCTAATCTTAATTGAAATAATCAAAGAAAAATTCAAATGGAATTCACAAAAAATTGTGCCTATTGAAAGAAACATAGTTACATATTTGAATTCTGTATGCAAAATTACTTTGAAACTACTATTTAGTTTCCTTGGGAAAAAAATTTATGTGGACCAGTGTTATCAGTTGAGCATTATAATATTTAAATTATTTAACATAATACTGGTTTATTTAAGAGACAACAAAAAATCAACAATCACCAGAGAAATTAAAAATATTTTAAAGTTATATTTTTTACAACTTGAATTATATGAATTCTAGAAAAGTAAATGGGAATAATAATCATCGATATTTATTAAAATATTTTAAAACTGTAACTTTATCATATTGCGTTGTCTTCTTTGTGTGTCACGCATAACCCCCTCAGAATTCATTACATAAATTCTTACTAATTTTAAGACAAACACCTTCAATGGTACATTTCGGAGCACATATAAATATCAACAAAGCATGATATATATTTATAAGAAATACTGTGATAAATTTTGTAATAAACTGTAATATTTGAATATAGTTTATTGTAAATTATGATTATACAACTGATTATAACTAACTAATAATGTCCTGTAACTATGTTTTATAGTAAACTCTATATTATCTCTTAATATAATTTACGTAAAATATAACGAAGCAATAGAAAACCTTTCATTGTTACTTACTCATCCTTAAAAATTGAAAAATGTGTCAGAAAGAGTGGTGATTAAATATGACGTCACTCTAACATCACACACCTTTCTTAAGATAGAGAGGACGTTTATCTTTCAAAACTTCGTCTGGTTACGTCATTAAACAATTTTGTATAAGTTGAAAAATAAGAGTGTTACACGCCCGTGCCAACAATAATAAACTATAAATAACCAACTTTCATTTCAATTCCTGCAAGTCCAGAAGGAACAAATTATTTAAAGCTTAAATTAGTATTATTCACACAAAAAATTCGAATACAAAAACTTTTTAATAAAATCTGATTACATATTTTGACCAATTCATTCAAAATAATGCTTATGCCAATAAAAATCATATAAAAAAAGTATAAAAATGAATGTATTTATTTATAGAAAAATAAAGCTGACAAGCTAACCTTGAAAATTATTTGAAAAATTTTCCTTGGAATTGTATTAATCTAATCATAATTTATTTCTTTTTCAACATAGTGTATGAAAGCTTAGTTCCTCTGTTGTCAAGCCGAGATTGGCAGCCGAATGGTTAATGTTTTTGCCTCTGGTACCACTGCTTATGCGTGTGAATCCCACCTTAATCATGAATGTATGTTGTGGTTCAGAATCCACTTTAAATTTTAATTTAATTAGCTTTTTTTATTTTAAAAATTGGTCTATAAATGAATGACAGACAAATCTTGTGGAACCAATTTTATGCTAAAAGTGCACATTCAAAATGATTTTATTTTTATTTTTATTAATTTATTTATTTATATATATTTTTTGATTCTTTGGATTTAAATTGTTTTTATCTGGAAAAAACTTATGAGGCAGGAAATTCTCCAAGACCGTCATAATCATAATGCTTATAAAACATTTTTAGACTCATAGAAATCTTTTCGCAACGTCATATTTTTCAAATAAATATCAATTCTGTTGTTGTTCTCGTGTGCCAGCTAGGCTGGCAAATTGGGGTGCGCTGCTCCACTTTTCCAACTGAACCGTATTTGGTGTGGAGTCCGACTTCTTCAGTACACTCACATGCCATAGGGACCTGTTTACAGGGTAGGTAATTATTCACTCAAGGAAAGGACAAATACAGGATAGATAGAGAGAGAAAGTACATTCATACCTGAACCGGAATTCAAACCCAGGACCACCCTATCCGCAGTCAAGCACGCTGATCACTGGACAAATTGGTCGGTTAAATAACAATTCTGTTTTGCTCAAAAAAATCTTTGAGAAACAATGTCTATTTCAAGGTTAAATTTTAAATATGTCTTCATTTATCTTATAAAAAAGACATTATTCTTTAACCTGAAACTTCCTATCGTAAATTTTTCTCAAAATTTATTAACGAGAGAAATGTTTTAATTCATTAAAAAAATTTGACAACATATATTGCTTGAATTAAAAATCATTTTCATTATATAGGAAATATTCTGAGCATATATAATAGAAACATTTTTCTCAATTTTTTTTTTCTAATAAAAGACTATTCAGTCTAAAAATAAAATACCAACATCAATAAAAATTAACTATTTTTTAAATGTGGCAGGAATGACAACAACTCTGTGTCATTATGAAAAGAACTATTTTAATTTTTTGCCAAATATTGAACTTTTCAGTCTTAATTACCAGATCACCCAAAATGTGACCATCAAAACATAATAAAAAAGTAAATTTAAGAATATGAGTTTTTCTAAATTTAAAGTGAATACATTATTAGAGGGAGATCAATGACTAGTATGAATAAGCTTGTTTTCAACTTCCATCTATTCGCAAGTCAAAAAGCGCACAACAAAAAGCTTGTTGGGAATTAAAGGTTTTGATGTTTTATTGTTTTGATGAATCCTTTTAGCTTAACCACAATATTAAAATTAAAGTCTAATGTACATATTTACTTCTTTTATGTAATAAGTCAACCTAATTAATGAAAATCCCTTCCCATTTTTTTTTAAATATACATAGAAATGCGTAATGGAAAATTTTGTCTCTAGTTTTGGGTTGTTCGGAAAGTCATTTCGTTTTTCCCACCTGGATCAGCTTTTTGCTAGTAAAAACCAACCACTTTATGAGTGTGAATTTGTGCTTCTACCAGAAAGCTGGTAAAAGCTATTGGACTAAAATGTACAATATGCAATGCAATACGATATTTAATCGTTATACGCTTTTCATTTTCATGTAAAACGAAATTACTTTCCGAACAACCTAATATAAAGCTCGATACATTGTATTTAAATCAAGAAATTAATCACACAATTATTACAAAATAGTTAATTGTCCTTAACATAAAAACACTGGTATTTATTGGTTAGGTCCTTTACGAACCCATCTTAATAATAACACATCCTTTAATAAGAATCATATTTTCCTCAGAAAACTACTCAAATGATTTTCAGTAGTAAGATATAATTTTAAGAATTAAAAAATTTAATGATTAAGTTTTTCAAAAGATTTAATCTAAAAATAAATGATTAAATTTCAAATTGATTTGATAAACCAATAAACAATTAACGTAATAAATGCATATTCAATAATTCGGCTCGACAACTTAATTAACTTTTATTTGCATTCAAAAATGATTAATAAAATTAATTTTAGTTTGATTGAAGTAGTCTTCATATTAAAATTTAAAATAAGCAATGAATGTAACATAATTATGTACTGTATACCCAATACTAATAGATACTTTTAACTTATTGTTCCTTTAACAATTTTAAAATTGGATTAATCTAAGAATAAAAACTTTTTTCTTATTGTTAGGAAATTTTAGATCAAGGAAAGTATTATATTTATTATAATAGCAGATATATTATAAAAAAATAGATACAAATTATTTAAATGAGTTCAATAATACTTTAATTACAATTTAACTGTTTAACTGTTAATTACAATTTAACAATTACAATTTAACTGTTCAAAATAAATTAAATTACTTTCGAAGATGCATTCGATTTCTACTCAATAAGTAATTGCAATAAGTACGTGATAAATATCTTTAAAAATAATATTTTTAATTTTAATATGATAGTGATTTTTATATCTTAAAAATCAAAGTTGAATATCATAACAAAATTTTCTATGCAATGTTAATAAAAAGTTTCATTTGTGAATGAATGTTTTGACTAACAAATCTAACTATTTTGATACACATTATGTGTGACGTTACAAAATTTAAATCGTATCTGTTAAGAGAAAAAAAAGTACAAGTTTATGGTGACCAATATGAAATACACTAACACTTGTAAAAAAAAAACATAATTCTATGATGAGAAAATGAGGCAATAACTTCAGAATTTTAAAATAAAATATTTAAAATAAGTAGATTCACACATACGGAAAGCTATATTTTATTTAATATTCTATATTTTAATTTTGAACAAAAATTTAAAAATGTATATTTATAATTTTCAAATTTATAATAAAAGTCTATTCCTTTAGCGACAGTCTTCAATAAATATCACTTTATTTTTATAATTAACACTAAAATACCTTGAGTTTTATATAAAGTAGTTTATTTGATGACTTCTTTTTATCAGCCTTTGCTCTGTTAAGAGTCCCAGCTTCCTAAGAAAAGCTTGTTAAACAGTTTTGTCACGTCCTCATTTTATGTGATCACTTAATTATATTCCGTAATAAATTTCTTTGCGAACTATCTTCATCCCACATTTCATAAATTCTTTTCAATATTTTTCCAGAAAGACTTCATTGGAAAAGTTCCTTCAGACCATGTAGGTGGTATTTTAGATGAAATGCATTTTGATCTTCCTTGAAAAATTCCTGCTGCTGATCAACAG
Organism: Latrodectus elegans; assembly: GCA_030067965.1. Classification (NCBI taxonomy): domain Eukaryota; kingdom Metazoa; phylum Arthropoda; class Arachnida; order Araneae; family Theridiidae; genus Latrodectus; species Latrodectus elegans. The sequence goes on from CM057819.1 coordinate 62,144,266, forward strand.
GTGTTTTAAATATTGTTTAAAGGTCATCTTCGGCACAACTTCTTCATATTATAAATCAAATAACATTTTATGTATAATATATAAGGACTTAACTGGAAAGTTCCTTCAGAGCACAATAAAAATGGAATTTCAAATAACATTCCGGAAAGACTTAAATTATAAAGTTCTTTCAGGCCTCATTTCAAAAGGAATATATTGGAGGACTTTATTCAAAAGTTGCTCCCAACCAATCGGGCATAGTATAAATAATATAGCTTTAGATTCCGGAAGGTCTCTGACAAAGTTCCTTCAGGCCATTGTTTGAAATATATTTTAAATATTATTTTTGAAGTCATTACTGAAAATGTTTATTAATCTTGAAGGGGTTTCCAAATTTTATTCCAGAAGGACTCAATAAATAAAATTCTTTCAGGCCATAATTCATAAGATAATGCAAATATTTTTCCAGAAGATCTTTAGTAACAAAGTTCCTTCAGGCCACAATTCTTAAGATAGTTCAAAAATTATTCCAGAAGGTCTTCAGTAACAAAGTTCCTTCAGGCCATAATTTATTAGATAATTCAAATATTATTCCGGAAGGTCTTCAGTAACAAAGTTCCTTCAGGCCATAATTCATAAGATAATTCAAATATTATTCCGGAAGGTCTTTAGCAGCAAAGTTCCTTCAGGCCATTATTTTAAAAATTGTGGGAATCTTATATCCAATGCTCTAAAATATCTCCATTTTTCACCTCAATGTTCTTTAAGGCGCATATGACGCTGTTTTTAAAAAGTTTTAATGAGGTTTAACAAACGAAACGGAGTTGGAGCCAACCTCTAAATAAAGAAAATAATTTTCATTATAATAATTGTCATATTATGAAATTATCTGACAGTTAAATTAACCATATATGTAATACATAATGATAAGTTTATTTGAATGTAAAAGAATATTTAATTCCTCATTTAAAAATTTCCTTAATCAAATATTAATGGCACAGTGCCGTATAATCCATGTTTCCAAATTCTGAAAATTTTTTTGGCAGTGAAAATATGTTGCAGAGTTGACGTATCATGACGTGCGCGATGACATAAATACTAGGGTTATCAAACTAGAATATTCTGCGTAATTCTTATAGGTCTCCATATGTATGACGTAATAAAAACGAGGTTACCAGGCCCATAAGGAAATGTGCCAAAAAACCGTCAATCTCATAATTTGGTGTTATGGATTATACGGCACCTGTGCCCATTTAACTTATAAAAGTGAAAAAATAAAGACATAATTTAATATGTTGTGATTTACTTTGATAATGCACATATTAGTGATGAAAATTTTACAATTTATTTACGCCGCTTAACATTGCTTGGTACCTCCAATACTTTTTTAATTAACTCAAAATTTCATTTAAATTTAGATAAAGGTACAAAGATTACTTTTCGAATTTACTAAATAGAAATATAGAATAATTTAAGTATAAGTTTTATTTAAAGAAATTTATTCACATTCAGTAATTTTATTTCAAATTCATGCCATAAAGTTTCTATTTAACAGTCAAAAACATATTTTTCAACAACCGAAATGGTTTTTGATGAAATTTAAGTAATTCCAGTGTTTTTAAATGTCATTTTATTTCTCTTGGAAATGTTTGGTGAATTACAGAACTTGACATCAGATCTCAAGTATAATTCATAAAAATTTATATACATTCTAAGCTGGTGTGACTAAAGTTGAAATTAATTAATTTGTTTTGTTTTAAATGTTTACAAAATGAAAAATTTATATATTTATAAGAAGAGAAAAATAGTTAAATTAATATATAAATATGTATATTTTGATACGTTTGAAACATACATATTTAAATGAATCAAATAAAAACTGCTGGCACAGATGGCGTATAATCCAGGTTACAAATTCTGAATTTGAGGATTTATTTGGCAGATTTTATTACGCATCTAGCAACCTGGTTTTCATTACATCATAGATATGGAGACCTAAAAGAATGCAGAAAATTCTGCTTTGGCAACCCTAGTATGTAACTGATCGCACACGTCTCAATAAATCATCTTGACAACATTACGTCATCATTTCTTCATCGCCAAAACAATTCAGAATTTGGCATCCTCGATTATACGCAACCTGTGACAAACTGTTGATTCGCTCTTAATGATTAACGCTTATAAATTACCATATAAACAATTATAAATGATATTTTTAAAAGTACTTTTATTATTAAACATTATTTTTTTTTAGCTTAAAATCTATTATAAAGTTTCATATTATTTGGTTATTAAATATTTCGGACACAAATTTTACCATTTAACTTTTTCATACTATTTTTATATGTTTATCAATGTTTTTTTTAACATTTTATGTTTAATGAAAATTGTTTATTCTAATTAAATTTTAATAATTTGGTATGCAAACATTCACAAAAAAAATAAATAAATAAAAATATTTATTTGTTATAAAATAAATTCTCAAAGAAATTCTTAAATATCATAATAATAATTACTTTAATTAGGGATGGTTTCTTTTGTTGAGGATTATCTGCGAGAAATATTAGAGATTCCATATCAACTTCGCTGACCTGCTCATAACCTTTCTTACTCCTATTGCTGAAAATGATTGTGAAGAATTTATTACATGCAAAAATATAAGTAATCAGTGAATTGAGTGAGATTAATATTTCACGCTGCTAAATTTTCATCTTCATATTTTTATTTTCATAATTATCATTTGCTTCGATCTGTTTCTAGAGTAATTTTCAGATCTTTAATATGAAATAAATCTCTTAGATCATTAATGTTTTCTGAGAATGGTTATTACTGGATTTTAAATGTCATACAATATTTAAAATGTAATATGACATTTAAAGTCCTTTAACAACCATTATTTAAAATCATATATTTAACAGATTTTATAAACTCTTACAGTATTTTCGATACATAATTCAAGCGTTTTGAAAATTTAACTATCTAACAATTCCAATTGTTTCATAAATTTATTAACTATTTTTCATCATGAAAGTAAATTTAAATGATGATTTAACAATACACAATGCTTTGATTTTAAATTTAGATTTGCAAGAAAAATAAAATGCATATTTATCTGTCTTTCCGATTAAAATTAAATTGCATAAAATTAAAACTATTACACTGGAAAAAGTAACATATATTTATTTCTATAAAGGAAACAGAAAATATATAAAAACAAAGATTTTATATAGTTTTCTTCATCATTCTTTTTAAATAAACCTTGTTTGCACGTAATGTTAATGGTAAAATTAGGCTTCACTGCAGTTTAAGGTGTTACATGAATATTTGTGTGTGTGTGTGTGTGTGTGTGTGTTATGTGTTGTAAATTTGCATTAGGTAAAAAATTTGAATGAGTGCCTATTTTACCATTTTAATGTTCATAGTTAATGCATTTTATTATACATACTTTCATTTCTTTCATGCTTATGTATTGTGAAATATGTATATATGTATATATATATATATATATATATATATATATATATATATATATATATATATATATATATATATATAATATATATATATATATATATATATATATATATATATATACATATGTATATATATATATAATCTCAAAACAATTTCTTTAGTTTGTATTTAATTATAAGAACGAAGTAGCAGATGTTGATACATTATCAGGGATAACATTTTAACTAAATTGTTTCATTTACTTTTTACTGATATAAACTAGTTAAAAAGATATAAAAGCAGTAAAAACAATATAAATAAATAAGTAACATCCCCAAAGCGTATTTCATAAGTGTTGGATGATTTCATAATAAGTATGCAGAAAAATTATAGAATTCATGTAAAATTTTAACAAATCTATTTAAAAGCAACATACTGGTCTCTCTTAAGCCACTTCTTTAAGAAAGGCATTTTCACTAATCTCAAAATTATTCACAAAAGAAAATAAACTTCAGAATAAAATATATCTGGCAAGCACAGTTTAAGTCTTAAGTACAAAAGTTTTATTTCGAAATAATCGTAGAACAATCTCACAGATTTGTATATATAACAATAATATCATCATTGTTTATAATAACAATGAGTTTTATATTGTCATAATATAAAGCTTTCAATGGAAGGCAATATATATATTGTGTGTTTTTAAATTGCTCATTATTACAACCGCAATAATGATTAATTTAAACAGTACTTGTAACTATTATTACGAATTATAAATTATTTTTAACAATTAAAATAACTTTATCAGAAAACGTTAATTACATAAAACTCTCAATTTTAAGCTTTATTCTATAATTAGTTAGTTGATTACACAAATTTTTATTCTAAAAGTTAAAAGAAAAGAATTTCTGTTGTTTCACATCATATTGTGTACAGAGGGGGCACAGATGCCGGATAATCCAGGATGCCAACCTTTAAATTTTTTGGCGAAGAAGTTTCCTAGATGACGTTTTGTGACGTAACAGATGACGTAAATGCTAGTGTTTGACGAAGTAGAATTTTCTCATACTTCTTATTGGTCCTCATATCTATGACGTAATAAAAGCCAGATACAAAAGAAAATGTGCCGAAAAAATAACGAAATTTAGAATGTGGCATCCTTTATCATACCCTATCTGTGTCAAAGAGTGTACTAATAAAATTCACACAACAATACTAGAATAACGAATATTTTAAATACAAACATTTACACAAAGCAGTTTTCACACGAAACTTTAATTTACATTTGATTTTTATTAATTTTTTAAGTTCTCTCTCTTCATTCAACATGTGTAATACATACATGGATTAAATAATTTAGGAAGATAAAATTAGAAAATATTCTAACTTTTCTTTTAATTGGTAGACACTATTTTATTCCACACACAAAGACAGTAATAGTAAAATATCACTTTTTTTAGTTGCAAATAAAATTGGTAAAGAAATATAGTTGTTAAGTAGGAAATATAGCTCCCCACAAACAATTTATAAAATAGAAAAATTCAAATGACCAAAATAATTGTGAAATTATATTTTCATTATTATTTTAGTTTTTCTTAATTTTTCAAAAGTAAGAGAAATAAATTTGAAGCCTATCAAGCTGATTAATTGAAATCCCAGCATTTATAGCTACAACAATATTTATATTAAGTTGAAGAAAAAGAAATCTGTTATTTTTTCGGGGGACGGATGCAGTTATTGATATCTCTTAAAGTATCGATTAAGCAATTTTATATTTTTGCTTGTTAAGAAGGATCATATTTTGTATTAAAATAATTCACTTGCTGTTTTTTGTTTGGTCCTTTATGTTATGAATCACAGGGTGTTAAAAACAGATGTTAATAGAGGGAAAATTTAATACATGTTATGGATTTTTTTTCTTTTTTTAGGGAACAATTAATCAAGGAGACTGAAATTGTAAAAGTTGTTTATGGTCTCGATATTGTAATGGCCAATTTGGGGAAACTTTGATCTCATCGATTCCACTCAGGTATTTTTATGTTAAAGATGCATCTGACACAGGAAGATTTATCTTCGAAAATGTCGATAAATTCACAGAAAGGGTTGAAGCTTACAGATAAAATATAGCTCAGAATCTAAATATCAATGCTAAAATGGTTTTAAGCCATTTGCCCAGAACGAGTCTGAAAATTGCTAAGTAAAGTCTTGAAGTTCACGTAAAAATAGATTACTTTTTCTCCAACCATAAGTTTGGAATTAAATTCCCTTATACGCATATGATTTACTGTAAGTGTAAGAGAAATCAAATTATCATTGTTAAGATCAGTAGGCCAAATTTATTAACTGAACGGCAAAGATTGTAAAAATGTAATTGAACTGTATTTAGTATATTTATTTTATTTTAATTTATATAATTTAAAGATGTATCATTTGTCTTACTGGTGTTTGAGGATAGTAATTGAACGTGTATGCTTACTAACTTTTGCACTTTAGTGTATCAAAGTACATATAATTACATATTTAAAGAAAAAAAGGCACATCTGTCATTTAATCCCACTCACCAAATTCTGATTTTATTTATTTATTTATTTTATTTATTTTTTTTTTGTCAAAAATATATTGCCAAGATGATTTATTGTGACGTCTCTCGATAACATAAATACTTAGGTTGCCAAAATAGAATTTTAGGTATTATTCTTATTTCTATTAAGTCTTTATTTTTAGGACATAATAAAAACCGAGTTGCCAGATAAATAAGAAAATATGCCAAAAAATGACTAAACTCAGAATTTGACATTCTAGATTATACGGCATCTCTGCTGAAAAAAGGTTTATTCTCATGGTGGTAGTCAAAGATCGTCGAATCAGTAAGCGGACAACTTAAATTGAAGTAGAGGACAAAGTAATATGAAAAAAAGTTATCCCACGTGCAGTTAAAAACAAATGACTTACAGCAGACGAAAATATTCTTAAAATTAGTGAGCATTGACAGAAAATAAAAAAAAATTGCTTTGAACTCAAAGAAATATTTTATTATCTGTTATAGTTTTCCTATGAATATACACAACCTTTCACCCTCCCCGTTTGTTACCACCAATTACCCTTCCTTTTTCTAGTGCCTTTGACCCTTTCAATCCATCACGGATTCTATTTCTTCTGAGGCATAAGTTCACGGAGTAATGAGGGAGAGTAAAACCAGTTTTCTCAAATTCGTTTAAATGAAATATATGCTGTCTCAATAACATTTTTTTTACTGATAGAAAGGTCAAGAATTGAACTTATCTATGGGCACACTGTTTATATTCATTATGTTCATGTCAGAATTACATGACAACAGGCGGTCGAAAACGCGACCCTGACAGTGAAATTATATCGAGAAGGCCATATAAAGAAAATAAGAGCTTAAAATTGCCCCAATAGCTGCAATGCATGTTTCACATCGGTCCCGAATGGAATCATGAACTTGTTGAAATAGCCAAGGTGTCTTCCGGATACGTGCCACCGCTTCAACAATATGCTCCATATGGCCCATGTACAATGGAGTAGGTGTGTCATACACCACAACTTAACGTATTCCCAGAGGTAAAAATTGAGGTTGCTTTTGTCTAGGCATAGTGGAGGCCAAGGAGAAGGGTCACTTCTACCAATCCAGCTATCTTGGGTGCCAAATCCAGGACCAAATGCACTTCTGATGGAAATATAAGGGAGCATAATTATGCTGAAACTACATGTTGAGGCGTATCCTTGTGGGAATGTTATTATCATCCATTAATAACGTAGGCAATAATTCTTCGAATAAACATCATATGAAATCCTGCTACGGCATTAAGGCAATATATACTGACCGAAATATGACACTAATTATTCCAGCCCAGATGTTAATGTTGAAACGTTATAAATAGCTATTCTACTGTGTGAGTTAGGGATTTAAACTCGACAAACACATTCATATTGAGCTGTTAAGCACAAAATCCCTGTAAAATGTAGTTTCATCCATGAATAGTATTCACGATGGAAATTGTGGATCTCCGATCCTTGCTTGTAAATATAAAAATGTAAATGGCACTCGTTAGGAATAATCCGTATCACTTAATGCCGGCCCCCGTTTTATGTAGTACGGATTCGGTGATCTTTCTGCAGTATTTTTCATAATAGAAGCCCGATCAACACCTAGATCACGTTCATCTACGTTTATACTTGTACTCGAATTCCATCTAAATGCAGCATTCTCGACATCTTCTGTACACATCGTATGCTGCCGGTCAATGTAACTACTGACTAAGAAAGATTCTGCCTCCTGCAATCGGCGATTTCATTGTCCGAACAATCTATGGTCGGGTACACCTCGATTCGAAGTTATAGGGTTTATGTTTGGGAATTTAAATTAATGGACTCAAATATGTTGACATATTGTTTCTTCATGAAAATGTGATAAATAAATTATAATGCTCTAAAAAACTTGTAAATTTTTAAATTAGTAAGAAAAATCATATGTTAAAACCCTTTTGCATATTATGAAGAACTGCACTTTAATTTATATAAAGCTGGCTATATTAAATGGATTACTTGAAATATGCTCAACAAATTATTCTTTCTTAAACAATATTGTTCCTATAACCGTAATCTGTAGTTTGTCTCTGAAATTATATACATACATACATACATATATATATATATATATATATATATATATATACAGTGGTGGCCAAAATTGTGGACACTTTAGGAAATTGTTATGTTTTTCTACTTTTTATGCTAATAGAAAATTTTACGTTTCGCAAAATGCAAACTTGTATATATTATTTTAAAGAGAATTCATTACTGAATTCAATACAAAACACAAAATTCAATTATTTGCAATGCAAAAAAAGTTGTATGTACTTTAATATAAATAAAAAACACAGTTATGAAGTGGTTTATAATGTCTAGCTTTCCAATCAACATACAGTTTTTTCATAATATTCCCATAAAGAAGAAAATTCTTAAAAATTCCCTAGAAATCATCCCGTTAGATATTCTTGTAAAAAGATAAAACAGTGTTGGCTATGCACTGAGAAACATGCTGGTGCAACAACAACAGTATTTGGAATCAAGTCCTAAACATTGCATTTTGAATAGTGTGATATCTTTGATTGTGACATGAGATATTATAAAATTTTTGTAATATAATGTATTAGAAATAAATCACGAAAAACTAATAACCGAAAATAACTATGAGATATGTGACAGTTACTGAGTTTGGGAATTTTTACGTTGAGCTTATTCGTGTATCAAAAATTAAGAGAAGAGAGAAACCAGGAAAACTACAGAATACCCATCACACAAATTTACATGTTAAATCAGAAGTCTAAAATCCTACACTCGTTGTTCAAAAATGGTTGTATCAAACTCAGAACCTTTAGTTCCAATGAACACGTTCTAAAAAAGAGCTCATTATATATGACATCTATCCGAAACCATTACTCGAACATTTTAATAACTTAAATTTACTTTCATTAATTTCGTTATTCAGTTTAGCTAATACGCTTTGATAATTCAATTAATAATCTGGCTTCTGTCATTCTTCTATTACATAAATGAGCGCAAGTGGTTGTTGACTTCAATCAATCCTTCAATCAAACAAAACTTTTAAGAATTTTTGAAGATTTTATTTTGATTAGAATTAGCTTTAGTTTTTCTAATATTCTTCAGATGCAAAAACAGAATTTCATTTCAAAAAAATAAAAAAATGTTTATATATATATATATAGTGGTCCATTCACAAAAATATATAAAAAAAATTCATTAAACAATAACCTTCAGAATTATGCTTTTGTGATATATTTTTAATTGCTGTTTTGAATACTTGAAAATTATTTATAGGGAAAATAAAATAATGAAAATTAGTAATAAAATAATGAAAATTAGAAAAATTAATTATTTTAGGTATTTAGCCCAGTGTTAATTGTGTACATCCAAAATAGATATAAACATTGCAGTTAGACCTATTTAAATCAAATGAAGGAAAATTATTTTAAATTATCAAAAGAGTATTACCATCATATTCCTAATAAATAAAAACCTAAAAATGTGACTAAGCCTCATAAAAAAGGAAATTTAAAACATGAAAAATAAGCTTATTTAACAACAAGCCTTGAGTATAATTGGACTGAAGACCGAAATATCCACATGTGTGTGACAAATAATTTGTACAGATAGTCAGAATTTTAGAAAGAGATGTAATCATCCCCTAAATCCTATGTGAAACTTGCACTATTTGTCAATGTTCAGTATACGATTACTAATCCACTATTATATTTGTGTCGGCCTATTCATGTAATAGGGTCAATCGTAGCTCCAGACACGTCGCTGCCAGTTTTTTACGAGTTCCCAAGCTTTGCCTTAGCGTCCCATACGCCTCCGAATGGATTTAGAAGAATGTAACTTGTCATCATGACAATGAGTTGAACTTCTACACTATTCAGTAAATTTGTGACAGCCCCACTATGATGAAATGTGGCGTTGTTGTCCATGAGAAAGATCTGATGGCGAATAAACATTTAAATTGACATACTGGGGGAAAGAATAATCTGTATAATAATGTATACACCACTGATCATCAGCTTGAAAGATGTGAAGGTCAGTATGAGAATCAAGCATGGATATTATCTCAAGTAAACATATCGACGTTGATGGAGAGGATTCTTTGCTGATGAGGCACGTCAGAATTTGTAATCAGATTTACTATGACTTCCTCTGTACAAAATACTCAACTCCATTATTTATCTCTCTAGTTCTGTTTTTCCAGGTAGCAAAAATATCGTCTTCAATGAACAAGCTTTAATGACGAACATTGTATTATTCTCCTTTCAATCTGATCACCATTCTCCAGCTTTCTGATGTACAGAAGAATAAAATATAGGCACCACTCTATTCCAAGATCTTGTTATTTTCCTCATATTTGCTTAGCTCTTTTCACTTGTTGCTATTGCACCAACATGGTTCCCTATACATATCCTAAATTAGGCTCCTTATCAGTTCGACAAAAGCAGCCGGGTTTGAGTTTTCGTAATTTGGAAACAAGGAACAAGCAGAAAACCCAATAATGGCATGGCACTTTCAAATAGCTATGTAAAGGAGCTAAAAAACACATGTTTATTTCCGGGAATAAACTAGGTTTATTTCATTGGGAATTTGAAAGATCTAGAGAATTTGAAATTTTTAAGATAATTTAGAAATTTTTGGAGGGTTTTCATCAGACACTTTTCTTAAATAAATAAAAATTTTTTTATTTGATGAATTTTTCTAGTAATTACGGTTATAAAAATGAAAAAAAAAAACAATTTTGAATTAACCACCAATTTAGAATGACTTCAAAAATTAACGCGGAAGATTTTTTTTTGTTCTCAAGATGAATTCTTAAATTTATAACAACTTGAAAGTATCAATATTTACTCTCACAGTCCTCAGAAATATATCTTAACATTTTTTAATGGATATCAATTCATTACTTTCATTTTTTTTAATAAGCACTTTTGTTCTTCTCAGTACGAAACTAGTTAAATTTAGTATTAGATAATAGAACAGACATTTTTTCGTATATTTATTTAGTTTATTATTCTTATTTTCATATGTGTAAGAGAAAACAATCGATTAAATTAAAAATGATTGTGGTTGAGTTTATTCCCTCAAAATCCCCAAGTAAATTCCCGTATTTCAAAATTCCAGGGAATTTTACATCTCTACCTACAGAGGTATCGTTTCACATGGAAGACATTACAACTATAGTATGTTTAAAATGTCCAAGCAGCTTTATCGAAAATGACGAATCATTGTTGGGTCGGGATTTGATATCACTACCTTCTGATAGTCAGAATCACACCCAAGACGATCCTATTATCACTTGTGAGTTAATATGATCATCCGGTCATGTGATGCAAATGGACAACTATACTAAATTTTGAATTAAATGCCATTAGAACTTGTTGGTAGCCAGGGATTCAGAGTATATAGGAAGCAAGTTAAAGAAGCGACAGTTAAAAAAATTTATTAGTAAAAGAATCAATAAAAAAATATTATTATTACACTTAGTAACCACTTAGAATAAAAATAGATTTTACAATAATAACTGGAAATAAACAAAATTGGTCATAAAAAGTATTCAAGTACATCTACGTCGCAAACACTTGATAAATATATTTTTCATTCTTGATAAAACATGTTTCAATCCATCAACAAAGAAATAGTGTCGTATCACATTGATGCGAGGGTTGTCATCACGTTACAGAAAAATATTCTGTTATTTATTGAGTCCATAAATATATGGTCCGGGATAATTCACAGAAAATTAACTTTTAGCATCTCATTTCAACAATTGAAAAATAAAATTTTTGTCTATAATGTTTCTGCTCGATTTTGTGACTGCTGACCAATAAAATATTTCACAAGTAATTAAACTTGATAACAGTGTTTCGTTCCCAAAGCTTGAGGTTAAGAATTGAAATAATATATTTACTATTTGAAACAAGTTTTGCAAAAAGAAAAATATCTAAAACTCATCATTCATTTCAAATGTTTATTATTTTTACCTTTACAATTTTAAAATTTGTACAACGGAGGCAAATGGAAACTCGAATTTTTACACTGCGTTACTTTACTTTTTAACAGAAAAGTGAAAGATAGCAATTCTTTTCGAGAAATCAGAAAAATTAAAACTATTTTTAATTAAAATAAGCTTAAGAGGACTACTATCTAAAATATGCATAAAATTAAAATAAAATTCATTTAGAATATTTCATCGTAAATTTCAATTAACCTTTATGGTAAATTAGAGAGGTAAAATGTTTCCATATTCGGACAGCAATTATACCCTAAACATGACTCTATTTTCAATTTTATGAAGTGATGCCAATTCCTTAGCCTTAGTAATCTCAAAACGCACGTCGTAAAATTTTTGGCACCACAATTCCAGAGCCTTTTTTTACTTCCCTATGATTTTAACAGGGGTAATTCATCCAGATGTCACATATAAAATTATCCATCAAACATAGCATACAACATAACAATTAGTTGCTACTTGACAATGTTTAAACTAATTAACTCGCTCTGACACAACTTCATCAGAAATGCAGAATGTACGGCTAGCGCAGTATGTTTTATATTCTTCCGATACAAGTCCATTATATCACACGCTGCATATGCATGCATGATCTACCAAATGCGACTTCAGCCCATTTCCAGATTGATCTTTTGGTTATTAGTTATTTCACGTGTTTGTTCCGCTGATTATTCAATTTCTTTTATATTCAATTATAAATTTTGCATGGTGGTAAATTTATAATTTATTTATCGAATATTCTTCCTTTTCCCCACATAAGTAAGAAGCATATCCCTTATTACTATCAATTATAATGATATATTTAAAAAAAAGTTATTCAATCTAAAATATCATTTAACTGTATGAAAATACTTAAAAGGCATATCATATGCATTTATTATGCATTGATTTTAATAAAATACTAAAAATATGCGACTATTTTTATTACCCATATGAATATGAAAAATGGTAAACATGATTAAACACATTTATATGTATGCGTGTGTGTAGAAACTCATTCCGATATGCGTCGTAACTTTAGCATATTTACTAATACTCTTTATAATCTGCTCTATTTACATCCCAATATAGTTTAGAATTAAGTTTATAAACTTTACAATTTTTGATACTATGGAAATTTAACAAATTGAATCACATCAAATTTCTATACTTTTATATTTTTTAAAGGAAGGGAATTTGAAATTTTTAGATTAACATTGTAGAAGAAATACCCTATTTATCTCTAAATTTAATATAAATATAATAATATCATTAAATCTAAATCATTACCAACATCTGAAAAAAAATTATTTAATTATTTTTTGAAGACTGAAGAAAGTTCTACCATTAAAGTGGAATGCCATAAGCCAGGACAGTTATTTCTCTAAAGTTAGACACTTTTATTGTTGACGTAAGCAAGACACAATCTATTTAACTATGTGCCCTTCAAAATCATTTTAAGATAGATCTATAGTTGAGAGCATTGACGTCGAGCTGAATTGAGCATTTAATATTATTTCCATCGCATGTAATTAATTCTCTGTTATTTAGATCACTACATTTGAAAAATATCATCAGTTTTATTACATTTAATTTCTGAAAAATGACTAGGCATGCTAGAAATTGTACTGCGGGAGCGGTATATACTTACCATGAGAAAAAGAAGGATAACAAGGCATGTGGCTACGGAACATTGCAAGGAAGAATTGGAAAAGATTCCGTGAAGGATTTTGACTGTTGTTGTTTGACTTTACAACCATGCAGATATCCTGTGATTACACCCGATGGCTATCTCTTTGATAAGGAAGCTATATTAGAGTATATTATTCATCAAAAGAAAGAAATAGCACGCCGTATGAAAGAATATGAGAAGGAACAGAAGAAAGAAGCTGAAAGAATGGCAGAATTAGCTAAAGCCGAAGAAGAAGCTCGAGCAGAAAAATTTATGGAAACAGAGAAAAGTATTGTAACCAAACCCATGGCTTCTACTTCAGCGGAGACAGACACCAGTAGCAGTATATCCAATGTAACTAATGGTAGGGAAAAAGTTCTTCCTAGCTTTTGGATCCCAGCACTTACTCCTGCAGCTGAGAAAGTAAAATTAAAAAAGCCAGAAAAGTCTGTATTGTGTCCCATGAGTGGAAAGCCTCTAAAAGCGAAGGTTTTGATCCCAATTCATTTTACTGAAATAAAAGATCCTGAAGAAAAGAAATCCTTGATTGCTAGAAAGGTTAGATATATGTGTGCCGTCACTCATGATATTCTTGGAAATTCTGTACCCACAGCTGTCCTGCGTACATCAGGAAATGTTGTCACTATGGAATGTGTAGAAAAATTAATTCGAAAAGATATGATTGATCCTACAAATGGTCAAAAGTTAAAAGAGGAAGATATCATTCCATTACAACGAGGTGGTACAGGCTATGCAAGTACAAATGAAAAATTGGATGCAAAAGTAAAGAAACCTGTGATGATGGCATAAAAAAGTTTAAAGTAAACTTGTGTTGAACATTTTAATCAATCAAGTGCTGAAATATTTGTAGATTTGTTCAAAATGTACCTGTATATTACTTATGTACTTATTTTTCTTCGCTTATTTGATGTTTTGCTATCCTGATCTCTTAAATTTATCACTTCATATGTATCTATAATGTTAGATATTTCACTATGCACTTATTTTGTTTTAATATTATATATGTTCATCAACATAAAACATGTATATAAAATTAACATTTGTAAATATATATAAATTGATATATAAAAACTCTCATTCTTGAAATATTGCTTCTTTCTTTTGTTTTTACTGTACACAATTTTCTAAAATGTTTAGGTTTCATGCTTAATATTGCTAAATTTTCTGTTATTTATCTTTAAAAAACATCATAATAATTTAAACATTATTGATAATTTATAATTAGCATTCATATTTTCAATTGCCTTTTTTTTGGTTTTGGCATTTATTTTATGATACAATGCTTCAGTTAGTAAACAATCAAACATCAAAATATATTATAATTACATATGAACTACACTAGCATTAATTTTTTTAAAATCTTATTTATATGATAAGAGTATGTGTAATAATATCAATAGGAATGAAAAATTTTAAATTAGAATAAACAGAACAAGTTCAGTATCCCCATATATGATTTCTCGCCAAATCTGGCGCCCTTTGCTTACTTCGTAGTGTTGCCGATTTCAGCTTTTGTTTTTATTGTAGTGTTGCCAAATTCAGTTTTAGTTACTATTTCTTTTTTTTTGTTGCCACTATTCATTTTTCTTGTGTTTTACTTAAATTTTACAGCTGTTTAAATTTTCCTTCGACTTTCATTGTTCTAGAACATTCTTTGTTCCATGTTTCTATTGGAATTGGAAGGGTTTTCCCTCAGTTGGGCTTCATTGTCACCAGCGTCTAATCATCGTAAATTCTTTTTTTTTTACAATTTCTTTTACATTATTTCATTTTATTTGGTTTATTTATTATATATATTTATTATATCTTATTAATTTAATTTATTATCTTTTACATTTTTGTTAAATACAATAAATTATTACAGATTTTAAATTTTACCTTGCAATGTATATGTTTCATAAAGCTTGCATAGCTGCAAATGAAAATTGTTTTAATAAATTTGTTGAAATCGTTTCGGGAATTAATTGGGATGAGTACCGAATTTCGCAGAAGGTGTAATTATTTTATTCAAATTCTGAATGTATATTTTTTATTGTATTAGTGTTTTATCTTTATTTACTTTAAAAGTGTATATATTTAGAAAAATATTTTTTGAATGCTTTTTTTTTTCAATTTTATAAAGTAATTTATATTTAAAATAATATTTTTGCATCCCTCTTTTTTTTTCTTTTTTTTTTTTTTTTGCTTTTTTTAAATTTTAAAATTTTATAAAGTGTAAATATTTAGAAAAATATTTTTTGCATGCCTTTTTTAAAAAAAACTGAAATGTGACACTGGTGACAACGAAAAAATATCGAAATAAACATACCAATCGGCATATCAGCTAAACTTCATATCAAGTAAGTCCATCATTTATATTTATTTCCCTTTTTTAATTTTCTAAAAGGCTTATTTTTCCATCGAACTTCGGTAAATTTCCCGTGTTAGCTTGGCACGCTTACTTTGGCGACGAAAAACATACGCCGCGTTCGCCAATATATGGGGATACTGAGCTAGTTCCGAATAAACACGCTTAAAATACTTTGAAATTAAAATTCTTCAGGAAACTGAAATTGTCTATTCTAATTGTTGACAAATTATTTCAAAATTATTTAAAATATTTATATTAGAGGCAGAAATTTTTTTCTCTGAAGTTCAAAGCGAATAATTCATAAAAATGAACATAAATCATCTATTAATAAGGCCATATATTATTCAGATTAAATTTTTGTATGCCAGAAAATGTGTTTCAGCACATTAAAAGGGGCAATTATAGTTGGTGAAAAGCGATATTTATAGCTTGTTAATTATTTTAAATTAAAATGCTAATCCTTTTGTGAATATCAAAAGCTAATTTGATAACAGTGACTAATTTGCAGTTCTACATTCCATCTTCCAATAATGTTTCCCTTTCAAAACGAATAATCTTTTTGCAATTCCAGACTTCATAATATAAATATATTGTTATAAACAATTTTGTTTCATGTACTATAAAGTTAAGGTTAAAAAATTATATACACAGCGAAATCTATTTCATAATTTAAATTATTTGGTTTTATTACTAATTTTAATGTATGTTTTGTTAATGTTTTAAAAATATTTATATTCTTTATTATATCAAGTTATTGACTAGAAAAACATAGTTTGAAATTCTCAAATATTTGCTTTAATTTTTTTTTATCAAGTTTATATTTTATTTATTTTTTTTACTTTATAAATTTTTAGTATCTTTAAACCATTAGTATGTTTTATATGAGTTATTCTTACTAAACTGTTAATATATATTTAAACATAATTTATCAGAATTCAACCCAATAACTTCATATTTTGATTCATCAATTTTTAATATGAATTGCTGTTCAACAAATTGGGGTTTTATTCACAATTTGATCATGGGATTTGGAATCCATTTTATATATAATCATAGTTCAAATTTATCCTTTTATGCGAAAAAGTAACTTGAAAATGAAAGTAGCCAACCAATTTTAATATAAATAATTTAAATTCTTGTACCATATTGTTTTTAAAATTAGTGTAGTAAATTCTTAATATTGCTAAGTTTGAAAAAAAAGATCTAAAATCATTTACTGTAAACATAAAAAATATCCTCAAATTTACTCTTCATGGAAAATATAAATTTTTTGTTTATGGGGAAAATTTGGTCCTTATATATGTAACCATTTTAATTTGGCGATGTTTGTCAGCATTTGTGGAATGAAGTTTGAGACCTAGGACTCATCCTATGAGTCAGTACGGGTACCAAATACTCCATATCTATAGATTTCTGTGCCATGGTGGATTTGCTTGGTGATTCTATGAAGTATTCCAATGTATGTGTGATATATTTGCAGTATTACTAGACCTTGAAGCTTAGGCTGTGTTTTATTTTTTCTAAGCTTATTTTTAAATAGTTGTGTGTGTAAAGTTTTGATTTTCTCACAGTAAGTAAGTACTATAAAATATTCAAAATTCTGATGTTGGATGTCAAAAATATTGCTAGAATGTGATATTCAAAGTTGGAGGTTGAGTACAATTAAGATTTTTAAAACTACAAATTTAATGTGACCAGTTGTTGATTTGGTGGGATATTTTTTTAGATCCTTTGCATTTGTAAATCATGTATTTAGACAATTTTGATAATCACACCAAACCTATTACATATACTAAAATTTTATCAAATTTGTTTCAAATTAGTATTTTAATTGACTTATTGGTATGATACAATTTTTTTTAAAAAAATGTAAAATAAACAGCCCACTTCTATCATAATTTTTAATTATATTCATTGATAAATTGTGTGAGTTAGTGCAGACACATCTGATAGACAAAAATAATTTTATCATGGACATAAACATTATATTTCTTATATTGTTAAAAATTTGTATTTACATTGGATTCATTTTGTGTATGTGCATATTAAAAGAGAGATCGAATTCAAAATCTCTTCATCAGATACTCTATTTTTCCTAAATAAACCTGATCTGAACAGTTTTTGCAAAGCATATTCAAGAATTTATATATTGATTCAAAAGACAAAATGCTATAATTTTACTTAAATGCATAAAGATATGTTTATTTTTTTTAATTGCTCAAACTATTATATTTTATTCTTTGAATTAATTCTTTATTATATACATACTTTTTAAACTTGTGTTAAGAATCTTTTAATCATCTTTTTGTAATTGTGTGTGATATTATACTTAGCATAAAAAGTTGACTTCAATAATCTTTGATTAAATACATGGTGATTTTTTATCTTTAATATCTTGTTAATTTAAAATTTAAATACAGTTTTAAAAAATAGTGAACATATATTTAAAAATACATATTCTAAAATATCTATTCTGGAAATTATTCATTACATATTATATAATTCACATTTTTAGCTCATTGATTAATTTATGCAGCAGAGAATATAAGTAAAATACTTAATAATTTTCTGTTATATTTTATTATTTAATTTTAATTATAAATTTCTGAGAATAAAGTGAATAACATGATAAAGTATGATATTTTTATCTTGTCATATTATTTTTTCAAATCCAACTCTCGACAATGAAAACAGTTTCTTCATTCAGTTTTTAAATTTGATTATTCTTAACTTTATAAAGCACTGTGTGTGTACTTAAGTTTTTATAATACTTATGAAATAAAAACCTTTAATAT
Organism: Latrodectus elegans; assembly: GCA_030067965.1. Lineage (NCBI taxonomy): Eukaryota > Metazoa > Arthropoda > Arachnida > Araneae > Theridiidae > Latrodectus > Latrodectus elegans. Next base: position 62,163,111 of record CM057819.1, read on the forward strand.
AATTAAAATAATTGTAAAATTAAATTTTTTGTTATAAATAAGAAATAGAATGTGACAAAGAAGAATTGTAAAATAAGATTTAAAAGCATAAATTTATTCAAAAATGAACATTATATTTATTTCAGTAAAAGGTTAATTGCTTCTACTTTTCTTTCTTTTTTTAAGGAAGAAATTGTGTATAAAAATATAAAAAAGGAATTGTGTAAGTATTTTGTATCTTTTGATTGTAAATATTCTTCATAGTTACCAAATTTTCTCAGGCTGAAGACTGGATGCTAGTATGGGTAATAAAATGCACCAAATTGGTTTACAGCATTTGAATGTACATTTGGATAACATAATATGATTTGTACTTGCACAAAATATCTTTTGTGTGCAAGTAACCCTTGAAGCAGTTGATTATATAATGCTTAAGCTTTTGAAGTGGATGATTTCATATTTATATTTTGAAATTTTTTTAATGTTAATTTTTTGAATATTTGTTTGCAATGAATTTTTTAATTTTATTTTCTAAAGTAAAATGTATTTTAGAAGCCTATAAAATAATTTTCATATTGTTTTCACTGTTTTGAATTATTATTTTCCTCATGTAATATGTATCGCACATAATCATTCCAAAAACATGGCATTCTGAAAGCATCATGTAGTGATTCTACAAGAAGTGATTAGGTAAGTTAATTTATTTTATGTATTTAATTAATATTGCTATGGTATCTTTTATTTTATGTTATATATTAAGTATTGTTTGTAAATATTTTATATATTTGTATTTAGATTTATTCAATATATCGACAGTGATTAGTAGAAAGTCTAGCTTTTGTAAGAATGTGTGTTTACATTATTGATTTCTTATTGCCCATTTTAAATTGAAGCTAGATTGTGCAATATTGATTTTTTTAAGCTAGACACCACTGCCTAGTTAGTTAAAATTCGATAAAATTGCATTTTATTTCATATAGATTTAGCATTATTGTCTGGTTGTGGCCCACTGTAGGCAGTATGAACCTTGATTTATATTTATTTTTTATTATATAATCTTTGTGAAATTAGTTTCTAGTTGTTAGCATTTTAATACTTCTGTTAGAAATAATAAGGGAAATATTTGAAATTTAAATGTGTGATTTGCAAAGTTGAAGTTGGAGAGGATCGGTATTTGGTATCTTATAAATGATTTCAATTTAAAAAATTTTTATATGGAAATTAGGTGATAAAAAAGGAATTTCAGACAACAATTGTTTTTTGCTGACCTTTCAATATTTGGAAAAGAAAAACAATAACCTAAGTAAAATAGGGATAAAGCAAAAAATAATTAATTCTAATGTAATTAATTATCTAGAAGAGAACTTTGTTTCAGGTTCACAGTTAAAATAATTCTTTTCTGTATTTATCACTTTCAGTAAACCATTTTCAACCACAATGATATTTAACCATTTTACATTAAATATTTGTTATTACTAATGTGACATATTTCTCACTAATTTTATTTTCCTATTATCTTTAAGGTCTCTGAATATGTCTATAAATATAATACTTTATTTGAAATAAAACAAATTTTGTTGAGAAATCTTCCAAAAGGATGGTTTCTTAACATGAAATTTTTATTGCCAAATTCTACTTTTTGAAAATATATTATTATTCTATTTAATTTAATCATATTTTTAATAATAGATTAATGTTGCTGGTTCTGTAAAAAAATTAAAAGTAAAACTAGTACCATAAAAACTAAAAGATTTTCATTTAGTTTAATGGTGTTGGAACACACCACTAGCCAAATATATGAAGAACAGGCAAAATTCAAAACCCAGTTTTTATGCAAAGTTCAGAGCCTTATTCGAATTGTGATTTTTTTAATTTATAATTCTATTTTTTACAAACATTATTTACAGTCATCATTGAATGTGTTATGATAAATTCATGAAAGCTATAAAATTTCTTTTCACACAAAAATGACACAGATTTCAAATCTGTATAGCGATTGTCCTGTTAAGATCTGAATACAAGAACAGTCAATCTATCTGATGAAAATATATTACAAATGGCACATTTTATTAAAGAACATTCATTATCCATTGCTCTTTTGAAAAAAAAAGTTATAGAATCGGACAGAAGTGAACATAGAAAAATATAAGTGATGTAAAATGTGCAAAAACCATATGATTTATTTATCCTCTAATGGCAACTATATTTTCATCCAAAATTCTTTGAAAATTACCATAAATAATATAAAAATGCAACTACAATAGAGTTGTTTAACTGAATGAGATTTGTTCATTGGTTTGGCCAATGGTGTATATACCAAATATTGTATTTCCATGCATGCGTGTTAATGAATGTAATTTAGGCATAATTCAATAAAAATAACATATTTTACAAAATTTCTATGCTTGACCTAAAATAGGTTTATGATATCAATAAAATATAGTATAAAGTATTCATTTAACAAAAATTAAAATCAGGATATACTATTTGTAATCTTTTTCAGTTTTCTATATCTGGTTTCGCTATTATTGTCAAACTAAGAAAATAAAGTAGATAATATAATAATTTCAATATTATGTATCAATATATATAAATTAAAAAGTTATTTGCTTTCATTCTTTTTTTTCCAAATATTTATCATTTATTAAGTATTACTTAATAAATGACAAATATTTGGTAATATAAATCAAATTTGCATTTTTACAAAGTGCAAATTTTAAAAAAATGAGACATTTACTGAATTTGCATCTGTATTGAATCAACTAAAATATTTAAGTACAACCTTTTGGTTATATACAAAGAAATTTAGCATTTTGAAAATATCCACATATTGTAAATTATAAATATTTACAAATCTATGAATACGTAAAAATTAATTCTAGGTTATTATAATAATTTTAATAAAGTAAAATAGTAACAAGAAACTAAGCATTTATCGAAATTCAAGTTTCTTTTAGAAATAGAATTTAAGCAATTAACTGCTATATTTGTTTCACATTTATCTTTTTTCTTACGGTTCCTAATAATTAACAACAATCCTATAAAATCTAAATATAATCGAAAAGTGAAGTACAAATCAATTTCATGAATGGAAGTTTGAGTAAATTACATTATATGATTTCCATTTGCTGTTTATATTCAAATTGTGTAATATTATTGTGAGATATATAAAAACTAAAATTTGTCACTATAATGATATAGTAACCAAATAATCAATAAACTCTTAGAATTTATTGCCAATTATGCCAAGAACATGTGCTTTATTCAAAATAAAAATTTTACTTTAATATTTGAATTTCTATTTTACTGTTTTAGGGAATCATGAATCATTTAATTTACTATAAATTTTAATTTATAAAAATATAAAACTTAAACTTATTATAATTTTAATTACTTTTTATCTGAAAAAAAGTTATTATATTCCTGTAGTGGTAAGGATAATGCTTGAATTCATTTGATTTAACTAGTGAAAGAATTGATTTTATTGTATTGAAAAAAAATCACATAAAATCTTATAAATATAACCTTCACATAATTCGTTTTTATTCACAAAAGATAAATGCTCTTTATGATAATTATTTCATTCTCATTAATCATTGATTAAATATTATGTTATATATTATTTTTCACACATATTAGTTATAAATCTGTTCAATAAGGGATTGCAACCGCTCTTTTTTGAAAGAAATTATAAATATATTAAAATCTGTATTTATTGCTGGAGAAAGTTAAATATTTCCATTATAGTAACAAGTAATAGAATCAAATAGGAAGATTTTTTAGTTGACTTATTTTATAATGCATATGCATATAGTTAATAAAACTGTTAACTGTAAATAATATAAGCAAGTTCAATGTGCATAATTTAAGTTAATTTTTTAAGAATTAAGTTATATTGCTGCAAAACATTACTTTTGACTTTATATTTGTTTCATAAAAACACAATTATTTAGTTGTTTTGTTATCAAAAATTGACTTTCACATTTGTTTTTTCTAAAAACTTTTATTATAAAATCAGTTTTATAACTTTTCTAAATTTTAAAATTATTTTCATTTAATAATCATATAAGTGAAAGTAATTTTTTTTAATATGTTTTATTTATAATACAAAAGTCAAAGAACCATATTTCACCTTATTATCGAATTCATTTTAATTATTTTCTGAAATCTCATCAATTTTGTACTGCCAATTACTGAAATGAGTACTATATGAATTAAGTGAGGTATTTAATATTAAAAAAAGAATGTGTTTATATATATATATATATATATATATATATATATATATATATATATATATATATATATATATATATATATATATATATATATATTATATGGATAGAGAGAGAATTGGAATTCATTCCTATTTCTGAAATATCTATTGTTCCATTTAGCTACAATATACCTGTAATGAATAGATTTTTAACATGTTAATGCTATATGATTCTTAATTTTAATAAATTACTAATGTTCAAAAGTATACCTTTTATAAGATTGAGTCAAAGTTAAATAAAAAAAAATAAAATAGGAGATAATGTGTTGTTTTCAATCATTTAGAGATTTAGCGGTAGCTAGATCAGATCCATTGTACTTGTTATCAATGGTAAAAGCATCTGGCAGTCAAAGTAATTTTTCATTTCAATTTCATTATTACTATTTGATAAATTAAAATACTATTTTAGTTGCTAAATTTATAAAGTTTCTTGACTTATGACTATTAATTTTTTCACTTTAAATTAATTTAAATGAATATTTAATATTATTTGATCTTTTTCCCCTGGAAATCGATCATCATAAAAATATTTCAATTCCTTATACTGTTAATTTTTTTTTCTTTTTTATTAAATTTAAAATCTCTTCTAGAAAACCACTAAAATTACACTGTTAATATTGAAGATTAATTTTGCATTTTCTTTTAATGCATAGAGTCTACAGCAATAAAAATCTATGTAAAGAACATAAATATATCAATTGATATCAGTATATTATGTGTGTGTGTGTGTATATATATATATACACACACACACATACATATATATGAATTTCTTCAAAAAGCATAGTGTTTTGTCAAAAATGTTTTATAATATTTAGTTTGGAAAAATAATTAGAACCTGCGAGTGAAACTATTTTCAATTTACAGTACTGTGCAGCAATGGAATTATAAAATGATGTTGTGGTATTGCATGTCTTTTTCTTGCGTTTTGAAATTTGTATTCATAGATGATTCAGTGAAGAAAAACGTTATGATTAATTTTATATATTTTACCCAATTTTATGACCAGAAAATAATGTTGCAATTATAAAATTTATCTATAAATTATTGATTCCATTTTAATACTTATTGCAACTTATGCCTCCTAAATGGTTAACCTTAACAAATGATTTTGCTTAAAGCTATAAACCCTGAGTGTTTCTTGATATTTTGATGGAACACTAAGAAAATAACTAATATTTTTGTGTGGTTGCTTTATTAGAAAGGAAAATTTTTTTTTTTTTTTTTTTTTTTTTTTTTGACTGTCTTTGATAAATGGTAAGGTGACAATAACATGTCTGATTATTGAATAAAAAAAATGTATCAAAAAATTTTATTGTATTTTAATATTATAAATATCATGACAATTGAAACAAATTAATTTGTGATTTAAGTAACGGATTATAATTAAGATTGAGATGTTTAAAATGTAAATTTAATATTAAAAAAAAATTCATTCATTTAAGTTTTAATTTTAGGATTAATAATCATATCTTTAACATTTAAATTTTTTATTATTTTATGAAAGATGAATAAATTAAATAATACAGTATTAATTCTTATTAGTTTACTGACTCATGATACAGGACCAATTGTTTTCATTAAAATGATTATGATAATTCCAAAGTGATATTATTTCTCTGGATAAATAAAAAAGAGCAAACTATTTTAATATTTCTTTTGGTTTGTATCATATTGTCAATATAACCTTTTAAATACCTGAAAAAGATAATAATCTACTGATCAGTTATTAATCAATAAAATACTATATATAGAATCCAATTCAAAGGTTTTATCTATTCTTTGCAAAGATTTATGCTTTATCATTTATTAATTATTTAAAATGTTTAATTCTTTGCTAAAGCCTTTTATCTACATAAATGTGTGTGTCAAGTTCTTATTAAATTTGTCTTGTATCTTTTTAGAAGTATAATCAAGTTACTTCATAATGTGTAATTCGTATATTTTATGTAATATTCACACAATAACGTAACCACATTTTACAACATTATTTAACCTTTTTTTTGTGAAATTTTTGTTAATGTCAATGTAAAAGATTTCTTGCTTTAGAATATTTTTAATGGAAACTTTAAGAAAGAAGATAAAGGTTTTTTTTTTTTCCTGTAAAAATAACGTATGATTATCATTTTCTATATTTTTTGCCATTACATGTGTTTAATTGTCAGTAATTAAAAAGTTATTTTCAAGGAAAGGTTAGAATCATTATATGATAAATATAAATATATTCCCCTTTAATGGATATTTTTAGTTTTAAGCAGACAGAATTATACAATTCATTAAATCAAGTTTCATTCCTCATTAAAAATTATCAACATCAAGTACTATAAAATATTGCTAGAAATGTGAAATCTACAACCCAGTATTAACAATACTGTCTCCCTAATACTTTTTATTTTTGCTTACATTTATTTAATTGGGTAAAGAATTGAATTAATACTTTAGAAAGAACGATAATACTTTAGAATACCTTTTTACTGTGGTTACAAGTCAGTTTATGACATCCTTGTTAATTTTATTGTTTTGTAATTTTACAATTTTTTTCTTCTAGTTTTTTTTTAAAAAGAGTTCTTGTTTTAAAAGTTGGTATAACATATTAAAAACTACAATTTATATATTAAGTAAATTAGGTGAAAAAATAATTACTGAATCGTAAGAATTGCTTAATGCAATGTTTGAGAACATTTTAATATATACCGTGAAAAAGCAGTGCTGCCTTAATGTCGGAAAATCCTTTCTTAGTATGATTCTTAGTTTTAATTTTTTTTAAACGAGAAAAAATTTATTGGTACTGATAGTGATCCTTAATTAATATCTTTCTAATATTTTTTATACTTATCTATTATTTCTGGTATGTTGTATGACAGTGTCATTATCATAAATATAATAGAATTTCAAATCAAATGGACATACTCTCTAAATATTTGATTCTTAAAATTTTATTTTCTAAAGATATTCTGAATATAATATATTCATTTCAAATGTTATTACACAACTATATGGACATATTTAATCGAAAGTTAAAGTTTGTGTGTGTATATATATATATATATATATATATATATATATATATATATATATATATATATATATATATATATATATATATATATTACTGTATATCTGTAGGTGTCAAGTGCGCTAAATCTATTGAGGCAAAACTACTGATTACAAATGTTTCATAATGTAATTCAAATAAGCGAAATAATTTTCTTCATAAACATATTTTTCTTTCTCCTGAAATATTCTTTTTGCTTTATAAAAGTTATATATATTCCTTTTGTCATAGCATTGTTTTTCACCTTTTTTAAAAAAAATATTTCAAATCCATGAGCAGTTTTATATTAATAAAAATTATATAAACTATTCAATCGATAATTAATATTTTATTTGTGGCTTAATAAATGTGATGAAGCGTTATTCACTCACACACAAGCACACATTATTATTTTTGTGTGTTTTGGAGATCTCTCCAAATGTTGTCTTTTGTCTAGAATACTTATTACAATTAATGATTTATTGATGAGTGTAAAAATATTATCTCTTCATTGTATTTTAAGAAAACATGCTGAGAGCTTGCATTAAATTACAATTGTATTGAATATTTTTCATTATGTAGTAGATTTTTCTTTACTGTTAATTTTAAGAGATAATTTTCTATTCAATTTATAAAATTGTCAACATAGAAACTGCTTTATTTTAATATATTTTCTCTAAACACAATATGTTTTGCGTGTATAATTGGAAAGGATTAAAAAATAAAATTCTTTTCACAACTATCAATGTTTGTGCATAGACATACCAGATTACATTATAAGACAGTAGAAAGTTAAATGCAAATCACATTTTTAGTGTAGCATCGTTTTGAATATTATTGAATTCGTTTAAGTGTATTTTAAATATGGCATATAATTCTCTTGTCGACGATTTTTACAATATGTTTTTACTAAGAGTACTTTTTTATGAAAATCTCATGTACGGCAGCACTAGAAATGTGAGATTAACAAAAATTCTATTTTATATATTTCTTGTTGGTGCATCGTTTGAATTAGCTGATAACACAACCATGATTCTTACTATACTCTTGCATAATGAATCTTCCTGGAGTTCAAAGAAAACTATGATAAGTATATGTGTAAGCTTAGTTTTCAGTATGTCTTCATGGATAGCATTACTGTTAAAGAAGAAAAAACTCATTGCCTTATTGAAAAATTTATCTTTAAACTACGAAAGCAATGCTGGTAAGAAAATGAAATTTTGTGTGCATTTCTTATTTTGCTTTCTCTTTTGTTATCCTTTTACTCATTTAAAATTTGAAGGAAAGGATTCAAATGTGTTGTATATATTTTTTTGTCAGTATACTTCTGTGTCAACAAGAATTGTTAACACATATAACTACATTCGATATTTTTATAGACTATTTTTATATCCAGTTCTGCCAAGCTTATTATCTATATTATATTGCCGATTATGCCATTTGTATTCCGTTGAACTGATACAACTTTCAAGGAATATTCAGAGACAGATGCCGGAATCGTTCATGCTTACAGAACAAACAGATATAATCGTCAAAGAAAGAAAAATTGTAAGCTATTTAAGAGACACTGAAAGTTTGTTTTCAGTTCCAGTGTTTCTTGTATGTGTTTCCAATTTTTGCATATGCTTCGGAATTGTAGGCTTGTTTGAGCTGAAGCATAACAACCATTGGACTCTTTTGGATTTAAGTCATGTATCATCACTGATTTTCCATTCTTCAGCGAATTTCATAGCAATTATTTGGGCTTCTAGTCAAGTAACAACCGACAGAAAAGTTTTGCATTCGTGGTTTTGGCGTCTAACAGAATGTAGGGCGTTACTAGGATTGTCGACAAACATTTATCAACTTGATAAGGAATTGATGTATAATTCAAGCACGAAACTTTCTGGCTGCAGGATAATATATTTTAAGCGAAGTACAATCTTAGCAGCAATTGGAATAATCTTAACTTACAGTTTGCTTTTATTGAATGTAAAATAGTTTATAGAGAATCATAATTGCTGTTTTTAATCTCGAGTCTATCTTGCAGAGCTAGGCACACAGTCCTCATCAACCCAAAAAGTCTAAGATGGCAGAACCTTGTCCTTGCTAAAATTAATTGCTAAATAGAATCATTATTGTTTGATTATTATCAAACTGAAAAAAAAAATATGCAGTTATGATTCTACAAACTATTGCGAAATTGTTGTTTTAATATTTAAAATAAATTTTTTTGCTAAATTTTAAACGCTATTTTTAATCTATTTGGTTTCGGTTCTCTTAAAATTCTATTGTTTGTTATACGTTATGATTATGTCTCATCAATTTTAATCATTCTTATAGGAAAATAAAAAAGTTTATAATTTCTTTAGAAATCCATTGTTACATATTTACATATATAATGTTTCCCATTGAGGGCATTATTATGTCCTTGGTATCGCCAAAATGTTTCATTCCTTTGCTAAAACGAATCTATTACAATAACAACATGGTGTCTTAGCTAATGAAACATTATCATCTAGAGGCCCTTTATAGATGGGTTGTAGGCGATGTAATTGATATCAGGAACAAATGTGATTGGAAATGGCATCTAGAGAGCCATTGATATCATGATAAAATATAATTAGATGTATTATTCCTGAGTCGCGATTTTTCCGGGTTTTTTCGTTCTTAAGATTTTTTTGATAATTTTTAGGTTGACTTTTATATTAGAAATGCATCCTCTGATTACCTATTTGTTGTTTACGGGGTTATAAAAGTATTTTCACAATTTTACCTCACATAATAATTTTAAAGAGAAAAAAAAAAGAAATTTATAATTTAGTAAATTTGTTAGTTGACTGAAACATTAATTTCAGTAAGCCTATGCAATAGATTTTCGTTAATGCTAATTGTTAACTAAAATCAGTTTCAGTAGTTAATAATGATATTTCATATTTTTTAATTATTAAAATCATTATATAATTTTTGAAGAAATTATAAAAACTGATTTCTAAAACTGCAATGTATAATTACTTTAATTTATTATAATATTGACAGATTATCGACGTTCTAATGTATTATTGCTTATGACACTTGGGACAAGCCAATCTCGCTATGCTTTGTCTATGCGAATTTAAGTCTATAGGGAGCGTCTTTCGTTTTAATCAGAGCACCACAAAGGTAAAAGTACGTCTTTGCTCTTTTTTAAATCGTCCGATAGATGGCACTACTAGAGGTTCCACTCCCTCAAATTTGACATTGATCTCAAGAGGGAGGAAATTACGTTCTGATGTTTATATGGGAAATAAAACATCACTTTGTTTAGAAGTCTTAAAATAAATTTGAAAGTAGTTAACTGATAGTTTCAATTATCTATTTCTTCACACTTAATTATGGTGTATATGAATGTTAATGATAGGATAAATTTAGTATTAAAATTTTCTCCAATACTTAATTGCGAAAGAAAATCTATGAGGAGTTAAAGATTAATATAAATGATATAAATATTTCCATCTGAAATAAGCTCTCATTCCTGTACCAACACTACATTTTTAATATGTACTATGCAAATAACACTTTACTTTATTACATAATAGGAAAAAAATTAGAGAATAGTTAATAGCATTTTTGAGCCGAAATGTCAGCCGAATGGTTAGCGCTCTTGCTTTTGTTTCAACAGCTCATGGGTTCGAATCCCATCTTGGGCATGGATGTTTGTAGTGCTTCGTAATCCACTTTAAACCGAAGGTCCCGTTCTAACTAGCCCCCCGTGCTCAAAAATTAATCTTTTAGCATAAATAAACAAATTAACATTTTTTTACTTTATAAACACATTCAAATGTAAAACGTGTTTCTCGTGTTTCGTGTATAAACACATTCAAATGTAAAACGTTGTTTTGTTGAAATTGTAAACATAACAAAATTATAGCACCTATTTATCATATCTTGCATGCAAGTATTTATGAAGTCATGAGCTTGAATACTTTTGAACTGGTTTAAATTATTTTTAAATAAAACAATTTTTAAACTACTCACTGATATTAATAAAGGTGAGAATATCCAATCAGGAAGCGGCAATTATGTCATGACTCCAGATGGAGATCAAGAAATGAAAGTTAGAAATATAGATTTTTGCTCCGTTTTTGGAAGCGAACTCATTGTCATTGATATAGGTCTTAAAAACCATACTTGCGGAAAAGCATTACGGTGAGTTTTGGATTCCTTCGGACAGCAAGAGCACAATTCAGCAGTTGAAGGATTGGAATGATGTGGTTGACGGAACTAACATTTCCATATTTGACATGCTTAAACAGGTTTCCTTTTTCCGAACTGTACATCTACAATACATCCTCTCGCATGTTGATATTTATAGAAATGAGGTTGCAGAGATAAACTGGCTAAGGGAAGTTCAGAAACTCCAACTCCTGCCCCTATCAAGACTTTTTACGAAATCTCTGCAATCGGGAAGAATTTTAACGAGATTAAATGACAAATCCCGCCAATAAAAGAATGATACACAAGAAGGCGGTTCTCTAGGCATCACACCTGCGATCGAAAAAGTCAGACTGCTCTTTCCAGATTTGCCTATGGCCACTTGAGGGGCTTTGGTTTCTACAGGGGTCAGAAGATTTTTCCAATATGCAACAAGTACCCTTCAGAAAATGCTTTCCCGGAATACATTTTAGACTGTCTTCAACTCTACTCTGCGACAACCTAATTAGAAATCTTTTAATGTTTTTACGCATTTTGAGGGTTAATAATTTCATGGACCATGTCTAGCAGTCACTAGACATGGAGGATAAGAAACAACAATTTTATTAGTGAATTATCAGTAATATGATACTGATAATCATATTAATACTTGCTTTATATTTAAAAGAAAAAATTCATTTTTATAGCCAGTAATAATGCTCTTACCTTCTATAAAAAAATTATTTCTTTAAAACTCGCGTGTTTTTAAAAACTGTGAAAAGAGAAAGGATGAAAAATTACTTTAAATTCAAATTTCCAAGGTTATATAAGAGCTTATTGTAATAAATATCTTCATTATTTTTTCAAAAGTTTTAAAATTAATTTGTTATGCTATCCTTGTACCTAATAAACATGTAAAGGTACGTATTATCCCGTCGAAAATATCAGCGAAAAAGAAGTCTTATTTTAACACGATTTGGCACCATATAAATTAAAAACATAGTTTTATCTATTTATTAGAATAAAGATGCAAGTACACTGTTCTGTTTTTTCCTTGTATTTAAAAAAATATTAAAATTTGCAAAATTCGACATTATATTTTTATGGCGAAAAAGCTCGAAGTGATAGTACTTAATTACCCATGTGAATTGCCTGAGTAAAAATTAGTATATTTTATTAATCTCACATCTGAAAGTGTGTTGTATTTTTCATTTTTATTATTAAATACTATAATTTCGATGTGTATTCTGTTAAATATCAAAATTAAATATATAAGGGAATAAAATTTTTTTAATTAAGTTTGTGTGAACCAAATACATTCATTGTAAATATTTGTATATTCTTAATTTATACTAATCTTTTTTTTTTCTTGTAATTAGATATTTTTAATATTTTGCATTACTTAAAACTCTTAAAGCCATTAAAATCTATAACTCATAATTTTTTTTATCAATGCATGATTTATTGTGTAAATTTGCTGAGCTTATATTATTTTTATCTCCAAGTTTTTTACTTAATTCACGTAAAATTCGACACATATAAATACAGTTTAACTCTAATTAACTGATATATATATATATATATATGTTATATATTATATACATATATATACATACATACATACATATATATATATATATATATATATATATATATATATATATATATATATATATATATATAATATATATATATATATATATATATATATATATATATATATATATATATATATATAGTATTTACAAATATGTAAAAGAAATTGCCAAGGTGAAATAATTAAAAATCAATTTATAAAAAAAACAATCAATGAAATTAATAAAATTTGTCTTCAACTGTTATTAATGAAAACCAAATAACACATAGGTTTACTTTTGGGCATAAGAGGAAAAAATTTACTGAGTAAGTTTGTTGAATGTAACTTTTTATTTCGTTATTACTTTCAATTATCTTAATTTGTACTGGTAATAATGTTAATGAAACAGAAGCATCCTTTTAAAGTTTTAGTGTGTCATGAGAATCTCCTGAATTGAGGACCATGTTATTACGTATGTATTGACTTTTATAATTAAAGCAATATTGACTGAAATATAACAGTTTTTTCTAGTACTAAGTATTCATTTTTATGCGTTAATTTTGAAAACATATATTTTTTCAAATGCCACATAGCTGGAAATTTTCCGAAATGAAAAAATTTTTTCAAATGCCACATAGCTGGAAATTTTCCGAAATGAAAAATCGGAATTACGATATTTTTGACATTATTTCAATTTTTCTATGAACATCATTTTATTCTAGAATTTTTAATTCATTTTTTTATAGATATTAAATATGAATTTTATTTTACACCACTTTGAATAATAGGAAATAATTGTTCCTTACAAAACACGCACACATTTATCCCATTCTTTATAACAAATTAGATCTACAATGAATTAAATACAAGAAGCTATTATAAACTCTAAACTGTTTTACAGCAAGATAAGCGAATTTCATTTACTATTCAAAAACTAAATTAAAATGTTTAATGTAGAAAATAGTTTTAGTTGTTATTTTTAAAAGGGTATTCTTTTAAAAATGTATTGGCGCAGCATGTACATTTTTGCACCTTACGACATAAAACCCAACCAACTTTTAAAAATGGGAGTCTTAGGAATTAGTAGAAATCATATTTATCCTATAAAGAAGGATTTAAACTTTAAAACTAAATAAAAGAATTATTATATTTTGGAAATTTTACTTGAGAACCTGAGCAGAATGATGAAGTTTAGTGATATGTTCAATTCCAGGATTGTTTGACAATGAAAGAATGTTTGACCTCTTATAGCTGGTATCTTAACAAGTTAGATGACATTTGAACATTCAGGCATCTAATGAGAACTTTTCATGGATAAAGAACCGTATTATCATTTTATAAGAAAAGAAATCAAAGAATAAAATGTTGTTTAGTTATGGAAAATTGCCATATGTCCTTTATGATATTGTTCCATTTAGTCGCTTGAAAGGAAAAAAAATTGCTACAAAATTTTCTATGATGGTTTTAAATAAGTAGAAAGTCGAAACGAAAAAATCTAAGAAGAATGAATAATTTTGTAAAAAATTTACATTTTGCTTAGAGTCCTATATAAAGAGCAATCTTCCGTATATTATTGTGCTATAGATTAGAACAACCACATTTTCTAACATTAAATGTGCTCCTTTTTCTGTATCATTTATACATTTTCCCCAGAGCTCCTTCTCCCTCACAAGCTTTCCGTTAAGATCAGCAAAGTAAAGTATCATTTGCCGCGAGCAGTTATTGCATTGTCCACATCGCTGGGTTGCTGAACCTCAGTGGGTTGAGGATGTGTTTACGTTAATCTGTGACGTCCAAATTCCTTCCGCTGATGACGCATGGAGGGGAAGGGAAGGGTACCAGCTCATATTCTGTACCATCTATACATTTTTCCCAGAGCTCCTTGTGACTCAGTAGCTTCCTGCTAAGATCAGCAAAGTAAAGCATTATTTGCTGCTAGTAGTTATTGCGAGGATGATTGCACTATGCATCATTGGGTTGCTGAATCTCAGTTGGCTGAGGACACGTGTACGTTAATCTGTGACGTCTAAAATCCTTCCGCTATGCGGCATGGATGTGAAGAGGAGGATGCTACCTCAAGTGTGACTTCGTCACCTGACCGTGACTTAAAAGTTTGAAGCGCTTCAAAATGGGCCAATATTCCAAACCCAACAATCTTTAGTTACAGTCCGAGGTTCGCATGCACCCTATGTATGCATTCCTTTACTCCTATATCATTTTATTGAAAATCAATTGTACAGTTACAACAGCCTTTAAAATAATTGCTCTTTTATCTCTTCGTATGGACATAGTATACTTATTTTCGAAATTTATCATCTATCTTTATAACTGGCATTCCGTCAATTAAAAGCATAAATATGACGAACTTGATTTATTTATACTCGTGATCGATCATCACGTGTATGGATAATTTTTTGTAATACGAAATTGTATAATTCATCCTTATACGTATTGTATTGCACAATGTTTAGATCACTTAATTTTTTTTTTTTTTTGTGGCGAATATAGTTTAATATTCAAGTAAATGGCTGTTGTGGGTTTATATAAGAAGTTATAAGAGCCTGTGGTCATAGCCATATTTTGTAATGCAATAACTTCAATATTGTAATTGGCAAGTTGCATTCAAATGGATACGATAGTGTACAGTGCGTATTTCTCTAATGATGCAATATCACCCAAATTTATAATGAGCCTAAATAAAACAATTTTAAAAGGTTTTGAAATTTTTTTACTAAATAATTTTGTCATGTTACCCTAAGAGTAAACTTTTTAATATGGTTATACGCTTGGGTCCATTCTAATAAAGAATAAATGCGTTGTATGTGCTTTGACAAGCACCAGGGAAATTTATAAAATGAGCATAATATAATAAGTATTTTTATCGTATAGAAAAAAAATCTCTAACATTTATATTATGTAATGTTACAAGTATAAATCATTTTGAAGAAAATTTTTCCCAGATTAATGATTTAAGCATTCAATATAAAATTGCCTGTTAATAATCCATGTCGTTTGATTTTTTTATAATATCTTTATATTCTTCGACCAAAAAAAAGTCGTGGAAAAAAAATCATAAAAATTTTGTGAAAATGCTTGTATATTTGTAATATTGATTAAATGACATTAAAGTTTCAGAATAAATATGTAATCTGTAACTAGGGTATTAAAAAATTACAGTGTTCCAGGGCGAAGAATATTAACCTTTCTCCTTGGGAAGTTTGAAAGAAATTGACTACTCTTGTGTAATAAATGTAAAATAAAAATAAATAAATAAAAAAACACATAACATATTTTGGTAAGCCATTTAATTGTTAAATCTTAAGAATCTCTGTCCGTCTGTTAAACGTGTTAATTTATTTCACTTCAAAGAACAAAATATTCGTAAAGCCTTTGGATCCGAAAATTTATAAAACAAAATGTACAAAAAATTAATAAACTGTGAATTTCTCAAACAAATTAGTCTGTTTTTCGTTAGTACATTTAACACTTTAGAAAACTCTTATTGGAATATTTATTTTTGTCTAATTGAACAAAAGAATTAAAATGTTAATTCATTCTGAAAGCTTATATTAAAAATCAGTTTCGGCATTAAGCTGTTTCAATAAATATTTTTCTAGTAAATGTATCTTCCTGTACTATAATTTATTTGTAGTGGTGCTTAAATATATACATTTTGTTGTCTTCGCTACAGAATTGCCAGAATGTGTTTAGAAATATTTCTGAGAAACCTTCCATCGTGGGTTCATTTTCTTTTAAAATATTCAACTTACTCATCCTCAGGAATCGGATGTCTAACCTGTAAAGGAATCTTTGAAAAATGGATACATTTTAAATTACCGTTTACAAGTAGTTCATTGTGAATAATGCCAAACAATTTTTGCTCTTATACTTCGAAGCTAAAATAAAACCCCATTTTAAAATATCCCTTCTGTCATTTTAAGCATTTTGGTAATGTCGTTGATTCTTAAGTAATTATGTCCCTCCAACAGCACTACCTGTGAAAACGATATTAAAAATGTTGCTCAAAACTTAGATTATTGCAATGAAAAGTTTAAAAAAAAACTATATCGCTTCATTACTTTATTTCATAACTATTCATTCTCAATTGTTTTTAAATTAAAAAAAAATATTTAGACAATTGAGGAATTTTTATGAATAATTTTATTGTTCAGATTTCTTGCATGTAGACATAACAACATATATTTCAGATGATTTTGAATTGTGTATGAGATAAATCTTTTTTTCTTAGAATGAATGAAAAATCGTTTATTGCAATACCCAATAGCGTGATTTCATCAATCTCTCTTCCAACTGTTTTCCACAATAAATTATTCGTTTGGCAATTCTTTGTGTGACACACATTCTAACAGCTGTCCAACTGTTCCAAACATTCTAACAGCTGCCTGGAGCAATTAGAATAGATTATATTCATTAACAATAAAAGATAAAACTGTAAAATTCTTTTTTTATTTAAGAAATAGTTTTTAAAACTGCAAATGTAAGGGGGAGTTAAATCACTTAAGCTAATGATCTTGCTTTCTGTTTCGTCATTTATTCGAAACAGGTGTCACATGTTCCAAAATCCACCAATAATCGCTGTAGGAGAGACACTCTCTTTTGTCTTTCTTTATCGGCCTCTATAACCTTGGTGTTTATAATGTTATAATATGCTTTTTAGAATTTGTCTTGTTGAAAAAGACTTTTTAACTATTTTTATGTAGTATATTTATCTTCTTTTATTTTCAACTTATATAAGTAATGCTATATATGTACGTAAATTTACAATAAATTTCGTTATTTTTTTTAATGAAATTTATTGTAAATTTATGAATAAAAATTCCATCATATTTTTACGAATAATTTTCAACATCTCATAAACTATTGGTTGAAAATAATTTTTCAAGAGATTAGATGTGCCACTTCTGATTCAGTTATAAAATTGGTCACTATAAGCTGCTGCTAATGATATGCTGTTATTGTGATTGATTTTATTGAAATACAAGACATTTTTGATATACAGTGAAAAGGCTTCGCAGAGATCGGATAATTATATAGGAAAAATGTAATTTCAATTGCAAGAAGAAAAGTTTTTTTTTTTTTTTTTTTTTTAAAAACTTTGCTATTCATAAAAAATTAATTTTTAATATTTTATGAATAGCAAAGTTTTTACAAATTATTTTTCAAAAACCTTTCTGTTCATAATTCCCAAATATTATTTGATTTCATGTATAACTGCGATTACATATATTTTTAGGAACGATCAAATATAAAACATCCATAAATTTAGCTCACATGTATACAGTTTTGTTTTAGTACATAATATAGAGCGGGCAGTAATTTTGATTTAATTTTATTTTATGTTGAAATATTGAAATGATATACAATAGCAATCAAAAAGTCTTTAAATTTTTGTACACATGAAATCATCCTCCAAAACTTTGAAATGTTAACTTATTGCACAAATTTTAACATTCAAAATTTTATGTAAATTTTACTTGTGGGTATGTGAATGTATATTGATATGTTACATTAATTCGAGGGTAAAAAAATTTAGAAATTGTATAAAAAATACATAGTTATCTATAGTGTTTTCATCATTTGATAATCAGAGATAAATTAATTGGTTTAGAATTAAGTTATTTCGAATTAAATGCTATTTGTGTACGTATTATCTGCATTGTATTAAAAATATCATGTTTTAAATGTTTGACACAGAGGTTAAAATGGTGTTATTTATTGGTTGCGCAACATATATAAGGAACTCGATATTGATTTCTAGAATAATACTTTTCTTGATTTAACTCTACTTTTAGATTTAGGAATCAAAAATATGTTATTGATTTCTACAAGAATAACTTTTCTTGATTTAACTCTAAATCAGAGTTAGGATCAAAAGTATGATATTGATTCCAAGACGAGTGACTTTTTTTTTTAATTTAACTACCTTCTTGTATAACCAAATGTATAAGTTACTGTACATTTTAATTTTTTATATTGTTTTTAAATAAGAATTCTGTTACAAAATGTATCAAAACAATATCTTAGAAAAATAGAACTTACATTAAAAAGTGCATTAATTATGATATTGATATGAATTCTGATGATGCCGTTGCATACCTTCGATGTTTAGCAACGCTAAATCTTAATTTGTCACTTTAAGAAAATCTAATTTATTTATTAAAATAAAAGCGTATATCATGAACAAAAGTCCGAAAAAGAGTTCAAAAATTGTGAAAAAACGCACTTTTCAGTGCGACCTGATAAAACTTTGTCGACGTTATAACGTCCATACCAGTGTCGTTGAGGCACTGGTCGAAATCTTGTTATGGCACGAGGGGAGGCGGCCCCAAAGAAGAGCACGGACGCGAAACCAGCAATGGTTTCGATGGAAACTCAAACAGAGCCCGAAAAGGCCTGTATTGAGGAGAAAGGAGTTCAAGCAAAAGAAAGCTGGACAAAAGTTTCTCGAAAGAGAAATAAATCGAAAAAGGCTGAGACTCAAAAGAGTCCCAACGTTAAGGCAGGAGAGACCCCTGCAGCCAAGTCGGCTAAGACAGGCAGCACCGGAAAGGGCCCAATCAGGTCCTACGCGGATGCAGCCAAGAGCAAGGGGAAAAAGAGGGCTCCGACGAATGCCCTCTTAGCGTACCCAAAGCCGGGTATGGATTTAACCTCTGACGGGGTTAAAAATGAATTGAAAAAGGCCATCGACCCCAGGAAACTGGGCGTGGCGGTACAAGGATTAAAACCCCTTAATAATAATGGAGTTGCGATAGAGTTGAAGAACTCTGAAGATCGCAACAAAATGACAGCAAAAATTAAAGAAGTGCTAAGCGAAAAAGTTGAAGCTAGGGAGCCAGCACGGAGACTCCCTAGAGTAATGATATATGACTTGCCGGGTGAGGACGGCGAGCAAGAGGTCCTAGAGGGACTGAGGGAGCAGAACGAGATCCCTGAGGGCCACATGAAAGTGGTCTTCAAGCTAAAAGGCAAGGGGTCTGACAAACATTGGGTGCTGGAAACGGCGCCCGAGGTCTTTAGAGCCTTCATCAAGAAGGGTAAAGTCAGCTGCGGCTGGCAAAAGCACAGGGTCAAGGAATTCCTTAAGCCCACGAGGTGTTTTAAGTGCTGTAGGTTTGGCCACCTACAATCAAAATGCCCTGAGAAGGCTCAAACCTGCACTGTCTGCGCAGGTGAGCACACTTTTAAAGAGTGCCCAAAGAAAGAAGTTCGCTGCGCTACTGTGATAGAGCGAATAAACAATTTAAATTGAAATTGGCCTGCGGACATAAGGCGGTGGACCTCCGCTGCCCGCAATACAAAAGGGAATGTGAGAGAATCCGTTCCCGCACCAATTATGGTTGCAACGACCAACAGCTTAGAGTATGGTATTTTGCAGATTAATCTCGCAAGATCGAGGGCGGCCACTCTGGAGATATTAAAGGAGTCGGAAATGGGTTCGTCCGAAATCCTTCTCCTGCAAGAGCCGTATTTGGTGGACGGCGAGATTGCAGTCTTTCCACAGACATGTTCGGTGGCTCACATCGCCGAAGGAATGGCTGCGGAGCACACTTTAAATAGACTGGAAAAACCTTTTTTCAATAAGAATAGGATATTAAATATCAAGTACCTTCTGATAAGCTTGGTAATGGCCGTCTGGTCTCTCCTATTACACTTTCCCTGGCACCACTGGTTAACAGGTGGAATTGCCCGAATAGCATGAACACCTTCTTTCGCTCTTGATAACAGCTCCAAATGAGTTAAAGACTCAGGTAAGTTTAACTGGTCATCAGTACCCGCCTGAGGCAAAATATCTGATGTCTCATTTCCAGGTATATTAACGTGTTCTCTGAAAGTCTGTTATTATTATTTTTTATAAATACCCTAACTGCGAGTGAAATAGATGAATAGTATTGTATAAAAATGTAATAAGGTTTTGCTATAAATTTTTACATTTACAAAAATTGTAATACCCATTATATTTTTTACAACTTTAGATATGCATCTACAATGTAAGATGTAGTTTACAATTTTATAAGAAAAAGTAAAAAGAAATTTAATAGGAAAAATAAACTTTCGAACTTTTTCGTTAGTAAGACTAATATTTAAATATTAATAAAAAGAAAGGCATTTTAATAACATTTCTAAACACGTTTTTAAAATTAAATAAAAAAAATGGAAAATCCTTATCTTTATCCTAAGCACTTTTATTTAATAACCATTCATACTTTTTAAAATTTAAAAATCTTTATTTCTTAGTATCTTATAATCTAGCGTTTAAATTTACATTATATAATCTAGCGTTTAAAATAAGAGTATTTTCTATTAAATAAAGTTTAAAATTATTATATGTAGGACTTTTATTAAGAATGCTTGCAGAAAATTTCAAAATTATTATTTCGCTATAATAATTTTCAAACTTTAAGAACAGCATCTATTGTGTTAATATTTTATCTTTTTATAAACTAAACTGTAATTGATAAAAGGAAAGAAAAATTGCTATTTCCATGATTTTGCATTATTATTGTAATATTTTTAGAAAAAAATGATGTTACATGTATTTGAGAAATAGTAGGGATTAATATGTGTCAAAAACGTTAAATTCCTACATCAAGTAAATGCTGATAAGCGTTCCTATTTTAAATTAACTTTATATTTGAAATTGCCTAACATCAATTACAGATGAAAATATTTAAATTTTTTATACTCCAAAATTTGAAAAATGAAGTATTTTCTATAAATATTGATAAGAGTTTCGCTGTAAATTCATTAGTGTCTATTGTAACATTGTGTTCAAATGATGAAGAAATGTTTACAAAAATATGTAGATAAAATACATCTTAAATTGAATTTGGTGTGGAGCAAAATAACATGAAGCAAAAAATTAGCAGAATCGCTAGAAAATGGTATTAACTTGCTCTATAAGTGTCAATACTTGAATATATATATAAATCAAGAAAATTTTCAAACAATTAATTTAACTTTCATTAAATGATATTATAAAAAATAAGAATTGTCAATTTTTCTACGGATTTGCTTCAAAACTTCTTTATGCGTCAATTTTATACTAAAATATCCTATTATGTTATAATAAAACGAGTTTACTCATGTAATGTTTTAAAAAATGTTTTGCCAAGTAATTAAAATATGAATTATAAAAGTATGGTCATACATTATGTTTATTCGATGAATGCTAATATGAATATTAAAATGTGCTTGTTTGACCAAGGATATTTTCTTTTGCAGTTGTAATAAATTTTCACTGATAATTTACAATTTAATCATTGTAGGAACAAAAATAAAATGACAATTCACTTACCCTTAAAAACATCTTCGTTCAAATAAAGTTTTATTCGCCATTTTCTTGTCAGGAAGTTTAACTGATACATTTTTATGATCTTTATAGCATTAGAGCTGTGTTTTTTATTTGTTTTTTAAATTTGAATTTTTTACGTTTTAACTTGAAATATTTATTTTAGGTATATTTACAATCAAAAAAGTCCGTATAACTTTAAGAATATGATGAAGCCATGCACTTGCAAAATATTTTCATTCTAAAATTGATTCTTTGAATTTTTTTTTATCCTACACCCAGACTTGGCCAATCGGCCATGCGCTGTCTTGCTAACCAGTAAATATGCGAAGAACACTGAAAGGGGAATAATCTCCAATGTCTATATTCTTCAGACCAGAACATTCCCAAAGATGACATCCATCCATAGAGTCACAGTCACACAAGGGGCAGGAGGCAGAGGAAGCCAGCCCAATTCTATGTAGATGTTGTTGAAGATAATCATGGCCAGTCAATAACCGGAAGCAGGCAACATCAATTCTCCTTGGTAAACCCGGAGCAACTCTGTTTTAATGCTGTAACAGGCACTCCCAACTCTTACCAGCAGCCAAATTAACATAGTGTAGCTCCCTAGATGTCTTGAGCCCCGATGCCGCCAAAGACTTAAAGTTACGAATTGGGATAGGAGAACGACTCTGTGGTAAACATAGTGCAAATTTTGCCAAAGAGTCAGCCTTCTCATTACCTGGTATCCCAACATAACTTGGGATCCACTGAAGTACAATTTTATTACCATTTTCAATAAGATTACTTAGGATACTTTTACACCTAACTTCTTCAGATGAGGTAGAAACACTTTTATTTACCAAAGTCTGGATTGCAGCCACCGACTGAACGAGAAAAAAAAATTTGTCATGTCTAAAGTTGAAAAATTTTAAATGATAACAGAGTAAAAATAAATGTTACTTATATCAAAGCTAATACAATAAAAAAGAGAGAGATTACATAAATGTTTCACATTGGACTGAATTAAGACGTTACAAATTCATCAAAAGCAGACTATAAACTAATATAGCTCCGGTTGCAGTTAATATGTTTTTCCTCTTAAAATGAATGATTTTATAGCCGGTTAATTGAAAATTAGGTTCATCTATAAAATATCTAACAAATATTTTCCTTTTTAATTTAGGGTTCTTTAATATTCTTTGCTCAGTTAGTTTCCAAATGGAAAAATTAAGATTGTCCATATTTATAGCAACCTGACTTGCAGTCCATATTATAGAAAACAAGCATAATGATGAGAAAGAAATTATTAATGTTAAGAAAAATCTTAAAAAAGTATCTAAATTACTGTAATATCCATTTACAATAACTCCGACGCCACCAAAACAGGACCAAAAATTAGAAACACACACGAGGAAAATTGGTAATGAAAATAAATCTTCCAGTTGATTTAAAAAGCCTTCAATCCTAAATTTTTTACGGGTTATTTCAGTTATTACACTATTTGTAAATGCTTCACTTTTTCGGATCCGAACGGTATTTGTTAACTTTTTCAATTCTAAAGAAAAGAAATGGCACAATCGGCAATATAGTATTGCGGTTAAGCCAGCTAAAACTGGATACATGAAAGCCAATGTAAAACATTGGGCATATGTAATTACATCTGCTATTTTCCAGTTTACGCGGATTTCATACGTTAAAAATGTGACTGCTACCGATTCATCTTTTCCAAGATTCAAATAAGAAAATGGTTGCCAAAATGGGTAGAAAAATATCGCATAAGCAAGACACGTAAAACTTTTTTTCACTGAGCATATGTAATCAGGTAGAAGTTCTTTGAAGAAGGAGTTGATTTTGTTTTTCCTAAGTCGTATTATAATCCATGATAAAATGATGGGAATAAAAGTCAGAGTTTGAGTTAGTGCTATTCTCCATAACCCACTATTTCTGAAGTCAATCACGAAATATATGGTTAGAAGATCAGCCAATTGAATGATGATCAATGTGATTAAAATAATTTTGAATATTATTTTCAGCATCGCAAATCCATTTTCTTTTCTTTGATCTGGATAAAAAATTACTCTGAATAATCTGAAGTTCATAAGATTAATGTGCGCCATTTTTTTAGAAGAAGGAAAAAAACTATAACATTTTGCAGTAACAATTACTTTTTCATAATAATATTCAAAGTAAGAAGTTTATAAAGAATTAAGATTTTCACATAGTGAATAAAAACTCAGATTTATAAAGTTTATGGTGTTTTATACAAGAGAATAGCTCAGAAAGCAACTGCAGCAGATCCAGCAATTTAGAAACATGTATATGCAAAACAATTGGCCCTTATTTCTTTAAATGCTATATAAATGTATAATAACAATATTAGAGAAAAAGTTTTGTAAAAAATTATTTAATAAGAAGTATGTCATGTTTGCAAATATGGAAAAGACTTTTTTTGCAAAATAAATCAATTAATCAACATAAATAAATATTTTACAATTCGCATTCTATTGTATGGTTTCGATTGATGGGTATATTTTATTTACATAAAAATGATCGTTTTATAAAGATGTCACGCAAACTTACTGAATACAACTATAATACTCTGCAACTATAATATATACTGAATGCAACTATAATACTCTTCATCAATAATTCAGTTGCCTTATTTGATTTGAACTCGCTATGCTATTTATTTACTTAATAAAATATCAGACTAAATAAATGTAAATATTGTTAATATTACAAATGGTATTATATATCAATAAAATAATTTGCTTGCTCTTTTTAAGCTTTTTTTCTTTCAGTTGTGTGTTGTAATAGAATTGAGATGTGTTTATATAAGTATTTTATTCTACGAAGTCCCCAAACTCAATTTTAATTGGCAAATAATTGATTATTTTATTCTTAGCTTAAGAAGATAAAAATAAAATAATACGATAATAAATATTTCAATATCTAAATCATGTGTGTGTGTGTGTTTGTTTGTTTGTTTTTGATTTGCATTAAAATTAAGCGTTATGATTCGACTTTACTTTAAGCGTTATGATTCGACTTTACTTTAAGCGTTATGATTCGACTTTACTTTGATAATTTTATATTTGCATGTATTGAAAAATAAAAATTTATTGCACGAGTTATTTCTTCAAATTGAGGCTAAATTGCAAGCAGGATATATTCGTATAAAAATCATTTTTAATTTTATTAAACTTTTAATATTATCATGCATAATATTAATTTCTTACTTATTTTTTTTTCAGTGCGTTGTTTGCTCCCTCCAGCCTCACTATACTTTTCATATTTCTTCTAACTAATCATTTTCAGTTATATATATATATATATATATATATATATATATATATATATATATATATATATATATATATATATATAATGTAGCATATTATTGAAAAGAAAGCACTTAAATTCGCGTAGCTTTTTGAAAAAGTTAAGGAATTTATCCAAATATATTATGCCCATAAAGTTGTTTGATCAGTAAAATTATTCTACCATATTAATTAATTTTTATTTTTATAAAGAAAATATTTATGTAATATATTTTACTTCAGGTACTTCAATGAACAATATTTTTCCTGAAACTATTACGATGAATAGTCAAAAATGAAAAAAATAACATTTCAAATCTAAGCTTTGCTAATATAGCAGAGCATCGCACCATTGGAAAACAGGATCGGAACTATGACTCTAGAGCACAAAAACAAAATATAAATAATACCACAGTTTGGAATATCAATTTAGAAAAAAGCAAATCCTTGTAGTTCAGAAATAGATCTTAGACTTCATTGAAGATTTTGTGATTAGAGCCTCAGTATCTTGCTTATTAGACTTCTTAATGCAATGTCTCATTTCTTTTAGAATTGAAGGAGGGTAAAATTCCATTTCTTCTGATTGATTTCAAGTTTGGTAGTTGTAAGAGAGATATTTTGCATTAGCAATACGACCGAAAGATTTTGTGACTAATTCTTCTCTTAGTACAGTTTTTAGTATTAATGAAATACAAGAAGGAGCTGATACACAAACTTAGATCTTCTTGTGAATAGCATTGTCTCAAAGCCTTAACTCTCAGATATATAATCCATTACATAAAAGGCTAAGTAAAACATCCTGAATATTTACATAATTTGAAGTTTTATGAGCCCATTTTGGTAAGATGACTTAATTTAATAAAAGCTACAGTGCACGATTACAGTATAAACTATATGCTATATTTGGGTTACATATCCTATAGTACTATGGTGGAAGTATATGGATATGATATTAAAATTGTTGCATCAAAATTTGCACTTAGAGGTCTATATTTTATATATTTTTTAACTTTAGATATCTATAACAAACTAAGGATTTTTTTCCAATGGTCGGGGTATGTCGGGATGTATTGTTCACTTATACCCAAGGAACCGACCGGAAACAGCGATATCTTTGCCGCCGAGGCGTTGCCCCGGGTGCACCACAGCGGGTGGGTCACCATCGCACCTTAGATGCCGAGATACACATGAAGAATGGTAGACAAACAGGATTACTAGACGAGCACAGCAGATTTTATTAACATATGATGCATCCCGGCGACACATAACAACCACGTCTTACTTGAGAGTCGAACCCGAAGCCGAGGGCTGTAACCACCATACTGACTGGGCGACATAACAAACTAATGATCTTCGAGAAAAATATGTTAAAAAATTTTGCATAACTTTTTATAAAATTTAATTTTAATGTCATCTTATATAACTCTTGTGCAAGCTTCTGTATTAAATGTATAGCATCAAATAATGCTTAACAAATTTTACCAAATTTTAACTTGAGGAAGACTTTATTTATCAGTTAGTGTTATTCATAAGTTTTAAAATCAACAATAATATAAATAATAAGAAAGAACAAATCTTTTTTAACATATGAATAAAAGAATATTTTAATGTGTCATTAATTCTAAATAATACTTATGATTTTTAATGCGAATTGCCCAAATTTTTAGACATTCAGTAGACAATCCTTTCATACGAATAACTAATAAATTCTGTTTATATATGTATAATAATATTCAGACTAAAAGCATTATACAATATTTTATTTTAAATTAATATCATGAAATATTGTGGAACAATCATCTATGTGTATAATTACTTTAAATTCAAATGTCTCTTCTTTCGTCAGCTACGCTTAAATTTATAGCATAGTTGGATATGGAGCTGGAAAATAAAAATAATAAAATGAATAAAGCCTGAAATTTCAAATACAAATTTGCATTAATTTTTTTATTATTTAATAACACCATACAATTTACATCATGATTCAAACTTATTTTTGCGATGACGTTCCTTTGAAATAAATTATACAAGATACACACACATTTGCAGTTTCCTTAACTTTAGCTCGTGTGACACACATAACTGAGAAAATAATACTTCACCTCATTTTTACCATAGCAATTTTTAACATAGGAAGTTCATTTAAAGTGCTTTTACTAAGTTCAAAAACGTCTTTTTTTTTCTTTTCTTTTCTTTTTTTTTTTTTTTCAAATGTATTTTACTTTTGTTAGTTGAAATAGTGTGGAAATTATAAAAAAAAATGTAAATTGAAAAATGTCAAATTTCTCAGTTTTAAAAAAAGATAATTTTATTTGAAAAAAAAAAAACTTTTAAAACTCATCTGATATTCTTTAAGGTACCCGAACACGTTCAGAGCACTTTTTTAAATAAACTGCATATATATATTGTAATGATTTTTTCCTATTTCACTTTAGAAAATATTAATATTGAGCTACTAAAATTTGATATATTCCAATATTATTCTTCAGAAATGTTAAATATGTCTACAATTCTAAGAATTTTTTTAAAAAATTTAAAAAATGCTACATCAAAAACTATTAAACATATTTGAAAAAAATGAATACCAAATAATCTCTTGTTAAATGTTATCTAGAGCAAGTACTGGAACTTTAACTTTTTGTTAAGAAATAAAAAAATTGCGGCCAGTTGAATATTTATACTGAAATTTTAGCCAAAATTTCTATGCCATTATTCGAATAACAGACCATAATTTTGAAAATATATATATTTTAGTGATTAAAATTCTTTTCGCGCGCGCGCGTACATTCCCTAGAAAACAATATACAGATCATGCTAATGAAATTCCATAGTGATGTTATAAAAATATTTTGAGTTATCGTTTTTGAAGCGTGCAAATTATAGGTAAAAAAAAAGCCAATTCTGAGAAAATCATATTTAAAGATTAAAGCGTTGTCTTTATAAGAAATTCTCATATTTGCTGATTAATTTTTTATTTGATTTTCTGATGAATTTCCGGAGCAGTAATTATTTTATGTATCTTTAAAAAGCTTACTAAATTTATATTTCAAAATTAAACACTGCTTAAACTAATTTTTAACATCATTCTGGCCCTTTAAACGCCCACTTCCGGTCCTTTAAATATGTCCATTTTTAGTTTCCTAATCTTTACGAAATCCTTTATATATCGGAATCTAATTAACGTAGAGACAAAAACAATTCTGTTTTAGAAAGCTATTTAAATTCCTTATTTAACAAAAGAATAAAATAAATTTATCGTTTTTTGGTGGAAATTGACATTTTCAACGTATACGAGTACCTTAAATAGAGATTTTCATAAAATGTAAAATCTCTGATCAAATATCTTTAATAATATTTTTGTGCAAATTAAACCCACACACAACTTTGAAACATTATATATTGGCATTTCAAATTTTTAGAATGCATGAATAAATTATTTGGTTAGATATTTTATTAATAAAGAAAAATCATAATATACTTTTTGATAAAATGAATTTAGGTTAATAGATGATTCGTAAAAATAGCTCTGATAGTTGTTAGAAATTCTTTGAACTCTGAAAATAAAAAAATTTTGACAATTTTCTTGAAATGGAATTCATTAAACGTCTTTTCTGTTTAAATATATTTGTTCTATAAATTACGGTTAATAAAATGAAGACCGAAGAAGTTTAAGTTCAATTATCAGTGAAAACAACACGGTAAAAGCGCTTCATATAATTAGGGTTAATTATTTGTATACATTTTTATGCTACTTTCAATTGATCATTCAATGGGTGAGTCAATCTTAGACGAATATATAAAGATGCATTTTTAACATGAAATTCCTAATTAATAAAATAGTTTAAATTCATTACCAATTCAAAAATAATTGTTTTTCTAATTTCATTTAAATGACATTTAATGTGAACAATATATTTCATTTATTTATTGCGCAATGTCTTGGTGAAATTTTATCAAACTAGTCTTACATTTTTACAGCTAAGCATTCCATGAGAACAATTTAGTATATGGCTGAGGATTGTGTGTGTATCTTGCTGATGCATAAACTCTGAATAACTTTACTTAGAACAAAAAAAATAATTTATGTAT
This sequence comes from Latrodectus elegans, assembly GCA_030067965.1. Lineage (NCBI taxonomy): Eukaryota > Metazoa > Arthropoda > Arachnida > Araneae > Theridiidae > Latrodectus > Latrodectus elegans. The sequence goes on from CM057819.1 coordinate 62,192,835, forward strand.
TTGAAATAGGTGAAGCAGTTTGTCATTCTACTAAATACGATGAACTCCCACAGCAAATTATTCCCTAAACTAACAAACTAGAAGTTACTAGATTACGGCATTTGGTTAACAATGATTATTTGATGCAAATCACTTTGGTTTTAAATACATAAAAAGTGGTTGTTAACTCTGGGAGAAAAACTGGATTCTTGGTTGTTCTCCAACCAAACATTCTCATTTTCGTTCCAGATCGATATTACTTCGATCAGTTTTGTCCTCATGAAAGGTTAGAAGTAATTACCTTAATGGAAATTTGTACCCAGCCCTAACTTATTCAAGTCATCTACGTACCCTAGCCTTTATTCAACGGGGAATATTATAACTTCTAAATAACATGATAGTGACACAGTTGATGTAGAATTTCTGTTTTTCTGATTGCTTAAAAAATTAGTGGCTAGTAGATGACATGAATTATTACGACGGTTCTAAGTGAACTTTTCTTTTTACCTACAGTCAAACTACGAAAGTATGATATCGTTTCACTATTATGCCCGTAATATGTCTGACAAACACTTAAATGTCTTTGATACTTATAACAGAACATCCTTGTGAAATTATACACTTATTAATCGATCCTATGATATATATCCCCCATATTTTTGATTAAAATACAGTTTATCAAAAGTAATTGCCTTGTAGTATTATCTACGGATTTTATTACTCTCTTTTATAGTTGCATTGTAATATATATTTCAAATCTTTACATCAGAAATTTGTTTTGAGAATCGGTGTGTTTGAAATGTTAATCATTTAAATAACTTATCAAATGACATCAAGCACAGTCCAAAATCTTTTAAGGAAGCTCGTTTTCTTCTGGATACAGTATATTTTATTTTGCAAAATAGTTTAAATACATTTTTACTACTAAAGCAACATTCTATGAAAAATCACCTATTACTCTAACAAAGGTAGTAGTTGTCGTTTTAAAATTATAATTGGATTCCTTATTTAAAGAGAAAAGTATATTTACTTACTTTTATTTATCAGGATATTTGACGATGCCACAGAAATCATCTGAATTTGTGTAATCTGAATTCCTTATAATCCAGTCAATGAAGGCTGATACTCGTGTATAAAGATTAGGATCCTTTGTTTGGCATCTTGAGCCCAATGATGTTATCCCAATAACGTAATATCTGTTATTGATGCTTACAAACAACGGGCCTCCTGAATCTCCCTAGATATCAAGAAATTCATGTTAATATGTGAGAAAAAATAAGTATGACAATACTGAAGATTCACATATATTTTTCAATATGAGTCGTTTTAAGTATGTTAACTTATGAATCAATTCAAATAACTGCTTATATAATATTTCTTTTCCCTGAATAATAAAGCTCACAAAAAAACTATTAAAAATCGGAATTAAAGTGTCTAACTACATTGTTGGCCATTTAGAAAATAAAATTACATTATAATAATTTACTGAGATTATTAAAATATACAATTATTGATATGAGAATAAAAATTTTAATAACTTTAATAAGACACAATGAATGTTTTACTTCCATCATATTTCTCCATTTTTCTTTTCTTCATTACTTACATGTTATTAATTTTCGAAAATATGTATTCGAGAATTAGATTTTAAGATTATTTAGAATATGGAAATTTATAGAATAAAACTCTTTCAACTTAAAAAAGAGTCTGAGTTTACAAAGAGACTACTCAATATAACTATTTCAAAAAATTATGTAAAAAAAAAAAAAGAATTCCTTTTATTTTTGGTAAAGAATATATTGTACAAAAATATTAAACTATATCACTTGAAGTCACTGGGTTAATAAAATCTATTAATAAAAAATTATGAAAGAATTTCTCATTATTTATTTTATATCCCATTGTTTTTCATTAATAAATGATTAGAAAATCTAGAAACAATCAGGGTAATTTTAAAATGAATCAAAGTAAATGAAATGTAATCATTATTAGTAAATTGATTGAATTAGTTTCATAAATACATAATTAACTACTCAGCAATGTTTACTTTCAATATGGAAAAGGAGAAAACATAATACGAAAAATTTAATTAATAATGTAGATATTTAGACGACTAAAATAATTTATGAAAAATAAACTTTAGAGAGCATCATGGAAAAAATTAGCGATTTTTTTTTATATAAATCTTGTTTTCTCTTGCATGTTTAAAGAAACAATGTGACGCTGAAAATACCATAGAATAATGAGAAATAAATTAACATAGCCAACAATATAGCGCCAAGTTGGCAAGAAGCTAAAGGCCATCCATATATATAACTCTTTTTTATATTGTCATATAAAATTATTGGCTTTTTATTTTATCTGTTTTTAATAATACAATCTTTAGTTTCATATTTTTTAATTAGTCTTAGCTACTTAAATATAAAATATATAATTTTAAAAACAAAAATCTCACATAACAAATGTTTGGACCATCCAATCCGCCTGCACAAATCATTTCTGGAGCTACAATTTTACTTCGGTGACGAAGACAATCCTCATTACGCCAAATAGTCACAGTTCCTCCTATTAAATTTTCTATCATTCCTAAACAAAACAAACTATACATTTATGGATATTTATGAAAAAATGAATAGTGTGTAATATTATGGACAATAACATGAATAATTCACATTATTCTGTTAAAATTCTAATCGGGTGAAATGTCTTTCTTTGAAACATATACAATGATCCCTCGTTTTTCGTGGTTGATGGGCACCAGAACCTTCCGCAAAATCTGAAAAACCGCGAATTAGATTTACCACTTGGAATTTTCAGGTATGTGGCTACACGAATGTTTTAGTATGTAAACGGTATTTATATACATTTAAGACAAAAATTTCAACAGTATACGTATGTACTTAAACTTGTCAGTACTAATTAATAAGATTAATTACAAAACCTTATACAGTAATAAACATTAATCAACATTGCTTTCTGTGAGAGGCAAAGAATCTGGAGTTGGTGGTGGAAGAGAGGCTCTCACTTGACTCGTGGAAGCTTTGGGCTCATTCGGGGACTTTTCTGCTGGAGGCCGTGGCAATAGAGCTGGGAAAAAACATTGCAGAAAACATGGTGATAGGTAATTGCTTTGTTTTTTCATTTCCTTCAAAATTCCTCTGTACAAGGACATAACCCCGTCAACGCGATTGCTGACAGCTCGAACCATAGTGTCGTCAATGCTTGGTGCAAATTGTTCCATCACACTTGCCATGTTGCACAATTGTTGCAGATTCTCCAGGGTAAGGTCAATCTTTTTAGTTTCTTCCACGTCTTCTTCTTTGTTTTCTTACTCACTTGCAGACTTTGTAACCTCAAGGAGGTCTTTATCAATCAGTGAGTCCGAGTAGCAATTAATAAGGGTGCTAATGTCTTCTTTTGTCATGTCGACAAATTCTTCATTCCTTATACTATAGCCTCACCACATTCTCTACCGCTGAGTGATAAACTTCTTCAGGAGTGAAGCTTGGATAGTCGTGTACCACGTTCGACCATAATTTTTTTTAGCTAGAATTTATACTCTCACCCTTCATGTTTTTTAATGTTTGCTGAATAATAGACAGACACAAGGCAATGTTGTAACTGTGCCTGTATGCTTTCAAGGTGAATTCACCACGGGCACCGTCAACGATAGAGATGATGCCCTCTATTGTGGAGAGAGTGTAGAGTGACTCAAATGCACGAAGGACACTTTGATCGGCTGAATTAGAGATATAGTGTTCGGAAACAGAAACTCTATCTACACATCGTCATATTACAGGTCCATTGCATGGCCTCCTGCACAATCCTTCAGTAGCTGCACCTTAAAGAAGAGTCCCTTTTCAGCCAAATACAGTTTCACCAGGGGAATGAAGCATTGTAGGAACCATTCAAGGGTCAGAGCTTTTATTATCTAAGCTTTGGAGTTATACATCCAGAACACGGGTTAGAGAGACCTATTTTGGTTTTTTAATGCCCATGGATTTTTAGCTTTATAAATAAGGCCTGGCTATAACATAAACCTGCAGCATTACAACCATGATGACACTCACAGGGTCTTTGTGAGCCTTGAAGAGCATCTTCTTGCTCTTGAGCGCTTCCGAAGAAGCTTTCGCAAGGGCACAGCACTTAAGGGGTATTATAAGTGCTTAATTATTAAAAAAATTTTATAGCTTAAACAAAATAAGTTATTGCTAACACAACACTAAAATACAGTCTACGAGACAGTCAACATCATGGACAAGACTGGGAAGATACTACAAGAGAAGGCCATAGGTGAGGTTGCGATTTTGCGCAGGCAATCAACTCACAGGGATAAATCCATTCGTACTCACATTCGTCGATGTCTCACCGAAAACCAATCACACGCCTTTATGAGAGCCCGTGGTATATACTCTGAGTCATGTCATCTCTTAGTTTGATATGCAGGAATCCTTCTCTCTAGCGCATCAACATGAAACAACGCTCCTTTCCGCAACGTGGCTGCCGACATGGTTGTATTTTTTCACTTTTATTCTTTGATGAATATTTTGGAAAACACTAAAGCCGTAAAACGTGAAGCGCGAATTGACGAGGAAACACTGTATATAGTTATCACATTATGACGGAAATTGAATTACATTCAAGAACATATTGCTAAACGGAAAATAAGATTAAATATTTTACTAATAATTGTGCAGGTTGGATTTCAGTTAATTGCTTATCTTATTTCTTTTAACCAAATACTGTTGTATTCTTTATATCTCTGAAGATTTATTGAAATAACAATATGGTCATAAATATCTAGTGATTCAATCTAAAGAGACAAATCGCAAGCAAATATTGATTACATTTGAAAGTGAAAAAAGATGAATAGGAAAGTAATTTATATCAACGATTTAATAATAATATATCAATGTCTTAATAATAATAACTTATATCAACGATTTAATAATAGATAAAATTTAAATTTTTCGTGTCATGATTATTATTAAAAATTCAAATGACATGACCAACTAATAGTTACAACAGTCAATATTGAGAAAATTTCGATTTTTTGCAATAAACTATTATCTATATAGCAGAAAATGCTTTTGACATGAATTTTTTAAATTATCTTATGAAAAATTTCAGTGGCGAATAAACTTCAATTTTATATTTATTAGTATAAAAATTTTATAAATAATTATCAAAAATATTGAAATTATTTGCTCGTATTGGAAATGATAACTAATAATAAAAAATAAACAATAATTTATATGAGCCACTTAGTGTAACTTTTATCTGTTTTTAAGTAATTTGTCAAAATCTAAAAATATCAAAGTTAAATTACGTGACACTGAAAAAATCTTAACTTTATTTAAGAATTTTAACGAAATATTTCTTATTTGGGTAGTGTGTACCATTATTGCGTTAATAGTGAAAAGGACAGGCTTGTTTTCAGTAATAAATGTTTCCAGTTACTTTTAAACTAAACTAAAATCTGATAAACTAACTAAGCTCCTGTTTATATCCATTTCACAGGCATAAATGTGAATTTGATACCAATAAAATATATTATAAGTTGAAAAATACCTTTCAACTGCTTATAAGAATTACAACAAATTCTTTGCAAAAGCTATAGAATAGCTGACCTCCATTGTTATTTGAATGAATGACTCTATATGCAGTTTAACTATTCATGATTGTCAAAAACTTTATTTTAGCTCGTTCATAATTAAAGTGAATATTATTTTACGCTAATGAAACAAATATTTATGCCACATTAAATTTTAAAAGTTCGATCTTAATAAAAATTTCTGTTCATTGAATTAAATGTTCTTGCAAGTACATAGTAGCAATGTGATATTAAAAGAACTTACCTGATTCAGTTTGTCCCCAGCCAGCAATAATTCCATTTTCTAAAGAATCCAAACTAGAGTCATAGGGCAAACATATTGGGCTGATAAATTCTGAAAATGGTACTTTGTAAGTTAGCTTGATCAACGCTATGTCCATTAAAAACGTAGATATTTTAAAAGTAGGGTATTTCACTATTTCTTCCACCTCTGATATCACAAGTGGTTCCTTTAAATTGTGAACTCCTAGCTCAATCACAAAACCATGGACATATTCCTTGTCCAAGATGAATCCACGAAAATCCGTTGGTGGATCTCGATCCTCATAGATTCCTGCAGATCTATTTGAAAATTGAAGAGCTGGTAACACAACAATAAGCAAACATACTTGAAAAAATCTTTTAATATGATTTTAAAATCAGATGAAACTTAAATGAAATTTTATATTTTCTAACATGTTTTCATATTTATTATTACTTACACACAATGCGCAGCGGTTAAAATGTATTGATCACTGATTAGAACTCCACAGCACTTATGCTCAGGGCTTATGTAACGAATTGATACCTAAAAAATTTAGTTATTGTTAACAGATATTTCTTACAGTGATTAATAGGTTTTAGAATTAAAGTGCATGTTATATAAAGTATTAAATAAAATTCGGAAAAATATTTAAAGTCTCTAAAAACATATTTTAATAATTGAATTTTAAATTATTTGAAAAATTTTCCCATGCATGTACCTAATATTCTCTTTCCATGCATGTACCTAATATTCTCTTCCCATGCATGTACCTAATATTCTCTTCCCATGCATGTACCTAATATTCTCTTCCCATGCATGTACCTAATATTCTCTTCCCATGCATGTACCTAATATTCTCTTCCCATGCATGTACCTAATATTCTCTTTCCATGCATGTACCTAATATTCTCTTCCCATGCATGTACCTAATATTCTCTTCCCATGCATGTACCTAATATTCTCTTCCCATGCATGTACCTAATATTCTCTTCCCATGCATGTACCTAATATTCTCTTCCCATGCATGTACCTAATATTCTCTTCCTTTGCATGTGCCTAATATTCTCTCTTATGGAGATTTAATACAAACATTAATTTTCAATAAATCAAGAAATATTTTTTTAAATTATACTACGTAAAGTTCTTATAAATATGTCTATTATTTATTTATTTTTGGATAAAAATTTCAGAAGGAAATAAAATGAGAAATTATGAATCATTAGTTAGGACAATATATCATAAAGTAAAGATAACTACTATTTCCGTTCTTTTTTGAGATTGAGTTGGCTCAAATCTATAGCACATGTAAGTTGTAGTTGGATATCAGTAAAGAAAAAGGATTTTTGGTGAAAGAATGAATCATCGATGCTTCTTATTAAAAGCTAAATTATATTTTGAGTATCTTTATTATGTATCTGATACATAAATATTACTTTTCTATCATATATTTTCATTTGTTTCTAAAACTAAGTTTACAAAAAAGTAATAAATAAAAAACACAGGAAATTTAGATTGTAACACATCCTTTTGATTAATCGTTAAGTTATAAGAATTAGCTAATATTCCGAAACTGCTAAAATGACATTAGACATGTATGATTTAAATATCTATATGTGCATATATATTTATATACATACATATATATATATATATATATATATATATATATATATATATATATATATTATATATATATATATATTATATATATATATATATATATATATATATATATATATATATATATATATATATATATATATATATATATATATATATCATTATACTTATTAATACTTGTATTTGCGTATATTTCATGAATATAATTTGCAGGTAACGAACAGGTAGAACAAAGTTTTAAAATATGTACCATTACTTAAATATATTATCCTTTTGTATTGGAACACTAGGCAATCACTGTATAAAAATATTTGTACTAATCTAACACCAAAAGTTTATTAAGTCTCTTTTGGTACACACACACAACTCAATTCTCCTTTTGATTAACCACAATGAGATAATATAATTGTTTTACTTTATTGTCTTACTTTATGAGATTTAATGCAGGTATTATCTCACATATTCTACCTAACAAAAATAAATACTAATGTAACGTACACACTCTCATTAATTTGTATCTCAACTGTAAATTCTACAGAGATTAATAAACTTTTGATATTATTATGATTAAAATAAATTTTAAATGGTTACAAAGTGTACTAACTTGCTCCCATAAACAATTAAAAAATTACAATGCAAAGAAATTAAAGCCTCTACAATTACGTAGGAAATTATATGAATCAAAAGTAAGGAATTTATTGAGTGCATTTCTTAAACATGATTGATTAATATTTGGTAATATAGAGCTAAATATTAAAATAATTCTAAATTATAAAATATTAATGGTAGTTTAAAACTAAGCAAATAAAAATCAGTCAGTTGTTTAATGTATATATGAAGCTAAGTAAACTAAAAATAAGAATTAATATATATATATCAATTTTTCTTTAAAAATAAGGACTAAAACATCCTACAACGTTATTTTGAACTTAAGAAATTTTAAAGCTATAAAATTAAAATAATTAAATGCCATTCATAAAATTTTATTATTATAAACAGAGTTGTTCTTAAGAGATTTAACAGGCAATAAGTACAGTATCCTGAGAAAAATTTAGCAATATATTCGAATAATAAGTTATATTATTTATCATTCAATTATATCACTTATTCAAATAATTAAAATATCACAATAATAAATTAGTATTCAAAGTACATACTCGGATCAAATGCGGATATCAGAATATTCGAAGTTCTTGAATAAAAACTTCGAATATTATTTTTTGTTATTTTGACCAGATTAAAATATCGTTAAGATATTCCTAAGAAGAAATTTCTGAGCATAAAATTACCTTTCAGAAGTATTTATGATACAGTAAAGGGGTGAGATGATTAATCATAGAAAATAACAACTATTTGGTGAATCAAAAATTTTTTTACACAAATTAAATTAAGAATTTTAAATATAGAAATTTAGACGAAAAACTAATATTAATTCTAGCGTGTAAACTGCAGATATCATTTAAATTGCCTGAAAATAATACGTTTTAATTTCTCACTTTTGGTTTATAAATTCAATTAATTTACTTAATTGTGGGGACTATGTCATGCTACTATCTATTTCGCCATTCTTTATTTTGCTTCATAACACTTCAGTTATTAACGTATTACAATTAATGTCTGTGTTTATCATATAATATTCGTGTTAATGTGGAAGTACTAGAACAGAAATAAATCAATTAAAAAAAATTAGATAAAACGGAAAAAGATCCTTTTATGTCTTTTCAATAAAATATTGGACGTCACTTATGAATTTTTAACTCTTTAGACTGATAAATATATTATGATATACCCAGTGTGGTCATTGAATCACTTTTCTAATTACCAGAACGAATTTTTTCATCCGTGCGCCTGAACCGGTAAAATCAGCTTTTCAAAACGTTTCTTTGGTTAAAGAAAATCAACTATTGATTTTAGCGAAACGTTTGACAATCATTATTTACAGTAAACAGAAAAGAATAAAGTATATTTTGTTTATTATGGGTTATACTTAAAATAATAAAATAAATATAAGAAAAATTGGATTTAAGACTTCCACTCACCATCCATGGATATTTAAATGGAGGCATAACTTCTTCACCACCAGGAATTATGTGTGCTGAAACTATTTAAAAATGAAAATGAGTATTAATTTCATTTTATCTCTTAGAATTTCAATATGAAATTTTCCAATATTAGCATTGTAAAATAATTGTCAATCTCCAATTATTATTTTAATCTCAATAAATATATGTAAGTGACTAAAAATATTAATAATTATTTATATTAAAAATAAAATTAATTAAATATAATTATTTTATTAATGGGTTTAGTTAGTTTATTATCATATAATATTACTTTATGAATGATATTATATGTTTTAAATTAAGTTAATTCTCGCAGAATTTGATTTTCATGTATACACTATGTAAATAGGTTTTCAATAGGTTATACTTATGAATGTAATAATAATTTCTTTTAACCACACACACAATTTCTTAATAGCCACAAAATACATGCAGATATACTCATATAAAAATGTTTTGAATTTACCGAATAGATATAATTGAGTGTTTATATTTTATCAATTTTTGCATTATATTTTATTAAAATTGACAATTCTGTATTAATGGAACGTTTTCTATGGAAATATAATTTATCACATTTTCATTTAGTTAAATACATAACGAATTCTACATAATTTTTAAATTAGTAATTATCTTTTAATAAATAGACTGCTTCATAAAAATTTGAAATGAAGAAAATTGTGAACTATAAAAAAATTTTCCTTTTAAAACTCTCAATATTATATCTATTATAACTTACGTATTATTTTTATAACTAAATGAATATAGAAGTCAAATGTACACATAATACATCGAATTCAATATTTTTTTTGTTATATTTTCTTCTTATTTCATTTTAATTCAATAATTTTATGTGTTTACTATATTATTAATAGTTAAAATATTTATCTCTGAAGTTTTAATGACATTTTCATGGGTACGTCAGCCACAGAACGTTGTATCGTATTGGCATTGATATTTACAAGCTATGATACTGAAACATATTATTTCTAACATATTTCTTATGTTAGAAATAATATGTTTCATAATTAATATGTTTTAATAATTTTCGTGTTGTCATTTATTTTGACAACAATGATGCTGCAACATATTATTTCTAACATATTTCTTACTTGTTATATTTGAGTTTAAATTCTTTAATAATTTTTTCGTGTTGTCATTTATTTTTACAAGCAATGTTGCAACATATTCTTTCTAACATATTTCTTACTTGTTATATTTTAGTTTAAATTTTTTAAAGTTTATCGTTTTAAGCTATTTTAGTTAGATAAAATTAACTGCAATAGATGAAATCTGAAGAGTTAACTTACATAAGAAATTCTTTCAGGAAATTATTGAACATCCTAAAAAAGTTATGAAATCAAGAATCTCGTTCGTTAAATCTAGACAGAATAACGTCTTACCTGTAATTTGCTTGAAATTCTTATAGATCAGCATCTCACTAAAGTAATGTAACACTGAAAATAAGCTTATGTATTTCAATATATGTTTCATTATGTCTTCATCTATATTATTCAATCTGCATTTCGACATAACTCATTGCTACTAAACATGTCTGTTGTAGATTTCGCATATGAAAACATATTTTAACTACATTTCTCGAATTGATGATTTTTCCTGAGAACTATTACGTAAGGCATAAAAACAGAAACTTTGATATATTATTGAGATATAAATTGTCGGATGAAGAAATGAAATATTTTGTAAAAGTGACTCCATGGAATAACGAGAGTTATTTACCGAATCTGTTGAATTCAGGTGAGTCAAATTTTCTATGAATTATTATTTTGAATTCCAATATGAAATTTATGTTACATAAAGTTTCGAGACATGTATTAAAAATTTTCTTCAGAAAATCTTCTAATGATCGTCGTTTTAGTGATGATTGTTATAAAATAATAATTAATATATTTTTTTAACTGAAAAGTGAATTGTTTAGAAAATAAAAGTAAACAAATAATAGAATTTAATTAATATTTAATAGTTTCGCTTATTATTCATTAAATTTATAGTTTACTTTTTTATTAATTATATATTTTTATTTATACATTGCCCGACATTGAAAATGCAACACCAAGAAGGAATTGACAGACCGTGACGAAACTTGGAAAACAGAGAGACAGTATTAAAAATAAATGATCTGAAATGATATGCATAATACAAAGCGAAAATGGGGTCGAGTTAGTAAGTAGTAGGAGCACCGTGGATGGCGATCACGAAGCAATACGTCTAGGTACAGAGTCATTGAGAGAATTGATTGGGTGTCCTGAGGAATGGCTCTACAATTACTGTCAAGCATTTACCAAACTGCGTCGTCTGAAAGAGGCAATGTCATGGGCTGCAAATGATGTCCAATCATATCCCAAACGTGTTCTATTGGGGAGAGATCTAGCGAGCACCGTGGGCAGGGAAGCATCGATACACCTTACAGGGCATGTTGGCTGATGCTAGCAATGTGCGATCGGTCGTTATCCGGCTGATAATGGGGAAATTGGCAGCCCCTGAAGGCAGAGAAGTGTCACTAGTCAGCCGTAGCACATCATCCACGAAACATTGGGCTGTCTTAGAGCCGTGAACGTGTCTTAGATCCGAAAACCATGGAGTCGCGTTGTTATGAGGGTCGGGTGTTTCACAATAACTGTAGAATTGGATCTGTCTTCACGTCGATGCCACACTGTTCGCAGAAACTATCACTGAAGAAACAAAAGCGTGACTCATCGGAGAAGACGACTTCGTGGCACGCCAACGTCAACATTGTACTAATCCGGCACCATTCTAGACTTTGACGTCCATGCTGGGGTGTCAATGTCAGTCTTCCTAAGCAAACACCATGAGCTCATGCCACTTACAACCAATTGACGGCAAATGGTTCTGCTTGATATGGGAACATCCAGGGTATTTTGCACATGGTGCAGTATTTTGGTGGACATGCTTTGCAAGGCTGCTACCAATTCCCATCAGACGCATCGATCCACGCGTACTGACATCATCCTGAAAACGTTCACCAGTTTCTTGTTTCAATCATCTTCGCCTACATCTGATGCACTGTGGAAGCGTCCAGGTGTCTGTCAGCAGCTGTTTGCCGTAAAAAATAATCTAATCTTCTCAGTTCGATCACCATGGTCTGTCTGCTGTAACTGACCCCGCCGACGTTTGCCTGGCATTCTTTTCACTTGTAGGCGTCCCTTGTGACAAGAACAAACTTTCAACGATTATTTTCCAAGCAGCAATAATGGCACGAATTTCGACACTGCTGGTTCCTCATGACTTATCATTTGCATAACTTGGTAATTGACATCTGCTGTGAAATTTTTATAATTTTCTGACCACTTCTTCTAGGTATTGTATTTTCAATGTCGAACAGTGTATATAATTTATAATATTAATTATATGAATTTTGTAATAAATTATAATTTTTTTAATAATAATAATAAATTTAGTCATATTTTATGATTTTTTTATTAGTTAAATTTTTGATGTATAACAATACATCAAAAATAGTTTTGTAGCTTTTAAATAATTTTTATTTTATATAATTTTTGCATATTAAATTGAGTCAATCTATTATATTAATATCAAAAATAGCATCCGGATTGTTAAAATAGAGAGAGAGTCCATCTGAAATCCATCTAGAGTGAGTTATCTCTTATAAGTATTTAGATATTTGACGCAATGATTAAATAAAGCGAAAACTGTCATTTTGTGTTAAATAAAGAAAATTAATCAAAAACGTTTAGAAATACTTTTTATTACTTTTATTGATTAAAAAATATTTACACAAATATAATTAAATTTCAATAATGTAAATATTAAGAGAATTTTGCTGTTCGACATGTTGAATAGACCCAACCATAATTTTGAAATTTAATTTCCATGTACAGGGCAAGACAATTATGACTACTAGTATTTAAAATTATGTTACACCTATGAAATAAAATTTTGAAATTTATTTCATAAGCAAATTAAATGATGCTTTTATTAAATGTAAAGTGCATTTACTTTTGTTTGCGTACTATTTCCTAAGGATTCTTCATATAACTGAAAATAAAGAATAAAAAAAAAATATATTATAAATCTGATTCTATTATATGATTAGTTAGAATGTCAAATAATAATTTCATAACTAAAATTGCTTACATAAAATTATATTTTAACAAAAAAAAATTGGTAATAGAAGAAATAGAAGCAATTTTATATAAAATAAAATTGTATAATACTATACAATCCAAAAAATTTTCCAAAATCATTTTCATCATAAATTAAATGTTCTATATATGTAATAAAACTATTCATTATCAATGCATTTACTTCTTGACGAAAATAATTCTAAATTCATAGTAAACATTTCTGGAAAGCTCTTTATTATATTAAAAATATACAAAGGTTTCATCCTTTTAAGTAAATATGTAATTTGTAAATAAACATCTTGGAAGTAACAATTTAGCGAGGATGTAGCTCTTATGAATACACGGCACAAAAAATGTTTACCTAGCATGACTATAAAAAACTTATTTATTTAATATAGAATTTAGCATTTATTTTTCAGCTGAAAAGCCTTTGTATATATGATTATTCTTGTTTATGAGCTCTGCTTCCCTAAATTTATGTCATATGAAAGATTTTAATGTATAAATTATTAAAAATAAATCTAAATTCACTATATAATAAACGTGTTTAAACGTAGGTCTTATAATAATATTAAAGTTCTGAACGCTGTAAAATGAATAAACAAAAATGATACTTTAAATATAGTATTTATTTTTTTGAGAAGATTATTTTAAATAACTTAATTCATATTACTTAAGGAAGAATTTTAAGCGACTTTAAGCAGACATTAAGCAAATACAATAAATAATTATTCTGAAATATTGCATGCAATTTGTTTGACTTGACTTTGCAAGGAATGTGGAAGCAATTTGTACACTAAAAAAATTAGGAAAACTTTCACACAAAAATTTGTAATTTATATTTTTAGTATATAAGAATTGTGTAAACATTAATATTCATTAGAAGTCACCTTGTTATAGATGAAAAAAAAAAGAAAGTCAACTGCGAACTAATATTTATTGGCTGTATAGAAACTTATTAAGCAATCCTTTTTAAATATTAATTAGAATTTGGAGCACTTTCAAGAATGTGAAAGGAAAAATATTTATATAATACTTAATATGCATTTGTTTGTGTTATACTTTGAATGTTTTTAATTCAATACAATAAAAATCAAAAATTTAAATTTTCTGTAATGGCTAATTATGAGCTGTAAATGCTCACAACGTATTAAATAGCTTGAGTAAATTTTGGAAACATATAAGAAAATTTTTTTCAAATTCACAATTACATACACACGTGTATTTATATATGTATATAGATAGATAGATATACATACGAGGGCTGTAACTTAAGTAATGGCACAACATAGATATAAATCAATATATTTAATGAACTTACAAGTACAGTTGCATTACATTCCTTGTGTGTAATCACCAGCAAAGCTCACCTTTTGCCCAATGTTGGGAAACCGTTGTAGACCAGAGTCAAGGTATTGATTGTTGATGTGTGCGACCGAGAACCCTACAGCATAGAGTATAGATGAATCTTCTTGAAATCGGTAATCTAGGAGGGGTTCCTTCAACTTCGGAAACTAATCGAAGTCACAAGGACTCATGTCGGGTGAGTAAGTAGGGTGTCCAATGATTACCCACTGATATTGTTTGAGACATGGCAACGAGCGCTGTCATGCAATATGATTGAGAGATTGTTGTTCATAAAACGTGTACCTTTGCGCCCATAGTCAGACACAGATGATGCAGTAGAAATCGGCAATAGTAATCTGCGTTAACAGTGTGTCCTTCAGGTACACCATGTGTAAGAAGCACATCGTCCCAGTCGTATGCTACACTCAGCATAACCTTCAGGCGACTGGGCTCCTGTCAAAATTTCTGTGGACGTGCCGAACCTTGCGGAAGACATTCATTTGATTGATGCTTTAATTCCGACTCATGGGCTGGTGCCCATGTCTCATCAATGGCGATAATACGCTGCACAAATGCGTCTTCATTGCGGTTTCTCTCTCAGTGGGTGCCAGATAGTACGCAAGTGCCATTTCTGTACTTTGGTTATTCTATGTGGAACCCAGAGAGAAGCAATTTTCCTCATGTTGAGAGATTTCTTCACTATGCACAACACCGTTTGTTAACTCAAGCCAACCTCTTAGGATAATTCTCGGAGTGTCCATTGGCGGTCCATGGTAAGGAGACCTAACAGAATGTCAAACTGCTCTTGAGAAATGGAGGACCGACCTTGCATTGCAAATCTACAGTCTCATTCCAACCCCAAAGAAATGCTTGACCACATCGTGCTACTCTCCTATACGATAAATCATTTTTGCAGCGGACAACCTTGATTTCAAGCCTCAGCCACTGATCACTTTTTGAAAACATGTCTTAGAGCGATGGAAACGAAACTTTTTACTTTAACGCCACACAACAACCACCCATCTAAGAAGATCAACTTTTTTTTTTTTTTTTGTACTTTACACATCGACAACAACATCATCTCACCACCCCCATATCCTAGTTGCACATGCCCGCCCTTCTGCGAGTTTCAAGGTTAAGTTGCCATTATTTAATTTACAACATTCGTGTTCAGTACTGTGTATGGGTTGCAGGAACTATTGACTTTTTGATAGTTCTTAGGTAAAATCAATTTTTTAGTTACGTTAGAATTGCACTTGTCAT
The DNA here is from genome assembly GCA_030067965.1 of Latrodectus elegans. Classification (NCBI taxonomy): domain Eukaryota; kingdom Metazoa; phylum Arthropoda; class Arachnida; order Araneae; family Theridiidae; genus Latrodectus; species Latrodectus elegans. Next base: position 62,209,092 of record CM057819.1, read on the forward strand.
CTTTTCTTAGAATTGATATTTTAATAGTTAGAAACGATCTTTTGATTATGTTAGATGCATGTTCAAAGAAAATTGAGCTATATTACTTAATAGGCTGAATTATCACATTATAAAAAAAAGTTTCCCAAAACAAATGCCAATGATTTTAGTTTGATCAAATTACGCATTGCCACGCTGAAAAATTTCTTTTTTTAAACTGCAGTTTATTAATAAAATATAAATAGTGTATGTAAAAATAACTAAGCACAATTATTTTCATTCGATAATTGGTTCGGCTTAACCACAGAGGGCAAAGGCAAGAGCCTATACTCTTAATCCCTGCCTTGAAAGAAAACGTCATGTACCATTCTACACTGCTGGTCACCATAAATGCAACATCTTTAAGGAAGCATGCAAATAACATGAAATTTAAGACATGCATTAGCGGAGATGAGCTATGCAAATGATTATAAATTAGAATTGAGGGAATGAGGTATGCAAATGATTAGACTGATTAAACGCGCAGACGCATATAACGCGTCCCTGTGATTCCATTTCACAGGCACGCGTTATATGCGAAGAACTTTTTAAAACTTCGGGATTTTGACGATCGCATATTCAACAGCTGTGTTTTTCTTGTCTTTAAAAAAACGATTAATTATGCCTCGTAAAAACAGCGATCATTTTTTGATCAAGTATCCGAGTTTGACAGAGGAAGGATAGTGACTTACCGAGATTGTCGATTACCTTTCAGGGAAATCTGTAGTCGTGTTGAACAAAGCCAAACAACTGTAATGCGGATATGTGATCGTTGAATGCAGGAGGTTACGACCGACCAACCGACGTGTTCAATCGTTTCCCCCTCAGTGCACTACTTTACGTGATGACATGTAAACTGTGAGCATGGCAGCGATGTATCGCTCAGCCACATCACGAACCAAAGCACGGCACATTCAGTCTGTAACTCATTATCCAGCGTCTGCACGTACCAATCGACGGTGTTTACACCAGAATGGTCTGACCGCAAGACGTCCATTGCTTCGTCTACCCTGGAAGCAGAACCTCAGACGTCTCCGCGGCCTATGGTGCGATGAAAGAAGGGTGTGGATGACAGAATGGCATGAAATTGTCTTTACTAACGAGTCACACTTCTATTTGCAACACGACGAGGGTCACATTCGAGTCTGGAGACACCGTGTATAGAGGATGCTGAACAGCTGAGTTATTCACCACCACATTGGTCTTGCACCAGGTATAATGGTATGGGGTGATATTGGATATCACTCTCGAAATCCTCTTATATGCCTTGCCGGTATACTTTAAACAGCCAGCGCTACATCTCCGAGGTGTTGAAGGCAGTTTCTTCCTTACATTCAGGGTTTACCCACACCCATATTTCAAAAGGATAATGTGCGACCGCATGTGGCACGCATTGTTCGATGGTTCTTTGTCAATTGCCAGGTTGAATTTCTATCCTGGCCTTCTCACTATCCGGATCCTTCACAGATAGAAAACATGTGATCCATGGTTGCTCAACGATTGACCCAAATTACATCCCCAGCAGCCACACTACATCAATATTGGCAACGTGTGGAATCTGCTTGGTCTGCTGTACTTCAAGAACACATCCAAAGTCTCAAATGAATCAATGCTGAGGCGTGTGGCTGTGGTTATCTCCAACATTGGCGACTACTCTGGCTACTGATTTTGGTAAGAATCTCACTTCATAGAAGTCTAAAAATTTAATCATTTGATACTTGGTCACATGTTATCTACAAACTATATTTTATTGTGATATATCTTGTCTTTCTTGGTGTTGCAATTTGGGTGGCCAGCAGTGTAGATTCACTATCAGCTACCATAATTCCTTATTGATAGCTTGACTTTACAATTTCGTTGGTTCTGAGTTATATTCAGATATATTCCGATTATATAAATTGAAATTGGTGATTCCTTTGATGAAATAACAATTTTCCATTTATATTAGGTTAAATCAGCATATTCATGAATCCAAATGAGATACTGTCACCAATTAAGTATTGTTAGTAAAAATATTCTAGTAAATCTTGTGCAGACATTTTCTAATAGTACTGTATTTCCTTTCAGTTGTGTCAGGTCAAATGTTTGCCACGTCTTATTACCCGTAAATTAAGAGAAGCAACACAAACCATCAACAATGTCTTAATTTAAAACATACACAATGTCTTAATTTAAAATTTATACAGGGAACAGTACTCAAGCTTTAAGAAGGAAGTTCAAAATAAGTTCTATATTAATATTTATTTAATTGCTTCTCAAAATGCTCACGTGTAACATAGATATATTGCTACCTTGGAGTAAACTAATTATCAAAATAATTAAGCCATTCATATCAGAAATATAACATTTGTAAGATTTAATGGTATATTTAGGTTTTTTAAAATGATAACACAACATTTAATTATTCAGAACGAAAATACAAAATAATCATTAGGTGCTTAGTTCGGTGAATATAGTCATTGAGTTCTTAATTTATTTCCCTCTTTGGGTTATCAAAAAAAAAATTATCCTGATACGGAATTATACAATGGTTTAAGCATTTTTCCACTCTCTGCAATTATTATCAGTAAACAAGTTTCGTTATAGCATGTGTCTCTCTTCGATAAAGTACGATTGCAATATAGGTTGTACTTTATCATAACTATTCTTATAATTACAATATGAATCCTTCTTGTTTAAATACGTACAATTTTACAATATAAAAAACAACAAACTTTTTTTCAACTTTTGAACAATCATCATAAAACAATCAAAGAGACAGCTGTGCTTTGTTACGAGATCATAAAAGTTACTCCATGTTTAATGCACGTGATATTTTTAATCCTTATAAATTTGAATAATTTTAATAAAAAAAATAATTAACTAATTAAATAATGGACAAACGTTTATTATCAGAGCAAAATATTTATATTAAAACACACACACACACACACACACACACATATATATATATATATATATATATATATATATATATATATATATATATTCATAATAAATAATAAAAACTTTATATATCTTAAAGGGGAATTTAATTTAGCAGAAATGAAAGTTTTAAATAAATCTCGCATGCTATTTTAAAAAATTTTATAAACTTCTTATGAAAATTAGCTTAAAAATTTGAAGAAAATAAAAAAATGCTAAAAATAAATATTATGTTATATTACAAATAAAAATATTATGTTACAAAAAAGGCAAAAAAAAAATCTAACAAAAAGTAAACTTTGTAATTAGTAAATTTTTCCAAATTAAATATGCATGATTTAGTTTAATTTTTTAGTAAATTTTTGCAAACTTTTCGAAAAAAATTCAATCCACAATTTTGTTTGAACAGTTTATTCAGAAAAATAAAAATTAATTGTGATACACAGGTTTTTATTACATATGCATATAACAAAATATTTAATAAGTTTGAAGACTAAATGAACACGTATTTCATGATTTTTCCAGAATCAATAGGAATTCCATTTTCAAATATGAATTTTAGTTGATTTTCTACGCTGCAAAAGAAATTTTATATTAAATGTATATAATATGAATAAAAAATGAATTAAAAAGAATTAAAGCAAAAGAAAATTTAAAATTTTTGTATAAAGTAAGCCATTTATAAAAATCAATTTATTTTATCATTTATTAGCATACAAACTTTGATTGTTGTTGAATGCAAAACAAAAATATAAACAAATACTAATGCCACATAATTTTAATAAAAAATGACATATCACAACTTATTTATATATTTCACTTATTTTAATATAAAAAATGCTCTGTTTCATAATTTTTAAAGTTTCAGTGTCATATATACAGGATATATGTAAATTGTGCCAAAAATCTGTATTCAAAATATTTTTAGTGTAACTATAAATATAGCTGTAATACAATCAGAGCATGAAAGTGATGGAATTTATATCCTAATTTTTGCATTATTTGATGTAAATAATTTGCTTAGTATCAATTAATTGGCAAACAATTAAAATCAAACATGATTGGAGTTAGTTTTTAGTTGATTTGAATATAACTCCGTATTACTGTGTTCTAAAAGAAACTTTTGTCTAAATTAATAATGTGTTCTATTGGTACTTATGCTTAATAAATTTTGAAACTTCTGAAACATTCAGAAAGAATATTTTTGTAGTAACTTAAGTATTAAAATGATTTAAGTTCAGTAAAATTCTTTTATTCTTCTGATACTATCCCTTCATAATTTTCAATTCTCCCCTCCCCAAAAAATGCCATAAAGAAAATAATGTAAAACATTATAAATAGTGTAAATAATTAAATAAAATTTTAACTTAGTCAATTTTTAACATTCCGATTAGTTGAGAAGCTAACAATAGTTACTGAAATATTTAAAATTTAGAAAATAAACCGCTTATAAATCCTATGTCATGTTAATCCAAAATAGCAATCTTAATCTGACATTTTTGTCTTCAATTGGAGGTGCATATTTAAAAGAAGAAAAAGCCTGACTGAATCTTATCTATTAACAGACAACAGTTTCATGAAGTCAACTACGAGTATAATTGTCTGATAAGAATTGGTTACAAGGGTCCAACAATATCTTGACATAATCTTGCTCGTTAAAATATTTAATACATTACACCATAAAGTTAATTCATTTTGATTGCCCCATTTAATTATTCATAGAATTGATGTATAAAACTTTTTTTAATTGAAAAAAATGCTGAAAGTTTCATAATTTGTTTGAATTGTTTCAATTAATATATTTTAGAAATATGATTAAAATGATTGAATTATTTTGTTATTACTGCAAAAATGGGAATTTAAATAAAATATTTAAAACAAAAAATATCGATTTCATATTAACAGTTTTAACACTAATTAATTCAGAAATCTATTGTTTTCAAATTTACATCATACAGGTGGTTATCAAAATAATGGTAACAGCCTAGATTTAAAAGGAATCTTTTGATAATATCGTTTAGTACCACTTTTACATAATATGTAATAGCTTGTAATTGACAATAAATTTATCATACAAATAATAAATAGCGTTAAAAGGAATAATACCGGAAGAGGAATAAAAGGAATGTAAAATGAAATAATAAAATGTATCCTTTTTCATGGTGATACTCTAAAATTTCCAGAAGAGATGCCGAAAAATCAACTCCAAATTGAAAGTTCTAAAATAGACTATATTAGATGCATTACAATGCGATTGAAAGATTATGTAGGTTGTGATAGATATTTCCCTACGGTCTCCTATTTACCAAAACTTGATTAAGCAATTGTAATCACCTGAATGGGACAATTATTATTCTGGAAAATTCTATAGCCTGCAGGAAATATGTTTTGCATCATAGTATGGCCTGGTTGCTGGAACTCTATGCATTTCTCAATGTGTTTTTTCCTTTTAAATTTATTTTTAGGGTATTAGAAAACCACGACACAGTTGCTCATACCATGATCTCTACAATTGATATTCAGGAAAATGTAATCACGATCCCATGTTTGATCCTCTGAAGGTAAACCGTCCTTTTATCTCCCAAATATTGTAAAATTAATTTAAACATTCAACTGTCTTTTGCTTAATAGTCGACACGGTTTCATCTTTTTTGCCATTGTAGATGGCATTTGGCATTAATAACTGTAACGGATTTCTTGGAAATTGCTGCTCGGACAAAAATGTTCTATTTACTACCGTGCCTCTAAATTGTAATCATTAAAACTAGAGAATTTGGATAGAAGTTGAAATCTATGGTGTCTCTCTTCAGATATTTCTAATGTGTAATAAAAACGAGTAATATTCATTTCAATACATATTAGACTGTTTCATTCAGCTTATATTTTTGACCACTAATTTATTTTTTCAAGCTTGTATTGTAACAATGTGACCTCACTATCTGGGATTTAAACGTCATACCTCTTGAAATTGTAGGTTATTTCGGTAAGAGTTATCAAGTTAATTGGATTCCTAATTTACAATCTACTTAAAAAGTCTGTGATGTCTGACATTTTGTTCTTCTAACAAAAATTCAAGACATACAAGAATTTACAAATTTTACCTCATGATATTGTGACATGTGATTTTCATATTAAAAATATTTGATAACTTGGATTGTTTTAATATTTATATATATATATATATATATATATATATATATATATATATATATATATATATATATATATATATATATATATATATATATATATATATATATATATATATATATATATATATATATATATATATATATATATATATATATATATATATATATATATATATATATATATATATATATATATATATAAAGATAGTTTATAAATAGTATTTACATTTTTAACTCAACGATAAACTTACTGTCCTCTTTATGCTCGCAATTTTCTTCTGAATAATCGGTATTGTTTCTAATCCAATCATAGAAATATGACACCCGAGTGAATACAACGGGATTCTGTTCACATTCAATTCCATATGAACTTATTCCGATCAAATGATATGTTTTGTTATATGATATAAATAGAGGACCACCAGAGTCACCCTGTAAGAAATTAATGTCAAATAAAAATATCAATATGCGTCATGACATATTCTTATAGAAATAAATTATGTGCATTTACTACAAGTTGCACTAATTTGTATTTCAAAAATTAAATCATAAGAAAATATTTAAGAATTAATCTTTTAAGAAAATAAATAAATATTTAACATATGTGAAGATATTAAATTTGAAGCAGTGATTTAAACTGTTGCTTTAAATGTTTCCATATTCATATATTCACACTAGCAAATAGAAAGTATTTTAACCTAACATTTCATAAGCCAAATGAAACTTCTTATACAAAGAGGTTCTGCAAGGTTATTAATTTAATCTTGAAGAAATGCATGTTGTGATTAACCAAAAATATTTATTATTGATACTTATCTTTTTTATAAATCCTATATTACTCAAGTTAATCATAAATTATTACAAAAAAGATGACGTAGTTACTATTGAATTGAGTTTTAAATTCTGTTATCGAGAAAAAGCTGTTAAATAATCTGTGGTTTACATCTGTGTCTCAAAAACAAAATTTAGTGATTAAAATTGTAACGAAATATGCATAACCATTAAATAGTTATTAGCAAGAAATTATCGTTATATCCCAACATAAATTTTTCATTCCCAGAAAATAAAGAATTATATTACAGGGTTTAAGCAAACGGTGTTTATAATTCGCTTGACTTACGAAGAGAATGCAAAAAAAAAAAAAAGACATTTCTATACTTTTACAAAATTTTTGTTTCCTCGCTAACTTTGAAACAAAAAAGGTATCAACAAGAGCTCTTATGTAAAATATTGATTACGAAAGGAAAGAAACATAATAGATTAGAAAGTTTGGATTTTGCAATATTGTTTAAAACATACTTTTCTACGGGGGGATAAATTTGATGCACCAAGTGAGATACGAAATATGCGAAATTTTCAAGACAGCAAAAAGATGCTATGTAAAAGAAACAGATTAGTGATATGCAAATGATTAGCTTTAACGCAATTCTATAAAATAAATGACATTATATCCATCTGCAATTGGTTTAAAACAAGAAATCGTTTAGTTTTTTTCTCATAAACAAATTGAATTTCAAATTTATTGTCAGAGAAAAATCTGATGTGATTATATTTCAATATAAAATTTTAAGTTTTAATTTCTTATAAGATGGAAAGATTCTTATCAGTAAATTTATTTGATAAAGAGCTAATTTTAACCTAAAAAGATTGTGATTTACTGTATCGCAGTATTATGTTCCTGTCTGTTGAGATTCTATGACAGTCTGCAAAATATGCAATTGAGAAGTTTAAGATAGTTCATAACAATTGAGGAGTCAAATGTTATGAAAGATTAGATTGCCCATTTTCACTAACAGCAAAGACAACTAATGTCCTATCCACACTACCATAATCGATTGCATAGCCACGCCATTAGCTTTGAGTCAAGAAATCGAATTTACAAGAAAACAAGTATATTCATAAATGGTTTGACGACGTTTGGAACATCATAAGTTGCCATTTCAGTGATCATGACTTCATTTGCTCTTGATGTAACATCACAGACAGTACTTTTAATGATGTTATCAACGGTTAATTTGAATGCAAAGATGACATGGGATCGTGTTTTTAGTCGAATTACAGTTCTGTTTACAGCATCATATTGGCCCATAATTGTGTTTGACTATATCGTAGAGAATGCGCATTACGAAAGGATATTGACATTGTTGCACTGTCTAATCACCTGGAATTGTGTTATGGGAACCATTGGATACAAGTTTTGGGTCAACATTTTTTTACACTGAATGCACTTTGAACAGTGACTTTACATTCTTTTGAGTTGTGACTTGAGGAATCCTAAAGTGTTTTAACTCTTTATAACGTTACATAACCGGAAGGTATTGGACAGTTACATGTTACTAGTATTTAACAAACTTTTCTGTAAGCAGAAAATAACCTGTCGCATTTGTGGTATTACTGTTGCCAAGGGCGGATGTTATTGATAATCAATTCTCAACATCTATTCTCTTAAACTTATTTCAAATTAAAAATCAATTGAAATAGAACTTTTGAGAATATTTTCTCTTGTAAGTTCTCTTATTGTGGATCAATTTAATTTTGTTTAAAAATTAAAAATAATTATTTTTTATGGTAATTCCAAGACAAAGATTTTGATTTTGATCACTACATTTCTCAATAAGAAATTTTCATCAGTTTATTGATACTAATAGTTATACATTTAAAGAGAAATATAGAATGATTAATTTTAACTTTTCACATCTTAGCAAAATAAATTAAGGTAATTAGGCTTCCAGAATTACCCTACAAGCGGATGTTTTAACTCCTCCAGCGCAAATTTTGCTATCTGTTACGTTCGGCATCGAACAGTTTTCATTCAAGCGAATGGGAACTTTTGCCTCCATTAAAACTTCACTCAAAGTATCTGCAACACGTACACAATATTAAATAAGATAGGAAATAAAAATTTATGTAAATAAGGAACCGAGATGTTTAATACTTGGCTCTTACCGTTTTTTGTTGTTCCCCATCCAGCAATAATGCCTTCTTTGGCGACATGATCTGTACTTTCAAACCGCGATAAGCATACTGGGCGGATTTCATCTGAAAATTCCGTTCTATTTGTAAACTTAATGACAGCAATATCTGCCTTTCTATCACCTGTGTAACGCAAGGGATGAATCAAAATTTCTGCAGCTTCAAGAGTTTTAAGAGGAGATTTTAGATTGTGAACTCCTATTCCAAATTTTATTGGGCAAGTTGAGTTCTCATTAAAAGTAAATCTTGTTTTATTTTCAGTTCGATAATTTTCATTGAAAACACACTCATTTCTAAAAAAATACAATTCAGAATAACGTTAGTAATGCCAAAGTCATTCTTATTTCAAATTATAAAATATTTTTTATGAATCTGGAGTAATACAAATAATTTTTCCTCAAAAGTTTTTGAATGATATGTTTCTAAAGTTTGGTTAATTTCAAAAATAAGTTTTAAAAATTTAACCTTATGAATATGGTATATTTATTGGCATTAAAAATATAACATTAGTATAATATAACTCCCTTCGACTTCCAGAGAAAATGCTTTAAAACAGGTTACAGATCATTTTCAGGATATATCCATTGAACCACCATTACCAATGCATAAGTCCTTACCTCCTGTTTCTTAAGAGAGACGCCTTCAAAGGTGTTCTAATTTTTTTATTCGATGTGAAAACTTTTATTCTTAAATAATTACTCCCTACCTTGAAATATTTTAAAACACTTTTATACAAATTTTAGTCTCATATCTTTAAATTTTGATCGCTAATTCGATAGCTTTTATCTCAAAATGTTTCACTTTTGTTACTAAGCTAGTTATAGAAAGCTTAATATAATTTATTTGTGTCAATAACAAACTTCACCGATGAAAAAATTTAATTTTTATAACTAAGTTTGCTCATTTCAGTAAATTTAAGCAGAGTGACTGTAAAATATTGAATAAAGTATCGAACTTTCTTACCAAATAGAGTTTATTTGCACACCCGGATGCTTTTTTATGAAACATAATACTTACAAGCAATGTGCTGCAGTTAATGCATATTGGTTGCTTATTAAATTTGCTCCACATCGAAAACCTATGAAATTATGGCTAACTGTTATCTGAAAATTAAAATGCATATATATGTATATATATATTATATATATATATATATATATATATATATATATATATATATATATATATATATATATATATATATATATATATATATATATATGTATATATATATTATATATATATATATATATATATATATACACACACACTGCTGAACAAACAATTGTGGCTGAATTTTTGGAAAGATCGAAGAAGGGCGGAAAATAACAAATGTTGTAAGGGAGTTCGACATCCCTCACAGCGTTGTTTCAGGGTTGTGGAAGTCATTTAAAACTACTGGAATGTGTAATAGGCGACACTGGGAAGGTCGTGTTAGAAGTGCGACGCCTGCAGAAGACATATATATCGTCCTAGCAAAAAGAAACAGGCGCACCACAGCTAAGCAGGTCGCAAATCAGTTTCTTGCTGCTTCAGGAAAGCAGATCTCCCAAAAAACTGTTGTCAGATGTTCGAGGGGAGGAGGACTATACGCCTGCATACCTGTTGTGTATGTCCCATTGACCAGATAGCACCGTACTCGTTTGCAATGGGCACTATAATCCTGCACTTATTCTAATTTTGTACACATTACTTCCTTTTTTGGGGCTGCTATGGATGATAGTGTTATCCATCCTTAGCAATTGTCCAGCAGTGTATATATATATATATATATATATATATATATAATTTAATAAACTTTAAAGGGGTTAAATTGAATTATTAAACTATTGCAATAATTTATATAGCAATATAATTTATAAATTTTAAATATTATTATAACCTTATGATAAATTTGATAGAGAATTTTTTATCTTAACAAATTTGTTCCTATTCTTAGAAACATTTGCTTAGCTTCAAAATTTTTTGTAAAAGATTTTAAAAGGAAAATTCTGAATCCTATATAAAAATATTTTTAAATTCACTTGAACTCGAGAATATCTAGTTATAAGAAAACTTAAAACAACTAGTGGTTTTAAATTTTGATTGTATTGTATGAATGTGGAATTAGAATATAATAATTTACAATGAAATTTTTGTCACGAGTAATATGTAAATATATTTAGGGAATTGTAATTCAAATGGATTAAAAATACAAATTTATATTTCCTTTAAAAACAAATAAAGTTTTTTAAAAAAATATTTTCTGTTGAATAAATTTTATTATTTTCTCACTAAGTAAAAAAATAAGTCTTCTGCTTTTTAAGAACAATTCACCCGATTTATATTTTACCCTTTCATATTTGCGTAGAATTTTATGTACTTTTCAATTATTTATGTTTCAAAACTAAAAATGATAGAAAAATTTTCCTAGTTGATGGACTACCCAAACCATAACTAAGTTATGTTGAGTCAATTATTCATTATTATTTAAAGTAATAATAATCTTTGTAATAGCAATTTTAAGGCTATATAATAAACTTTTCGAAGAATTTTAGTTTTATACTTTTTTATTTTGTTATAAATGCATTATTACTGCAATTTAAATAGCTCTTCTGAGGTCTACTGTGTTTACTGTGTGTGACAAAATAAGTTTAATGTTTGTTCCAATTTTATATTACATGTATTATTATTAGATCATTAGAACACAATTTATTAAGTTAGAAATAGAAATGCAAATGGTGCTCCAAGATACAGTTTGGTTCCAGACATTTCTAGCCCCCTAAAATGTCCTAATCCCCCCGTCCTTTAAAGAAATCAATTTCTTGTGCCTTTTTGATTGGATTTTAGAAAAGAAGTGTTATGACTCTAACCATGGGATCTTAAATATTAATACATCAAAATGTTCGCAAGAGTCTCCTCTACAAGATTCAGTTTGGTTCCAGACATTTTTAGACTTCTAATAATAGACATTTCTAACTCCTAGACTCCTAATTAATTTTAAATTGTCCTAATCACTTCCCCCCCTCAATAATATTATAAAAATATCTTCTCAATATTATCATAGCAAAACTAATTTTTCAATTTATACATTTCTAGTAAAATTTATTACCTTGAAATGAAATATTTAAGTATTTAATAGTTTCTTAAAAACAAAAATATTATTTTCATTTTAAGATATCGATTAATGAAATATTTTAGGAAGGTAGATATAGAACTATCAGTGAAATAAATTTTGCAGTTGAATTAATTTAAATAAACTTATATTAAAATCAATTGAAAATAAATTATAGTCTTTCAGAAAATAATATTTCTTCATTTTCAAAAATATATTCACAAATCTGGGACAAACTGAAATTTCCCAGTAAATGTATAATTACATTGAGGTTTTATCGTAACATCAATGTTTTAATTGTATAAAATATGTGATATAAATAATCATTTAATAAGATATTTATAGGCCACTAACGAATTTCTCTTTCAGAAAATCTTTCTAAGGACAAAATTGCATACATCACCAAGGCCGTGATTTTGGCACACAAAATAATTTCACTTGACTTCTAATAGACACAACAATCGACCAAGCACATAAAATTTTATAAAATAAGTTGTGACTGCAGATAACTTGATTAAAATATTTTGAGAAGCTCTATTAGCAATAAATTTTAGGAGAAATTAGATAAACCTTAACTTATAAATTCTTAACTACTCACTTATCAGTGATTTAAATTTAACATAAACATTTATTTTTTCACACATTCTTTGAAATTTCTTTTTTTACCCAAATATTCTTTCATATTGTTATAAAAAATTTAAGAGTAATTTAAGTAAATTTTATCTAGAAACATTCTAATATTTTCTGTTGTCTTTGATACTGTATTTTATATAATTTATGCTTTAAAATGTAGCAATATATCATTCTATTATTACTTACAAGCCAAGGGTATTTATGTTCAGGAGTCACTTCATGTCCACCGACAATCAAATCTATTATTGGTTCTAACCCTAAGAAATAACATATATTATTTTAACAGTTTTTTTACATAATAATAATAAAAATAATAAAATGTTTTAAAATATCATACTTTTTATTATTACTATGTAGAAAAACTGTTAACATATTTTTAAGTATTTGTTGTCAGCTATTGTTATTATTTTTTGCTGATAAATGTACGCGTTTTCATGAGAATTGCAATTCAAATAAATTTTAGTTCCACATAATCACGTTTTTATTTTGAAAATTGCAATTAAGTTAAATTTTTGTTCTTAATAAGTACGTTTGTATTTGTCATAGTCTTATTCTTGAAGAACAGTATATTAGATCCTTAAAAATTAAGCTATAAAACATTTAAATGGTATTTTACATTAGTTTTATTTAGCTTAAACTATCACCACTAGCCTAATCAACATGCCTGTCGACAGTCAGTCAATCTGTAGTCAGACCCTTTAGGCTAGCAGTTAAGAATACTTGGTCTCAGATGTGAATGCTGGTTATAGTCAAATATGCTGCCCGGCTTAAAATCATGATTATGAAAGTAAAAATTAATATTTAAAACCTATTCACAAGTGTATAGGTTTTAAATATTAATTTTTACTTTCATTATTCCTAAACTGTATTTCGTTTTAAAAATTATTATGTTTTATAATGATACTTGAATACAGGGATGAATGTTACAGTAATATCACTCGATTTTATAATTTATATTTATTCTTTTAAATTTTTCGAATTTAGTTCCTAATAAATATTACACTTATATGAAAAACTTTATAAATACTTTAATTTTCTCAATTATACTTTTCATTAATCTGAAATATAAGCTTGAAGTTTACTTTTATCAAAACCAAACCTAGTTGAGGATTGTAGCAATTTTATACTCGATTTTAAGTACGAAACAATTATCAGTCATTCAAAGCGGAGTTTCGTATTCATTTTGAATAGCATTTTTATTTGTTGCTAACATTATTCTGTAATAGGAATATTTACAATTATTTGAAGTGTTTGTAAATTTTTAAAATAACTTATTATAATATCTCTTTTTAAGTATAAAATGTATTTTTGATATAATAAAATGAAAAATGAAAAATGTTTTCACATCTATGTGAAAACATTTCTCCAAAAATTCTTTCAGTTTGAGCAAGAAATTAAAATTATTAAAGTTAAGCTGTTAAATTTTATGTTAAATATATTTCATGAAACATTTAATTTTGAAAACGTGAAATATATATAATATAAAAATTACTGAAACAATTATTATATAAGCAAACACACGCACACACACACACACACACGCACACACACACACGCACACACACACACACGCACACACACACACACACACACATATATATATATATTGTTGCAAAAGTCTAAAAAACTGGCTACTCTTTAATCTTAAAATTTCTTTGAGATGTTCTATATAGAAGTAAAGGAGAGTTATTATTTTAAAGTATCACTCGAAAAAAAAGCAAATCATGCTAATATATGTATAAATTGTAAATATTGTTTATAAAATTACAAAAGTTTGAGAAAAATTTTTAATTACTCTAGACAGCATTGTATTAATATGATATACCAAATATCCTTAAAAGTTATAAGCAGAAATAAACATATATACATCTCTTACCTTAAAGAATATGAAATGATAAAAATAGAGAGATAAAAATTCGCTGACTTAATCTTTAGCTAAACTTTGAAAATTCACTGTTTTTTTTTTTTTTTTTTGTATTTCTAACACAAATATTTATAACAAAATATTTGTTTAAATAATCATTGTTTAAACACAATTTCAAAAAAATCTTACCTATGCCAATTTATATATTTATTTCTAATTTTAAGTTCATTAACTAATTGCTTCCAATTTAAAATAAATTAAAAATCATGTTAATATTTTCTCTGTATTTTTGTACAAGATATTTTAGTTGTTTTGTCTATGTAGATAAATTTTTGAATCTCAGGATAACATTAATATTTAATATAAAAAAGAAATGAGCATCATTAAATTTTTTGTCAAGAAAAAATTCGCATAAAAAACACAGTTAATACAAACTTGAAATCTTCTTCTATTTACTGTTCACAAGAATAGATATTTTTCTTTAATTTATTGGAAATCTACTCACCTGTTCCTTTCTTTAGAGAATAAAATATCATTAAGCAAGTGTAAAATATTTTCATTTTTAATAACTTGTCTACAAAGACGAAGGTTTGAAAAAGAGTGAAATGCTTTCTTTCTATTCATCTTATATGACATTAATTGTGATATTTTGATTAGGCAAGAAAATATTAAGTCAACTTCTCTACAATGCAAATAAGAAACAAAAATTTTGATGGGTTAGGCAAAACAAATTTCTTAAAATACATAATAAAAAACAAATTATGAAATTACAAAATATCTCTTCGTTCAATAGATTTCTTATCATGATGAAAACAAAAATGAAAAATAATGTGGTAATTAAGGGAATTTTCAGGAAAAAAGTTTTTTTAATTTTGTTTTTAGTTAATTTATTTTGATTTATTATGAAAAGAGCATATCATAATAATTGTGAAAACATTTATATGAAATATTTGACTTGATATAAAAATATTGTTTCAGTAAAATGTTTAAAGAATGGGAAGGAAATAATACTATTTGGTTTGAAAACTTAAAAGAAACAAATCAAGTGTATTTAGTTTAAATAAATTTCTCACAATAAATACGAGGGTCACTCTGATATTTTTGAGATACAACTAGGTTTACAAAGTTATACTTACAAAATTTCAGGTGTGTTCAATGTAGTCTCCTCCAACATCAATGCACTTTTGTAGACGAATTTTCCACAGATTAAATGCCTCAAGCCATTCATTTCTTGGAATAGATGAAAAAATGCATTTATAGCCACATCAGTCTCTTCTTCTGAAGGAAAACAACGCGCATAGCTATATCATGTGAATACGGCGGATGTTTGATCACTTTAATTTGTTTTTTGTTTAAGAAACTCAACTGTTAATCCGGCTGTATGTGAAGATGTATTGTCATTGTGAAACATTAGTCCCCTAACATTCAGTTCTTGTAGAATTTCTGGAAGACATTTAGTGGTATACCAGTTTGCTGTTACTGTCTTCTGTCCTTCCAGCATGATTTTGTGTATGGCTGCGGATCCAATGTTATGTTCCTTATGAATCATTTGATAGGTACAGTGATTATCATCCATTAACATTTTTCGTATGGCAAAAACATTATCCGGGATTACTGCCGACTGCGGCTTTCCTGTGTGTTCTTCATCCTGAAGAAAATTGTTACCTATTCTAAATTCTCTAAGCCATCTGAATACAGTAGCACAAGCTGGAGATACATCACCAAATGCTAATTTTCACCGTTGAATGCATTCTTCTTGATTTAATCCTGCTTTAAAATTGTAGAAAATCATAGCGCGAAAATGTTCTCGCGTCAACTCCATTTTCTCTCCTGTTTAAAATTTATTCTACTCTAAAAAAGTTGAAGTAAGGCAGTAAAAAAAACCGTCTTCTGTGTTAAAATATTTGTATTTTAAAATTAAACCGTTATTTTTATTTTGTAAATTCTCGTCTGCACGTATCTCAAAAATTTCAGAGTAACCCTCGTATTTTTACTATGCTTCTTCTTCAATAGAATAATAATAACATTTCCACATGTTTAAGCTAATTATAGTTTCATTAAAATAAAGCGGAATGCTTTTTATAAGCTCATAACTCAGAAAAATATAATCACAGCTTTAGATCATTAATATTTTGTAAGACTTATAATGCAATTTTGTTAAATTCTTTAACAAGAGAACTTTAAATTCTTTAACAAAAAGAATTTTTGGTGATAGAAAAGTGTCTAACATGAAGATTTACTTAATTTGGAGTATTTTTCATAACTTTTAATAAAAAAAATTCTCCTCGGAAGGTAAATCTTCAAACCATGCTTTATTATAATTTTTTCATTTGAGTTTGAAATCTTAAACATCATAGATACACGGTCTTTCCTGTTGTCGTCTTATTTTTTGCATTATAAATCTTTATTTTTATCCTTCCGATATTTAATTTACAATTGTTCCTTTTATTTTAGTCATTTTTGCTCATTATTCATTTTCATAAAATATACCTAATTTATTTATGAATATTATAAAGCGTTTGAAAATGATATGTTTTAAAATTTTATATAAAATAAGAGATGTAAACGAGAATTAATTTAATAAACCAGTTATGTAGAATGCGGCATGTAAAATTGACCCTTCATACTATTACAGAATATTGCATTCTATTTGCTGTTTATATCCGTAAATTACGTTTTTGGCAACAAAATTCCAGCGTGTGATGCTTATATGCTAGAAAATGGCAGTGAATTGTGAATTCGGTGTGAAAATCCTTGGGAAATTTTATTCAAACATTCCAGAAAAGAAGTTTCAGTTACATTACTTTCTGCAGGATGAAAATCACGTTACAGACCTGATCATGGTTGTCCCGTATGCGTGAAGCGTTTAAACTTAAGAAGACGATCAGTAGAGGCTTCTGGTCTCTTCTGTCACTTGACTTGTTCATTTGTGATTTTTACTTTTGGGGTTTGTTAAAGGGAAGATTGCACGGAACAAATCCACCCAGAGTTGAAGCATTCAAGATAAGTATAAAAGATGTCATTAGTAACATCATAACTTAAAGAATTGATATGAGTGTATATAATCTCCTGCCGACTGATGGTTGAGTGGTTAACGATTCTGACTCCTGAACTGTGGGTCCCGGGCTCGAATCCCGGTTCAGGCATCGATGTTACTTTCTCTCTGTGTTTCTCTGTTCTTTCTACTGAGATGATGTATGAATGAGGGAAATCCTATAAACGGGTTTGGTTTGTGGTGGTATAGCGTAGGCAACGCTACTGGCCTCTTGACTTTGTTCACAGGTGTTCACTGGGTAACGACAAATGAGTAGCAGTTTCCGGTCTTGTTGTGCGAAAGGTTCACCCAAATGCCCGCCGTGTTGTGTGCATATATATATATATAACACATAAACATGTAATATTAAATACATATTATATACATAATTTGGGTGGCGAACCTTTTGCACAACAAAGCCGGAAACTGCTACTCATTTGTGTATATATATATATATATATATATATATATATATATATATATATATATATATATATATATATATATATATATACAACACGTAATATTAAATATATATCTATACATAATCTTCTCAAGAGTGCTCACCTGTGTGATGAAGTGAGTGGAGGACACTTTCAGCATCCACAGTGGAGGAAAGTAATAATATTTATTAAATATCATTTTATTTTAGGCGTTGACTTGATAAGCTGGTTTTATGTGTTTTAAACATCGCATTCTTTACTATTTACTATCATTTTTCTTCATAACTTTCGAAATTAACCCAAAGTTAATTTTTATTAAAAACAATAATTTGTGTTTCCTTTTATTACATTTCAACCCTTTAAATTTTATTTCAAATTCCATCTCATTCAATCAAGAGCTCTGATTTTAAAAATATAAGTCAAAGTTTTATAAAATAATCCTTTGTTAAATCGAACACTTATTAGTGTGAAATTGAAAATAATTTATTTAGAAACTGATAAAAAAAATGAGGCTAATTTTAGAACAACTTAAAACTGCTGATTTTTGGCGTTAACTTTTTTTATAATAGTTGTGCATATTGATTTCGTATAACTCATTGTTAAAAATATCACAGAAGTATAATGAATACATATTTATTACTAAAGAATAAATATGTCAAAAATTATGGTTATTGAATGCAAATGTTTGTAAATTATATGTTGTTTATCTTGCAGTGAATCATGAAAATAACACTACTGAGATATGGGTAAACTTTTGACACACAATTGTTAATAAAAGCACACACACACAAATCGTATTCCTTAAAAAAACAAAAAAAAACTCTAACCATTTCAGTAAATTATACTTCTTAGCTATTGATTTATAATTTACCAATGTATGTCAAGTAACACTTTTATTAAATTGTTTTCGATTTCCCTACATTACATTTTCTTTAATCTTTAATTTTCTTAAATTCAGCATTTTAATTATTTAACTTTACAATTTAAATTAATTACAAGAAATTATGTTAATTAATCTATAAATTTATATGTTTAATTTACAGCGATGAAGGCATATTTTAATTTCCGCAAATACATAAGCTGTTAATGAATGGCAAAAAAGTTCTAACTTCAGAAAAAAACTTCTAAAATTAATAAAGGAAATTAAGAGAAACATCAATAGTTCTAAATATAATTTTAATTAATAGCATCATTACTTTTTAGCAAAACTCTTATTTATCCTTAATGATTTTTAATTTAAATTTTTAATCTAAATTTTTAATTTAAAGCGTATTATTTCCAAAACATTTAAAAGTATGTTTAAGGTTTCATAACAATATTCAAATATACTGTAGAACACCAACTGCGGTTATTAAAAACACTTTTAACGATATATTTCGTAAATTTAAATGAGAAAATCAAACTAAAATGTATTCAACAGCAATGGACATAACTTTATGATGAAACTGTAAGAATAATAAGCCAGTATTTCAAATGGAATAAATTAGAACAATAGAGCTAAAAATAATTATTGTGAGTTACTGCAAGAAATATTCAGTAATTAATGGTTGTCTTTCTTAACATTTCAATAAATTTGAAAGAAAACATCTGTTATTCTTTAAAATTTATTTCATTTTTCCAAAAGAGTGACGACTCATGGAAGAAATTTTTATTGTTTCAGTCCCAGAAGCAATTTTATTTACATTGATTGAAGCTGATTGCAGTCACATTGTGTTATAATAAAATTAATTAAAAACCATTGTATATCGAGAGACAGGCTTAATTTATATATTTGCATTCTAATTTTTTATAAAACATATATATATATATATATATATATATATATATATATTACCACAATATATCTTAATATGTTTTTGTTTTATGTAATTTCAGCAGTATTAATTTATTATATGGAAATTCAAGCAAGTAAGTAATTCTTTAAATTCAGAGCTAAGTAAATTTTTTTTTTTGTAACTTTTGTATTCATGTGTATTACTTTTTATGTGTTGTGTATATATATAATGTAAACTAATGTAAAAAACTATATAAGAAGGAAAAACTCAAAACTTTTATATTTTACTTTATCTTTTATGCTTAGACGATGGGACAGACTCTCAAAGTTTAACTGAATTCCAAAGTACAGCAAATAAACATGCCTGAATGTTGTGTGTGTGTGTGTGAACATGCGTGCGTGCCTGCGTGTGTGTGTGTGTGTGTATGTATATATATATATGTATATTTAATATTAAATATTTACATATATATATGTATATATTTAATATTAAATATTTAACATTCTATGTAATAAGGCAATATTTTAATATATAATTTAAACATAATTGCTGGTTAATTTTCAGTTCGCTTCAACTAAATGGTGCTTATGTACTTTAGTGACTCGTGTGATGCCCCAAAACGTTTTGAAGCAATTTGTAGTGTAGCAAAGAAATCAAGCAAGCAAATTATAATTATTAACAACATAAATTTAAAAGAATTTATTTAAAAATTATTTCTTTTTATTATTTGTTAAAAAAAATTTGGATAAAATATACATTCGTATCGCTCATTTTAAACAAATAAAATATATTTGAAAGTTTATGTTCAAAATTCTATTAACAACTACTTAATTATTATGTTGTAAATACCATAATTTTTAAAAAAGAATAATACGTTTACGAATTTAAAAGTTAAATTTTTTTAAAATTTGACATTTACATGCACTTAAAATTGTATTTTTATGGTTTATGTAAATGTATTAGAAGCGTAAAGAAATCATTGAAGACATTGACCATAATAACAATACTTAAAAATGTTAAGGTATATCCCCGTATAAAAAGAGGCTGAATAGCAAGACTTGAATTATTTTATCTCTAATACAGATCAGTATTTGACAAATCTTTTTAACATCTGAAGTGAAAAATCAATTTTTGATATCGCCACATGATGTTTAACTTAATGCAATAGTTTTTACCAAAAAGTTTTCTTTTTGTTATTTTAAACCAATTTTATATTTTATTGTTGTGATATTCTCATTAGAAAATATGAGTATTATTCAAATATTTTTAGTTAATATTTTTGTTAATTTAAATACATTTTTTCAACATTTCCAATCGTTAAGTTATTTTATTATGTCTTATTGCACTTTGGCACAGGTGCCGTATAATCCATGATGCCAAATTCTGAGAGTTGTGAATTTTTGGTGGATTTTCTTAAGTATCTAGTAAACTCGTTTTTATTACGTCATACATATCTATAAGAATTATTCAGAAAATTCTATTTTGGTAACCCTAGTATTTACGTCATTTCAGATGTCACGATGCGTCACCTTGACAACATTTCCTCATCGCCAAAATAATTCAGAATTTGGAATCATCGGTTATACGGCACCTGCACTTTTTACGTGATGCACCATTTATCACTAGATTCAACATTAGTGACTATGATGCTCGTAGTAACATCATCATAGTCACTAATGTTGAATCTAGTGATAAATGGTGACATTTAACTTGGTGTGGTGTTTACGTACAATTCTAAGTTTTTAAAAGTCATTTTCCTCGAACGAGGAATTTATACTGATATGACCTTTCTTCCAGAAATTGCAATACATTGTAAGATCAAATCTTAAAAATTTTAAATATTTACTTGTGTGAACTTTTATTCTATTTAGATCTTACATCAGATTCGAATATTGATGACCCAATGCATAAATATCCTTGGCTGGTAAGTAAAAACGATTAATTATATTAATAATTAATAAGATATTTTAAAAGTGGTGATTTGAGTTGAAACAGAATCTTTCTTTATGTGTATTATTATCTTGAACTATTTCTCATTTAAATTGTTATCTGATTTTTTTTTTCCTTTGTTCAAACTTTTATTTATTTGAAACAGTTAATTTTATTTCAAGTAAAGAAATAATATGAAAAGAGCAAGGCAATAAATAAATTTGAACTGAAATTTATTTACTCCATCTTAGTAAATTGATTATATTTTTTTTTTATTTAAAGTTAAATGCAGTTTAATCACATTGCCTGAATCATCATCTATTTATTGTATTTAATTGTATTATGAATCATGAGAAATCAAATACAAAAAAACATTATTGCAAAATTTATGATTTAAAATTTGATTACCTTAAATCAAGCTGCATTAGAAGCATTAAGCAACGGTCAATCAAACCTAATCCATAATATTATACGTCGATTGAAAAATTAAACAAGATTTGTATTCTGCATTGGAATTCCGCTCATGTTGGCATCCCTGAAAATGAAGAACTGGTCATTATCGAGATATGTAGATCCAGAGAGGGGGCAATAGATGTTACCATCTCTGCATTAATTGTGATAATGTTCCACTAACACCAAGACACATTTTTGACTGCCTTGCCATTTTAAAATCCTTAGCTCAATTCGGGGAATTCCCTTCTCTCGACATCGAAAAGAGTTTATGCTCCGCAAACATCAAGGAGATATCCAGCTGTGTTCTGCACATTCTTTGTCATATTTAGATTTCCCAATGGACACGGCACCAACTAACCATTAACTTAAATTCCCCCTGACATAGTTTTTTTTATAAATTATTTACATTCCTATATTGTGATTTTTAGAGATCTAATATATTTCAGAAATATATGATAGAACTTTAATGATTCATTACTCAGTAATCTGATACAACCCAAATAATTTTTCATTTTCCGACTGTTACATCCCAATATCATAGAAAAAAATATAATTTCATTCTAGTTTTACCATTATGTATTAAAATGGATTATCAATTAGGATTTCAATCAAAGACAAATAGTAACAGACATTAATCCACTTTTAATATTAAAAATGGATCAGTTTCTTCTAAAATTCTTAAAATAATTTAGAAACTGTGGAGAAACTAAGTGTGGAAAATTTCAAAAGAAACAATGGCTGAGTTGAGGATTTCAAATAGGACATATTTTATCTAAAATAAAAAAGATGATAAGATAACAATATTTATTGTTGATTTTGTGAAAAATTGTAAAAAAAGTATTGCATTAAATGTACTTTAAATATAAATGTAGAATCTAAAACATTTAGTTTGAATTCTCTTGAGACTGGATTATTTGATCATGCTTTTCTAGATTAAAACAAAAATTGTACTCCTGGAAAACTCAGTAATCAGTGCATGAAAATTCTACGAGAATCGTAGATATGAATGAAAGGAAAAATAAAATATTCTAGCGATTATAAAACGCACAAAAATCAAAGGCACTTCTATAGCATTAAATATTCCCAGTTTGACAATACATTTAATTCGAAATCCTTCATTTCATCAGTATTTATTTAATAAAAGGTATTCGCAATATGAATATGTATTTTTTCGATTAGATGAAGAAGACAGACATTATTGCAAATAACTGATTTGCTCTCCCTCATTTAGAAATTCAAAAACAATGGAAGTGATGTTTCTGTGTGTATCTGGACTTTATAAAAGTTTTTTTAACTACTAGACTAATGTGCTATTCAAGAAGGTAAGCATAGTTAAACACAGTTTGATAATTCTGAGAAAGCATCGATTTCTACAATTACTTGAAAATAATAGGAAAACAATATAATTCATCGATCACTTGGGGTAATAATTTATCCTCCCTATTAGTAATCTGCAGTGAAAACCAAATTTAAATAACATAAGCTTTATTAACTATTCACTACAAATAAAATATTGAATATCAACTTCAACAGCTACTCATGGCAATAATAAACTTAATTCCTTTTTAGAACGCTTTTAAAATTAATTATGAGCAGATGCAAGACTTCTGGGGCACGAAATGATAGCTTTGAGTATCGTACAATGGACCTAATATTCAAGTACATACGTAAGCTTATAATCATCAGCAAAGGAAACTGGTAAATGAAACAAACTTTTTAATGCAAAGAGCTTATCTCTCGGTCACGAAAAACGTTAAAAGGTGTGGATTATGTCTTGATTTCATCCATTATCATTGCGTTCGGGCCACTTTTATTTATTGTTCAAGTATTAATATAAACAAGTAGAATGAGAGAGAAAAAAATATGCAGCAACATTAGCAGTTTCTACATCATATGGACTCTTGAAATATTCTTAAGATTTTCGTGCTAAAAAGCATCCAAACTGTCAGTCTTAAAAATCAGCACTGATATTTAAATGCAATTTGATGCCTGTCCAGGTATTTTCGTTATATTTAAGTTTTAAACAATACATGCAAAAATTATGAATCATACTCCTTTAAGTAAGTTGAAATCAAAACTTTACTTATTGCATTTAAGCATTATCTATATGGAGAAAAGTGCCTTCAGAATTACGCTAAAATGATTTTTATTGTCTTCAATCATAATAAATATTTATACTTTTATACAAATGCTTATGTCACTTTGGATTAAATTAACGGGGAAGTAGAGATCGTAGTTCTGATACTATTTGGAGTTTTAAATAAATAATTTCCATTTTTTTTTAATTTACGTAGCTTATAATCAAATATTTTTTATTTATATTATTTCTATTTGCCTTAGATAAAAACTCCCATAAGTTTTCATAATGATTTACCTTAACAAATATTTCGGAAATTTTTTTCATTTTTTTCTATCCAAAACTGTATTTTTATTTAATTGTTATCTAAAATAATAAGATTGCACAGTTAAAGTATTATCTGATAATTGAGATGAAAAAGTTGATTATATCAATTTAAATTTCTTTTTTCAGGTTACTCTTAATATTATGAGGAAAGGGTTTTTCTGTACTGGTACTTTGATAAGTAAAAATTATGTTCTAACTGCTGCTCATTGTGTGTAAGTATGAAAAAACATGCAGGTTTTTCATAATCAAATACAATCGATAAAATTAAAAAAATAATTATAATCCCTTGTCTATAATATTATAGAATTATTACCAAATGAAAGAAAGACACCTTAACAATTGTATTCTTGTTTATATAGCAGGAAAAAATTTCAACATTCATTAATTCTAAAATTATTTTTTGAACAGCGATCTAATTGTTAACACTACTGGCTTACCGAAACATGTATCGAAAGTGAAGACTGGAATTATACCTTTGTCATTGGTTGCAATTGTCATACCCAGTACAAACTCT
This sequence comes from Latrodectus elegans, assembly GCA_030067965.1. NCBI lineage: Eukaryota > Metazoa > Arthropoda > Arachnida > Araneae > Theridiidae > Latrodectus > Latrodectus elegans. Next base: position 62,234,303 of record CM057819.1, read on the forward strand.
GATGACAGAATACATTATCCTGAAAAAATTAAAATCCACCCTGAATTCTTCCTTAAAGATGAATTCCAACTCATTGCGGACATTGCACTCATCCAACTTTCTCATCCAGTACAGTTCTCTAACGACACAAATTTTGTTTGTCTGGCAACAAATATGGATAAAGATTATGTTCCTGAGGAAGCTATTGTTCTTGGACACGGAGATGAAAAACCAGGTAAGATGCAACTTGCTGTTAAAAGCAAATTGGAAATCCTCATTCAAATCTGTGTTCCAGGTTATAAAAAATATTTCAAAATATTCGTAAAGTTCTGTAGGTAGATAGTTTATGGCAGACATTTTTGGAACTCTACGGTAAGATGCTTGTACTAGTTTGCATTGAAGAGGATAATTGAAGAGGATTTATAACCATTTGATTAACATTGCTTGAGAAAAGTGCACTGAAGTCATTTAATCAATCAGTGAAGATTAAGAGACACATGCCTTGAAATAATGCAGTAAGTCAGGTTAACAAAAGCTGCAGGAGAGCATAGTTCAAGGAAAGTGAAAGCTCTAAAGTTTCAGTTTTTACATCATAAAGATTAAATTCTTTTTGGTAGTCGCAGAAATTTGCAGCAAGACAGAACTTTGTTTTCCGGATATGAAGATAATTCAAATATCTAAGAGAATAATAATGTTTCCATAGTCCGAATATTTCCCATAGACTAAAACATTCGTCTTTGTGATGATTTTTGTCGTGGGCTCTTGTGAGTGTGATGTGCCAATTTATAATACATAGATTACCAATGAATTACATAGGGCAAACATTTATTGACATCACATAAAACACAAAATCTTGAATAAACATATATATATATATATATATATGAGCGTAACGTAACATGTTGTTTACCAATTGTTTACCAACTTTTTTTTTCATCCTTCCTTTTTGTATCAGAATCGTAGCTCCACTGGTGGCCAAAATTAAAGGTTTAAATCAGAGATTTCTTTCTAATCCTGACAGTTGGTTCCTCGTATAAAAGGACTGTCTACAAATATATGGTCTATAGTTTTTCAAAATCACCACATTGACAGCAATCTATAATATTCTGTCGAATTGTGTATGTTAACAACTAATTATTTCGATCAATAATTAAAAAGATCATCTAAATGAACAAAAAATTAAAATATCACTTGATAGTAAATATTTTAAATGTAGATTCTGTTTACTAGGACAAACATAAAATTGCTAATTCATGCTTAGCAAAGTTCCTGTTATTACCTAAAATGCGATTTTGATTTCAAAAATATAGTTTCTCTTTTTAATTCGCTTATGCGATAGAAATTATTTTCCTGAATTCTCTCTATTTTAAGTAACCTTTGGGAAAAAATAATTTTTAAAAATATAGTTTCTATTCTGAAATTATAACATTCTAGTTAAAAAAATATCAGCAAAAATGTTTTGGCAACGATACAATTTGTCAGAAACCCAGTTTAAATAATAACGTCACTCCTTGACGTACCATAATATTTGCTTCTTTTTTTAATCCATATATAAGTCGTTTATAAACTGTGCTTTGATTATTTGAAAGAGTTTTCATGATCAAGCTATTTAATGATAAATGTTGCTGATATCATATGTATGTAATTTTGTTTTATTTCGTAAATTCCAGCAAAAACTTTTGAAAATAGCTGATTGGTCCTCCGTTCCTTCCTTGTCTTCTTGTTAACTTGTCTTGTGAAATTACCACAAGAATTTACGCGAGACGCGATATTTTCGCTATTATATACAGTTTGCGTACTTTCAATAACAAAATTACTGATGTATTTCATGCTGAATTCGAATTTTCAATAAACTGCAAGCGAAATGAAGTGCAAAAGGTGAGAAAAAATTCTTCTGAAATAGTGTCGAGAAATACATGGGTTTTATATGGTATTTTGAACATGTTATAAATCCAAGATGTGGTTTAAAAAAACCAAACAAATGATAAAGCTTTGATAATTTAAAAACTTGCGTGGTTGGTTGCTTTGTCGCTCAGCGGTCATTTTTTCACACACGAGGGCTAATTAGACCGGGACTTATGGTTTAAAGTGGATTCCGAACCACTACAAACATCCATGCCCAAGGTGGGATTCGAACCCACGAGTGGTTGAACTGAAGGCAAGAGCGCTAACCATTCGGTTGCCAGCTCGGCTGAAAACTTGCGTGAAATAAATTTTTAAATTTAATATGACGTTTATTACGTATGAAACTTATTACGACACATCTTGCAGCTAGGAATGAGTATTCGACTATATGAGCAATCAAAGTTTTATTTAAAAATAAATAAAGATTAAAAGTATCAAATTTGAAAGCATTTTTTATATATTTGATATTAAATATTATTATAAAAATTAGGTTATAAAATGAGATTTGAAAAATCAATCAAACTTTATCACTTCAATTAAATCTATAGTATGAGCATTATAATTTCTTAACTTATATGTGTCTTATTAATAGCTTATTAATCGATTAAATTAATCCTTTTCTATTTCAGAAATGCCTATTAATATGTATTTTGTCTTGAATATCCTTAGAATAAAATTTTAAATACTTTTAGCTGATCATATGTATTTACTCTAGTTACTTGTTTATTTAGATTTCTTTTTAACACACACACACACACACTGTTCCTATTAATATTTATATATATTTTCTTAAAACCTAAAATCTTAACAGATTTGAACACATTTAAAAACTTTTTACAGTTCAGTGTGTATTTTACAAAGCTTTAAATTTATTTGATCTGTATTTTGTGCTGGTTTTTGCTCATGCTTTTTTAAGAAAAAATTTTAGATGTAAATACATTATGAGAGTTTTTGGAATTTTTTAAATAGGTATATCAGCCGACGACATGAGAGAAGTACGTGTTCCTATCAAGTCATATGAGGAATGTAAAGAGGAATTAGAAACTTACGACGTTGGTTTATCTAAAACAAGTATTTGTGCCGGAGGAAAAGGAACAACAGATTGTGTGGTAAAATTTTTAATCCTAATATAGTTCTTTATGTAATTTAATATCCTTTCTTTATCGAAACACAGTGATACATTACAAATATAGCAAATCTGAAAACTTACTATTTATAAGGTAAACAAAAAAGTTCTTGCCGTTTCAGTGTTGCCATTGAATGAAGTGAAAATAAATATGCAAATTAGTGTATGACATAGTTGAGACACCGGTCAATTGAAAGTAGGAATAATAGTCGTTATAAAAGCAGGTCCATCTCGCAAATTTATCAATCGTAATTCATACGGTAGTGTTAAAAAATGAGCGTGCCGAAGGAGCTCGTTCTGTGTTGTTTCCCTTGCGATTTCAAAGTGTGTTTATCAGCTGCTGCATCAAGTCTCTGGATATGGCAAACGTTTAGGGGTAGTGCGGTGAATGACCAAACGGCAAGCTATTAGTTTCACAAATTCATGTCGGGAGATTTATACCTCTGTGATGAAGCTAGTACCTCGAGAACTAGACGTCCAGTGATTCACTATGAGCTGTTACCAACAAGTCAAATTGTCAATGTGGACATCAGCATTTGGAAAGTATGCAACAGGCATTGTAATAGAAGGAGCAACACTAATTAATCACAATGGTGTACTGTTCTTGGCCGATAACAAGAGGCAACGTGCATGCGAATCGCCGGGAATACCATACAGCGGCTTGGTTGAAAGATTTTGCGTCATCCTCCTTATTTACCTGACCATGCACCATCAGCTTATTATCTCTTCTATTCCCTGGACAATCATTTTTAGCGAAAATCCTTCACCAATGAAGCAGACTTGCAACAAAAATTCACGGACTTCTTTGTGTCCAAAACCCTCGAGTTTTACCTAAGGGGATTGCACAAGTGAAGACATGTTGGCAGAAGGTGCTGGATGCCGATGGTGATTACTTCAAGAACAAACAATAGGCTACACTTCCTGTAATGCTCTTTTTGGTCATTAAAAACGGCAAGAACTTTCTTGTTTACCTTGTGTTTAATATTTTATATACAAATATTTTGCGCTTTATTAGATATTTTTCCTTTATTATAATTGTTTGTAATTTTAAGCATATTATTTAAAACACATATTGAAAATACTAACTTTCAGAAGTGTTATCATTTTCCAAGTATATACTATCATATCTACTTATTTTCTATTAATGTTTTTTTGTGGGGGAAACTGTTTAGCAATAGCGTCGATGATCGATTACGTAAGTATAAGGTAAACTTTTTTCAATTAAACAAAATTCAATTTTGCTGTATTTGGCCAATTTTTTGCCCTCGGTGATTTAAAACCGCAATGCTCCTTTTAACCGACAATATTGCCACTAAGCAATGTTCTGCACCAACTAGCTTTAGCTTGATTTAGTATTTAGTTTGTTTACCAGTGTTTGTCACGCTTTAGTCAACTTTTATACAAAAAAAAAATTAATTTTGGGCCATTAAAATCATCATATCTGCGTAATATTATTTTCACTTCTCCGTAAGAGACATGCTATTTCTTTAAGATCCTAAGCGTAGATGTAATAGTTCCCTAAAAGGTATTGTGTTCCAAAATTTTAAATATGCTTCATACTATGCTACCTGTTGTAAATTGTGGGAATTAAAAGAGCTTTAATGATCAATAGCACTCAGCAATTGACTATTTAGGAGTTGTGGCACAGATGCCGTATAATCCAGGATTCCAAATTCTGAATTTATTTGGCGATGAAGAAATCTTGACAACATAACGTATTGTGACTTGCTCTATGACGTAAATACCATGGATGCTAAAATAGAATTTTCTGTATAATTTTTAAGGGTCTCCATATTTATGAAGCAATGAAAACCAGGTTGCCAGATACATAAAATATCCATCAAAAAATCACCAAGCTCACAATTTGGCATCCTGCGCAGAAATTATTATAAATTATTACATTTGCAATATAATTATCTTTATCTTCAACGGCTTTTTTAGAAGTTACGCCTGAGTTCAGCCTGGCTTTTTTCAAAATTACATTCTGTACTGGTTTTGAAAAATGAAAAACAAAATTTTTTAGAATAGGAAAATAAAGTACCTAAAATAGCTTTCTATATTAACATTAATTGGATATTTGATTTGGCATTTTTATATTATATTACTTTCCAACTAACAACATCTAAATTTAAAAGCAAAGAATAAATTATTTATTGCAACCCTTAATCAAGATCAGGAATTATGCTCAATTTATATGGCACATATGATGTTATTTATCAGAAAATTGGCTCGTAGTCTATAATCCTTGAATAATAGTAAAATAATAGAAAAATAATCAAAATTTAAGGAAGAGTTAAATTTAATATGTTGTTTCACATATTTTAATATATATTAGAGAAAATAAAATAAATTTCAAATTTTTAAACTGGCTTTTAATTAGATAATTTTATTTTGCTGTTAATATCAAGCCCACAAATTTACTATAAGCACATTGCTGAGAGTATAAAATCTTGTATGTGTGTGTGTTACATACCTTAAGAGCAACTTTAAATTTGAAAGTTTGTTAAAGATTATAAATTTTGTTCACATAAAAGCTGAAAAATAGCTTAAAATATATAAAAGGTCATTTCATAAAATAAATTTAAATTTTCAGCTTAAAACATTTTACATTTAAAAACACTCATGTCCATAATTTACGGATAATTCAAAATCACACAGAAATTGAACTCTAAAATAAAAAGTTCACATGTAGAATTATCACACATATCTTAAAGAATAATATGCAAATTACAAAAAAAAACCTCCTGATGGCGCCAATAGTACGTCACAATGACGAGAGTGTAAGAGAGGGGTATATAAGGAATGGTTGCAAAGAAGTAAAATTGTTCACAAACTTTAAAAGCCTTTCAATATGATAACCACATAATTTTGTCACAAAGGAAGCATTTGGATAATGTTTAACGTGATAGAATTATCGGCCGACTGGAATGTGAACTTACCCAACTGGAAGTATCCGAGGAACTTGGAATTGCCCAGAGTGTCATCTCCAGGCTTTGGCAACAGTTCCAAATTGATGGTAATGTGAGTAGACGTTACAGCATAGGTCGCTTCCAAGTTACAATGCCGAATGAGGACCGGTATTTGGCAGTTACTGCCAAAAAAAACAACAGATGGAGCACAGCATCAGACCTGTCTCGTCAGCTCTCTTCAGCTACCGGTACGACAGTTTTAAGGCAGATCATGTACAGACACTTAGGGCACTTTGGTGTACATATTCGCAGGCCTATCAGATGTGCTCCACTAACCACAATTCATTGTCACCTACGACTAACCTGGAGTGGAGAGCATGCATTATGAACATCGCAACAGTGGTCTTGTGTGATGTTTTCTGACAAGTCCAGGTTTAGCTTTCAGTCCAATTCTCACTGGATTTTCATATGGAGAGGGCCAGGTACCCGTTACCATCAAGAAAACACCATTGAACGACACCGTTACAGTTGTGTAAGATTGCTCGTATGGGAAGAAATTATTCTGGGCTCCAGAACTAACCTACATTTTCAAAACGCAATCATGACAGGCCACATCTATCGAGATGTCATTCTGGAACAACATATACGTTTGTTTCGGGGCGTCATAGGTGCAGAATTTCTGTTTATGGATGACAACGCCCGTCTTCACAGTGTAAACATTATAGACGAATGCCTTCAATCGGAGGATATCACACGTTTGTTCTGGCCAGCACACTCACCAAACTTGAATATATCAGTTTATGTGTGGGACATGCCTGGCTGACGAACTGCAGCCCGTCAACTCCCTCCCACATGTCTGCCGGAACTTCTGAGAGCATTACTTAATCAGTGGTGTAATATTCCCCAAAATCAGTTCGATAATTTGATATTCAGCCTACCTAAGCATTGTACAGTCTGTATTGCATCGTCTGGGATCAGATTATGTATTAACTATCATCCCAACCATGTTATATTGGTTTTTGTAAATAGATTCTTTTTTGAAATTTACTCCAGGGAGTAAAAACTGCAATTTTTACTAAGGATATCAAACATATAGCACCTTTTTTGCTCTTTACGTTTGGTTTAATAAATAGGCTTTACAAGTACGTGATATTTGTTTTGCTTCTGATTTTTCTTTGCCTGAACTTGCATTATCCTACATTTATGGACACGAGTGTATTTTTCTTTCCTTTTGATAAGTTGAATAATTATTTATTTTTATGATGCACGTATATAAAATACACCAAGTTTAGTTAGACAAACATTTATATAAGTAATAAGCTTGTAGTTAATTACTATATTAAATGAGCAACTTCTATTTAGCTCTGCTATAATTCGCATCTGAATTTGACTCAATGCTTAAAATTTAAAAACTGAGCATACATTTTTCGTATTTCCAAGCGTTGTATACTTGTATTCACTTGGAAATAAGCGTTGTCTTATTTCCAAGTGAATAATTATATAAAATATATTAAAATATTTTCAAGCGAAAAAAACCTATGATTATTTAAATAAGATAAGTATTACAATAAATAATAATAAATTTAGATTATCCAGACAATAATTTTTTTTTTAAATAATCTATTAATAGAAGCATTTATTTCCTTGTATAATTTATTCTACAAAGAAAAATTTTCTTACATTGATTTCATTTTTCTTAATGATCAACATATTGCATGAAGCTAATGCAAGATAAAGAAGAAATTTCTTGCCATTTTTTAATGATTCAAAAAAATATGACCTAGAGAAAACATAGCGTATTGTTAGTCGTCGAGTAATCACTGTCGGCAACCAGTACTTTCTGCCAACGTGTCTCCAGTTGTGCAATCCCCTCGCAGTAAAACTTGGGGAATTTAAAAGCAAAGAAGCCCTTAAATGCTTGCCCCAAGTCTGCTTCATTGTTGAAGGATCTTTCATGAAGGTGATTGTCCAGGGAATGAAAGAGGTGGCAATCTGATTTGCAAAGTCAGGTGAGTTGAGACGATGGCACAAAGTCTCTTAACCAAGTAGCTGTATAGCTGTATAGTATTAACTAAGTAGTTGTACCGAGAGGTCGCATGTAGTAGTTACCCGCTACATGTGACCTCTCGTTATCGGCCAAGAACTGTACATTCTTGCGATTAACCAGTGCTGGCTCCTTCTGTTGCAGCTCCTGTTGCACACATTCCAATTGCTGCGAGCACATCTCCACAGTGACGATTTGGCACGTCGGTAGCAGCTCATAGTGAACTATTTGGCCACTGTCCACCAGACTCCAGTTTCATCAAAGGACAATACTCCCGACATGAATTTGTGAAATCAATGCCTTTCCGTGCATTTATTCATAACACCATCCCCAAACGCTTGACATATTTAGTAATTTTATGCAAGCAGCTGATACGTCCACTTTGCAGTCGTAAAATAAACAACACCAAATGAGCTCTTTTAATGTTTCCATTTCTTTTTGCTCTCACACGAATTACGACTAATGAATGTGCGAGATGAACCTGCTTTCATACCAACTGGTATTCCCATTCTCGATTGTCCAGTGCTTCAACCAGATCATACAATAATTTGCATACTTATTCTTGTTGTGGTGGTACTTGTTTACAATACGACAACTCTCACTCATTCAACAGCAATACGAAAACGGCAAGAACTTTCTTGTTTACTTTATATTAAATTTTTCGAACAATTGCCATTATTGATACACTGAAGCATATTGAAATTCATATAAGAACAAATTTTTTATTGTAATAAGTACGTATAATGAATATCAAATTAATTTACACCCACATATCACTTTGCAATTATTTTGGAAAACTAGAAAAAATATCTTGAAAATCAAAATTCTTATGCAATTAAAATTAAAAAAATATTGCTGAACAAATTATTAAATTTGTTCAGCATACTTATTAATAATTTGTTCAGCATACTTATTAATAATTTGTTCAGCATACTTATTAATAATTTGTTCAGCATACTTATTAATAATTTGTTCAGCATACAAATATCTATAAAATATGGAATCGATGTTTTTATGTTTTGATTGGAAAAAGTTCCGTTATTTAATATTATTCACTACTCGACCCTGAAAATGCAACACCAAGCAGAAGTGGACAGAAAATTATCCAAATTTCAGGGTAGACGCATCTTACCGAGTTATGAAAGTGATGTGAAGTGCGCAGCTCTCCAGCGGACGTAAGATAAGGAATAAGGTGAGGCACTAGCAGAGTTGACGAAAATCATGCCGTTACTGCTGCCTGGAAAATAATCGTTTAAAGTTTGTTCTTAACGTGCAAAAGAAACCTACATTTGAAGATAATTCCAAGCCATCATCGACGGAATCAGGTACAGCAAACAGACAAGTTTGTATAAAGACAAATATAAAAGGCATGGTGATCGTACTGAGAAGATTAGGTTATTTCTTAAGGCAAATCACAGCTGAAGACACCTGGAAGGGTCCACATGTGCACCGGCTATTACGTAGACGGCTTGAGCAAGGAACTGGAGAACCTTTGCGGAGTTCATGTCAGTCAGAGTGATATCAGCTCGCGTGGATCAACAAGTCCTATGGAAGGTGGTGGCGACCCCACAAAGCACGCCTACCGAAATGTTGCAGCATGTGCAAGAGACCCTGCTTTCATATCGAGCTGAACCATTTGCCGTTGATACCATTAACCCCACAACCAAGATCTGCTAATGTCTGGAATGGTGCTAGATTAGAGCAATGTGAACGACACAGTAGAACAGGATGGTTTTCTCAAAGGATTAATCAGTGTTAGTTGCCACTTACGAGTGTAATGGTTGGTTTGGTTTTCTGGTGCAAGGTCTAAAAAAGGACAAACTGCGCCAATCTTCCTACGAGGGTGATGTCGACGTGGAGAAAGGTCCAATCCAGCAGCAATTGTAAAATATCACACCTCATGACAACGGGGTGTCATTGCGAATGATTCCAGGTTATCGCTAGTTCGTATTTAAGGCGCTATGACAGCCCAACATTACGTGGATGATGTGCTGCGGCCTATTCAGTGGTGCCCAATGTCCTTTATCAGCAGGATAACTCCCAACCGCGTATTGCTTGCATCATCCAACATGCCTAGCAAGGTGTACAGCTACTTCCCTGGACACCGGATCTCTCACCAATCGAGCACGTTTGGAATATGATTGAACGCCATTTGCAGACCTTGCCACTACTTCATTCAAAAGACATACTTTGGAAAATAGTTGATAGGGAATGGAGAGTCATTCCTCAGAACGCCATTCGTACTGTTATTGACTCTGTGCCCTGACGTGTTGCGTCGTGTTTCGCCATCCACGGTCGTCATAAAACCTACAGGCCCAACCCTGTTCTCGCTCTGTATTATGCATATCATTTCGAAATACAGATCACTTATTGTTCCTTAATGTCGTTCTTTGTTTGTCGAATTTCGTCAATTTCGAGCAACTCCTTCTTGGTGTTCATTTTCATTGTGGGGCAGTATATAAAAAATTATAACGTAAGAAAAATCAATGAAATAAAGTAGGAAAACTGTATGATATTGGCTAAGAAATGATTTTTAAATCATATTAATTTATTAATTTTCACTATTTGATTAGTTGCTACATTTTTTTCTTATTTGATTCATAAATTTATTTGAACTGACAGCTTAGCCCCATGTGTGGTTCAAGTGTTACCTGTTTAGTTGCTGTAATTTGCATTAAATTTAGTTTCATTTTTTAATTCGCAAGAATTCAGGAAAGCATAGAATTTGAATTATAAATCCCACTTTCACAAATATTTTGTTAAATCAATTCTTTTAATTTCAATGACATTAATTTACAGCAAAACCTGTTATATTTTCATTTAAGAGTATGTATATCTTCTACACACACAATCACTAAAAATATTAATTATTATTTTTTTAACTTAATTTTAACAATTCTTATTTCTGTAACTAGGGTGATGGTGGAAGTCCTTTACTCGTTTCGTCGAATGGGATGTATACTATAATTGGCGTGAATTCATTGGGAACACCACAATGTGGAACGGATATTCCAATTATTTGCACACGAATTAACAGTTACAGTTCATGGATTCGAGAAAATTCAGATTACACTGATGAAAACTGTGGTGCTTCTGAGAATGTAGATATTTAAAGGTAAGATAGTTTTTCATCTAAATAATATACACCTTATTTTCCAGAAGTGATTACCTGTTTAGAATTTAAATTATTGGTAATGCGGAGTTACCATCGACATGCAATCCACTGGAAAAAAAAATAAAAAGTATTCCACTGTGACTTGCTGAAAGGAAAGAACTGCATTGAAATTGATGAAAATAATATCGATAATATTGGATTCTAAGATGCCGAATTATAACTCGGTGCACAACCTAGAAAGTTTGAACTATTTGTATATTTTAATTTAATTCAGAGTTGTAAATCTTAGTAAGTAGTTAACAGAAAAATAAGATTTGATTAATTTTGATTATGCTCAATTAGGTGCCTTTATTTTTTGATAGAAAATAAAATATTTTTTTTATTTAATTTATTATTTACACTAATGTCAGGCATTTGGCTACGAATAAATTTGTCTCAACTCTTTGCCTGCCCCAGCTGTGTGTACATTTCTTTCCAAAGTACGGTTCTCTGATTACATTCTCGTTAAATCTGTGGAATCGAAAGTCCTGTGCTCAATCGTTGAGCAGTTACCATAGGTGTTATTTTTCTAGAGAAATTTTCCTTCCCCTCCAGATCAATGTCAAAGCTGAGGGAATGGATCCTTGGGTGGTGACAACTATCTGAAGAGTCATTGAGCAAAGTCATACTTTCACCTTCGTGCTTCTCTGTTTAAACGAAAGATGTACCATACTGGCTTAAATTCGTATAGCTATCGCCAGACCGATCTTGGGTTGCCCAAGTGTCATAAGAACAGCAGTGGTTCTCTGCAATGTACTACTATCAGTAAAATTTGAACCATGACATTGATATACAATAGAATGTCCTTGATATTGTTTAAGATAGATTCAAAGAAGAAGGGGTGAATTGAAGATATTTTCTCTGACAAACCATGTAACTGCAAGCGACAGATTGAAAACCAGTGGCACTAAGGAGAGAATCTCTTAAGTTTGCCTAGGCAGTTAAGAGGTTAATCTTGCTTTGTACTTCTTAAGGAGAACACAAAATTACAAGAAAATAGTACATCGTATTCAACAATATGATTCTTGTCTATAGATTTCTCAGTGTTACACAGAGAGCTGACAGAAAAAAAGTTTAAGTCAAATTTTAAAAAAAAAACTCTGCATTCAGATAATTGTAACCAGTCAAAAAAATGAAATAACATCAAGGCTACAGGACAGAAAAATTTCAAGACAATTGACTATGAAAGATGGAACACCGGCATACTTCTCTTCTATACTCTTCTTATGGTCCAGAGTTGGGCTCTACCAGTTGGATGGAAGCTGCTGTGTGGAAGTTTTCTTAATTTAGAAGCAAGAACCAAGCAGAAGACCGCCAACACTTGACCTACAACCTCTAGAAGTATTATTTCACTTAGAAGACACTGAGTTCCTCGACCTAATTAACGTGGTCAGACGCCTTTAGTGATTAATAATAAGATAATCTGCACATCTTTTTTTTTTTGAAAAAAAATGTGTACAGCTGAACTTATCTTGAAAATTGATTTTAATTTGACTGGTTTGTTATTGAGGTAATTACGTTAATAATTACAAACATTCATCAATTTAATTTTTATAGTTAACGAAACTATTTAGAGATATTTTAAAGATGAATTTCATAGATTTTTAATAACTCTTATTTACTGTAAGAGAATATTTTTTAATTTCTGTATATAAATTTTAATCTATGTTTTAACTATTTCTCTTCTTAATTTTCAGTTGACGGTAATTGCTTAAGAATGATCGCATTTTTGTCAATGCAAATTTACTATTGCACTCAAGATCATTTCATTGATAGCAAAACTGGATTCCAGAGGATTTAATTTAACTTATTTTTAATGGCGTTACGTCCTGTTATTATTATTTTGTACTGCTTTAAATAATAAAATTTCAATGATATTATTTTTTCACTGTAAATTCCTTACAAAATTTGAGGTAACTTTGATTAATATTATTTTTCCATTAATTTATAGAGAATTTTGTTTATTTAAATGTTTGATTGCCTATTTTTACTTTAAATAAACATATAATTCTTCAATAAATACTGAAATTAAATATTGAAATTATAAATGTGAAACATAAACTTATTTGATAAATGAAATTTTTTTGCTTACATCCGTAAATATCTGGAATTATTGTCAATAAATCAATAAGCAAGAAAACAAACTTTTAATTGTGAAGTTTACATCAGATTTTTTACTTAAAACCATTAAATCACTAAGGATATAAAAAGCTTTTAAACGTTCACTACCCTTACAAACTCAAAATTACTGTTATAATGCATCCACAAAATAAAAATTAAAAGGACTTTAAAACATAAACTTTCAATATATTTATATAATGTTTTAATTATATACATTTTTAACTATATTCATTTATATATTTTAATATATTATGAATATAGTTAAAAATGTATATATATTTTATATATTAAAATATATATAATGCATTCGCACATTTATATATTTTAATATATAAATGTGTGAATATATTATATTAATTACTTCATTCAATATGATTTCTTCCTTTTGTTTTGCATTAATATATTGAAAAATGTTGAGAATACTATTTTTTATTTAAATAATGATTATATGGATATCAATGGGAATTTCATTTTTTACCTTAAAATTTTTTTATCAATTCTTTTTTTATTAATTTAATTTTATTAGTTTTATTTCATGCATACATAATTATTAATTAATTTTCTTTTATTTAGGAAATGTCTTTCATGTATTTTAAATGTCCTGAAAAAATAACAGAAAAATAAATCTCTCACAATTATTTACAATCTAGTACACATTATAAATCAAATAATATTCTTTGAATCTGTATATACGTATAACAAATAAACAAAACAAATAAATGTGCTTTAACAGTAGTTATATAAATAAACTTATGAAAACTAGATAACGGATAATATTTCATAATTATAGGTTTTGCATTTTTGATACAATTTTGCTTATCTATTTATAAGTTTTTTCATAACTTTATCTTGATTATTTCTGCAACTAATATTTAAATAGCAAACTTTTTGTTCATTCTTCTGTTTTATATTATTAACAAAAAATAATAATAAACTAATCAATGCAAATGTAATGAAAAAAACATACAATATTCAGCACAATAATATATGCTTTAAACAGAATATGCAATTTGGTACTATTAATTTTGATAATACTTAAGAATGTAAAAGGAAATTGACCATATATTAGAACTTCATATCTTATAAAATATAATTTTAACAAAAACTTTGATAAGGAATCTAATGAAGTCATTTAAAATGATTATCATAGAGCGAATCAAAACCTAATAAATCATTATTTTGTTTTATAATTTATAATAAAATAAAATCTACAAAAAAATTTTTTTTAATTTATTTCAATCAAGAAAGATTTATCAATTTTATATAAATATTTGATAGCATAAAGTTTAATTTTTCTTCTATATTTTTGACATTTTTCATTTTTATAATTCCTATCCCTCTTTTAATACAGATTAATATTATGTTTGAGAATATATATATATATATATATATATATATATATATATATATATATATATATATATATATATATATATATATATATATATATATATATATATATATATATATATATATATATATATATACAACAATTTATTAATTTATTTCAATGACATGAAGAAATTACTTTGTTTTAAGGAATTATTGTACAAGTTATATATTGAAAATGCTGATGTTACAATGCGAAGAAAGTTCAAATTGAAAAAGTGATTAAAGAGATCATTTCCACAGCTTAAGTATTCTAAACTATACCAAGAAACTGAAATATAATGAAAAAATCTGTTATAATTCATACAGTTTATTATAAAAATATACATTAAAAATAAACAATTATGAGATCATATATTTTTTTTTCAAATACCAAGATT
This sequence comes from Latrodectus elegans, assembly GCA_030067965.1. NCBI lineage: Eukaryota > Metazoa > Arthropoda > Arachnida > Araneae > Theridiidae > Latrodectus > Latrodectus elegans. Next base: position 62,249,310 of record CM057819.1, read on the forward strand.
AAAAAACAATAAATAGATTACAATTTTAATCTTGATACCATTTAAATATAATATTTCCATTTAAAAGAGTAAAATAAATGGTATAAATAAAAAATCATGTCACAATTTAATTTGCTTTAATATTTCATATAAAAATTAATCATACCCAAAGTTCCATACCCAAAACTTTATCATAACATAGATTTCAATTTTAACCAAAAATTATTTGTATAAAATTAAAAATACAAGCTCAAACCCAAATCTAAAAAAGAGCTCTAAGTAAAAACAAGTACCATTTCAGGTAAAATACGCTAATAGTTATCATCAGAAAAAAAACAGATTATATATATATAGTATAGTAGTTTCTGTTTAATAAATTAAGTTTCTTATGATATTTTTAATACATTAATTTCCATGGTTGATCAAAAATTTCCTAATATAATCACATCAATGAAAACTGTTAAAGTTTAAATTAATTTCTTATCTTTAGGATTTTTTGTATTTAAAAAAGACTCTAAAGATAGAGGAAACATATAAAAATACTTCATATCACATAAATGTAAATGATATATATGTGATCTCAAAAATGTTTCCTCTATTGAAATATCTTTTGTCAATTATATAAATGCGTGGCACAGAATAGCAATAATAAATAACAACTTCTAAAGCTTTTTAGTTGATATCCTCATTATTTAGTGAAATATAGTGTTATCTTATTGATCATATAAAACTATACTATAATTCTTGAAGTAATTATTACTGAGGAACACAAAGATATGGTTAATAAACTTTTATCTTAACAATTACCATTAAAATCCAGATTTAAATTTAAACATTTTCTCTTTTTCATCTTGAAATTCAAATTTCGCTTATTAATTTATTATTAAATATAAAAAAATATTAAATAAGAAATTCGACGTACTTTTTGAGCCAATGTTTTTCAAATCCGCTTTTTACTATTTCAGGAATATTAATTAAAAAGAAAATTATAATGTTGCCGTAAGTTAGGAGATTGTCTTAAGATTCAAAAGAGATTGTTTGCAAATATTGCAATTATTAATTTGAAATTTTATTAATTAATGAAATTTTTAAAAATTTAAGTTGTCCTTGCTGATTTAAACTAGCCATAAAGTGGATTTTTGGTCATGTCATTTTCATTTTGCTTTTTCTGCTTTTCTATTGTCCATGTGTTAACAGCTTGAATCAATGGAAAACAGCTTTTCAAAAACCGATGCTTTGATCCTTATATAAGAAATCGTTTCATTAACAAAATGGACTTTGACAGTATTTTTAGACATTCAATGATGAACTTTGCCTTGTTTGCTGCCGCTCGAAGAATACGAATTTGAAGGCAGGCAGCAAATTCGTCAACAAGTCCGATTTACAACGCCGTCTCAGTGCGATGTGACACGGATGAAATGTTATCTGACGTCATGGATATTTTAAATCGATGAGAATCGTAATAAAGTAACGTAATCAGGATCTCAATTGTAACGAAAGAAAAAATCACTTTATGGTTAATAATATTTTGATGAAAAGACTTAAATACACTTTCCTTAAGTGCATAGTCACTCAAAAACTATAAAATGTGCATAAAGTATTAGAAGTTTATATTTGAAACGTGATATAGAAATTGCTCACATTTCTTTTAGATTGATATTAAGATACATAGAATTTTTATGTCTATTTATTTATTAATAATTTTTTATTAATTTTTTCATATTTATAGCCAGCATACAAAATCAGTAATAGAAAAATTTTCTTGAAATTTAAGAAAATTATTTACTTACTTTCAGAGATTATTGATTTCTGGATTAGCACATTTTTCTCCTGTGTAATTTGTACTTTCTTTTATCCAATCTATGAAAGATGGTATTCGAAGATAAACAACAGGTTTTTTTAATCCACAGTAAAAATCACCATACAACGCAAATCCGAGGAAATAATATCTTTGATCAAATGTTGCAAATAGAGGACTTCCAGAATTAATCTAAAAAAAAAAAAAACTTTTTTTCGTAAAACCATTTAAATTTTGTAAAGCAGAAAACTCAACTTATGGAAATATTTTACAAATTAAATGTAGAATCCTTGTAGAAAAATATCTTAATTTACTTCAGTGTTCATATTAATAGTAAGAATATGATTGATTTTGACATTTTGCATTAGTACATTTTTAAAGTTTATAATTAATTCGTGAAACACGTTGTTAATATTTTGATCGTTATTTATTTTATAAAAATTTTTGCATTATAAAATGTATAATTTTAACACCGTAATAAATGCTATTTGTTACAATAATGAAATTATAAAACAACAAGATACAATTTAATTCCATAAAATAAATATTATTTATTAAGAAGTAAATACTTTTGAAGAATATTTAACAATTACAAATCTACAATGAAATTATTTTTATAATATTTTTGCTTTTAAAATTATTGGTTTTAAAGAAAGAGAAAAAGTCATAGTGAAAATATTTAATTCTGTTTTGGAAAAATCTGTAAACATTTGAAGCAAAAAAAAAAAGTATAATTTATAATATATATATATATATATATATATATATATATTGTCTCTCTTATTTAAAAAGCACATATACTGTATTTTATGATATTATGTTTATTATATTACTGAAAAACTTAATAAAAAAATGCTTAAAAACCAATAAATATAAAGTTTTCCATTTCCTTTCTTCCACAAATAATTGTTTATAAAATGAAAATGAATTGATCTTTATTGTATTTGTTTTTATAAACCAAAAATAAATGTTTCGCTTTCATTAAAACTTGTTGTGAAATAAGAGAAAAATAAATTCAAAATACTTAAAGAATAAATAATCAAACTGATGTATCCTTACAAAACAAGTGACTGATCCGTTTCCGCCTACACAAATGTGTTTTGGTGTTATCGATTTCCAAGGTGCCCATGTATAATTGCAATCTGAATTGGACCAAATTGGAACAATGCCTTCCATCAAAGCGTTAGCAGCAATACCTATAAAATGTATATCAAACAAAAAATCTTTCATTATTATTTTTATATAACAAAATTAAATGATAAAAATTTAAATATCATTGCACATAGGAACAGCAAGATATAATTTCTTCTTTTTTTAGTTTTAAAAGAATGGTTCCTTTTGCATGAGATTTTGAACGAAAGCTCATTTTTCGAAACGTTAATTATTAATTTCGAATTTTCTGGAGTTCTGTGAAGAAAGTGCATCATTTTTGTTTCGCGGTGGCAACAAAGTTTTGGCTTTCACTGCAATGCAGGTTTTTCCCTCTTTAGCACTTGTCAAGAATACAAAACCCTCTAATTCTTGATGAGAAGTATTTCCGTTGTGTCCTGGACCACCTCACAATAGTCACATTCTAATGACTTACGATGGGGAAAAACCCATCAATCGCTGTCAGCTGTAGAAACCTACATGTGCTTGCAGTTTGCTTTGTGAATATTCTGCTCGAAAATTTCTTCAAGTCCTTAATTTTATTATAATTTTTTATTACACGAAATATGAATTTTTATTTAATTATTTTGTAAACTATTATCGGGAAATTTAATTTATTGCTAAGTGGTTTTTGTATTTAAAATCTTATATAATTGAAAAATATAAGATAGCTATCACAATGAATATCATATTAAAATTTGTATTTATCATTATTATATATATATATATATATATATATATATATATATATATATATATATATATATATATATATATATATATATATATATATATATATATATATATATATATATATATATATATATATATATTTATTTATATATATATATATTTATATATATATATATATATATATATATATATATATATATATAGATAGCTATATATAGATATATATATTCATATATAAATATATATATATATATAGATATATAAATATATATATATCTATATATATATATATATATATATATATATTTTATATTTATATATATATATATATATATATATATATATAATTATTTCAATTACTTTTTATTAAAAATCATCAGAAACAATTTTTAATTTCCCAGAAAATTAAAAATGTATTGATTTTAAATAGCTGTAATAATTAGTTAATTTGCTCTTTATTTGTAATTGATAATCATTGCAGATACTTTTCAAAATCAATATTAAATTTTTAAAATCACCAAATAATCTTTAAAATTATTTAAAAAAACGCTTCTGTTGCTTTAATGCATACAAATTGAAGAATTTAGACTTTGCACATTTTTAATAATTTAAAAAAATAAAAAGCTAACTTAATTACCTAAAAATAGATTTCATAGTATATAGTAAACTACTGACAACAGATGGAATATTTGTTGAAAATTTTGAAAGTAAATTTTTCATATTAAATTCCTCGTACCGAAAGATTTCAGTTTCTAATTATGTAAAAAATATCACCCCATACAAAAACCCGTTTTGTTATTATATATCTTTCAGTAATTGCTAAATTATTTTACACAAATATTGAAATTAATGCGTCTCTCGTATGAATATTTGTTTTTCAAAAGGAGAAAAATGGAAAAAATATAAAAACTGAGAAATGTTTACGCTATTGTTTACAGTGGTATTAAATTTTTAATATAGAACTTGTCAATATCACATTTTTTCACACATTCAAATTAGCCCTACATTAAATACTTTTCCCAACACAGAATTATAACTGCTTTGACATGCAATTCGTTACAGGCTATAAATTTAGAGAAAGATTTTTTTTTAAAAAAAAAAAACTTTAGTACAACAATGATTTAACTTCCTTCTTCTTTTAATGGTTATAAATTTAAAATATTTAGCTGCTTTTGATTTGATTAATCAAATATTTTTAAATAGTTTTGAATAAAGAAGTAAATTTTCACAAAATTAATTTTTGTAAACATTAATTCACTAATCAGAAATAAATACTTTGTCTAGTACGAAAGTATTAATTTTGCATAAAGTTTAACCTGTTAAAAATACATACCATAATTTATTAATTTATCACAAAAATAAAATTTATTTCTTTTGTTAGAAACACCTTATTGAAAGTCAAATTATTTAGCTTAATATTAGAATTAAGTCATTGAACTTTGTTCTCAAAAACATACTAAAGGAGTAAAAAAAAGCCATATCATAGTGCTTATTTCAAATATTTTGTTTCACGAAGCTAAAAGTATAATATTTGGTGCAAATCTGTTAGATATTGAGATATATGAGAAAAAAAAAGCTTAATACTTTAAATGTAATCAATAAATTAGTATATGAAAATATTTCTTTTGCATGATGAAGGAAATTTTATATTTTCCTCAATTTGAAAGTGACTTACAAAATATTAGCTTAAAATATCCTTAATTTTACAAAAAAATTTAAATAATTTTAAACCTTACAATAAAGACATTAAATAATTTAACATGTTCTCCTCTGTTTTCTTTATACGGAAAAATGTTTGCGATTATTAAATTCAAACATTTCTTAAATATTTAAATTTGATCATTAGTTTATGGTAAAATCATATTATAATGTCTCTGAAACAGATATGCATTTCTTATACAAACATTTAAGGGAATATTTCTCATAATTTTTCTGAAATTAGCAATTCTTGATGCATTTTAATATTTGTCAGTCCTATACCAAAATGTAAATTGAAGCTTTTATATGGGCTCATGTAAGTACCTCAATAAAATTCAATTATTTATTATAATTTTTTATTAACAAGTTTCTAATGTTATGTTGACGAAATTTTAATTAATCTTAAAATTATTTCCTGAAAAATCAATACATTCCTGTAAACATATTTTCCAAGGATTAAATTATTCAGTTTATTTATTTCGTTGAAATGGTGGAAAAAATGCATATATATCCTCATCTTCGGAATGAAATAGACGTAGTCGTAATTTTTTTTTTTTTTTTTTTTTTTTTGCATTAAAATATCGCCAAAAGTCATAACGAGGTCAAGTGAATATGGTAGATATCTATCGTTTTCCTATATTTTCATACCATTTTTGGATATTGTGCCAAAAAACACAACCGACCAACTTATATTTTTGTTCAAAAAACTTAACTACCAAACCTATTGATAAGCAGATGCGTTGTCATGAGGAAGCATGAATTCACTAACATTTACTTATTGAAGAATTTAAGGGGAGGCATTTAGTTGTTATTGCACCAGCATACTTCTTTGTACCTAACTCAAAGCTGGGCTCTACCACAGGAAAGACATTTAGTAATACCATTTAAATTATAACCATGTTATGTTCTTCTAATGTGATGCCTTCGACCATCCTGTATTTCTGGGGAAAAAAGATATGCATTTGGTTTCTCATACACGTTTTTTTTTTTTCAATCAATATGGGAATGAGTTCATCTTTAAGGATACTCAAATCGAACTTTGTGCTCGTAAACAGCTTGTAAATTATCCAAAAATATACGAAGCAGTTAATAATTCTATGTCTAAGCACTCAAAATCACATAGCATTTTTATTTTTTTGAATATATGATTTTGCTCTTATAACTGGTAGTAGCTGATTGTAAATAATGTTGAGTATATCCTGTTGAAATTAAAGTTGTAACTTTCTGTTGTGTTCTGAATATAGTTATTTTACGACATATTGGGATAGTTTTTTGGAAAAGAACATTTACATTAGATAAAATTTTTATCATGTCATTAGAGCATCCTTCGGTTTCTAAAGCATTTTCTATATACAGAATATCATGTTTCATAAAAGTTAACATTAATTTACAATATCATGTTTGAATGCTTAAATGTTGTTTATATAGCAAACACATTCTTACCGTTTCTTAGTACTCCAAAACCTACAGTCGTTCCGGTTATGAAGACATGATTGATTGGCATATCCCTTAAGCACATCGGCAGAACAGTGTTAGATAACTCTACTCCAACGGAAAGCTTTACTAGAGCAATATCGTAATCATATTCTCTTATTGTATAATTTGGATGTAATTGTATTGATTCAGCGCTGATTAAGGCATGAGGATAAAGAATTTTGTGAACGGCATTTCCTACTTCATACTTCCGGCTAACGTTTGGGTGTAAAAAACCATCTTCCTTTAATTGTGACTTGAATTTTATCTCAGAATTGGCATTTACCCTAAAAATATTTAAAAATATTATTTTAACAACTTATTAGTACATAAGTAAAAAGTTTAATTTCTATAATTTGCAAAGCTTTTTGCAAGAAAAATTCGCTATATATATATATAATAATGATAATAATATATGTGCAATATATATAATGTGTGTGTGTGTGTGTGTGTGTGTGTGTGTGTGTGTGTGTGTGTGTGTGTGTGTGTGTGTGTGTGTGTGTGTGTGTGTGTGTGTGTGTGTGTGTGTGTGTGTGTGTGTGTGTGTGTGTGTGTGTGTGTGTGTGTGTGTGTGTGTGTTTAGACACATATACAGAAGGTAGGATACAAAAGTTTCCGGATTGAGTCCATAAAGTAGAAATTTTTTACAGTAGTGCGACTACGAGGACGTTTTTGGGTTTACTATGTTCTTCTCTTTTTCGAAAAGTGATGTGTCCGAACTAGGTGGTCAAAAGCGCGGAACAAAAGCATTTTTTAGGCAAGTGCATTTAGCGGCGATAGAATGAAATCGAGTCTGTTAAGAAGAGAATCAGTACCAAATTGTGTTCATTTGAGAAAAAGTGCTACGGATATTTACAAAATGTTGAAACACATGTGCTGAATTGAAACGTTGTCGAGAACGCAGGGAAAGTGCCGAAAATGACGAACGTTATAGAAGAGTCCTTTGATTTCGCGTTACGAGGAAATCATCAAAAAGGTGTCTGATGTGGTACTGCAACCAAGCAGTAAACAGTTTGCCAAACAGCAGAAACAATTAGGATATCAGTGAAATTAAATTAATGGATTCTGATTAAGTATCTTAACATGCATAGAGTATTGTTAACAATCTTAAACATGGACCAAAAGTGAATTCGAATGGAAATAATGTGAGACTTAATCTCGACTATTGACAAAGATCTTTCTGTACTTGGTAGAATTGTTCCTGGAGATGAGGAATAATGTTTTCTGTACGACCCGCAAACCAAGAGAGCATCGGCAACGTCGAAATCATCAATATCTCCACGAAAGCAAATATTCTATCAAATTAGCCCTATAGGAAAGGTCATGCTATAGGTATTCTTCAATATACAGGGTATTGTGCATCTGGAATTTATCACTGAAGAATGTATTTTTAACAAAGAACTCTACATCGAAATCCTTTGCCGTTTGCCTGAATCAATCCGGAATAAAATACCCAAAATATGGGTTGTGCAGTCATGGGTGTTGTTGCTTGACAACGCTCATCGATCTTCATTACCAACACCCTTTAAAGACAAGGTTTGCGCACCGCTTTGATGAGATATTCACTTGAGGCCGGTTGTTTCGTCTCCTTTATGGAGATCTAAATAACTCACTTTTTACTATGTATTACGACAAATGTTCAATTAATTTAATCACGCCAAGGAAATTATATAACTATTTGATAAATCAGTGCTTGATAATTGTTTGGAAAATTTTAATATTTGCGTTAAATGATCTAAGCTAAATTATTGTAATAAATATAATAAAAATTTAACAGAATTTTTTTCAAGATCATTACTTTATTTAATGATTTAATTTTAAAAAATATTTCAGTTTATTATAATAGTACATTTAAAAAAGTTTTACAATTGAACAAAACAAAATACTTAATTTGCCAAACTAAGTGATTAGAAAATAAGAAATAAAAATATTACTTTAACAATTAAATTTATAATCCTTTGTTTAAAATAGTTTTATGCATTTGTTATGCAATTTGTTTCATTTGTTTTTTTCTAAATTTCCAGTTTTATAATTTATTACTTTATCAACCATATGTAGTTTGATATGATTTTAAAGTAACTTGTAGAAAAAATTTAGGAAATTATTAGGATCATGTTTGTGAAATATATTCCTGCTATATTTTTCTCCTAATTCAAAATAAATTTATTATGATATCGCACAACACAATGATTTTACATTTTAAAGTTTTTCACAATGATCATTTAATTAATTATAATTTGTATGAATTAATTTGATAATATTAACATTACTTATATTGTATTAGTATTAAATATTTAAGCATATATTAAATCATTGATATCAAAGATAAAAAAAAACTTTTTTTAATTAAATTTGTGGCCAAATAAAAACATTCACATTTTACACTATACAAATAACTGGAGTAAATAAAACATGTGCTTTTGTTGCATTATTAATTTTTTTATTAAATATCACATAAAAATAGCAAAATTTATAACTTGCTCAGCTAATAGAAATAGAGTAAAGAAAATAACAGTATGCTTAAAATTACTTTATTAAACACTTCAATTCCACATAAAAATATATCATAAATTAGTATCAAAATGCAATTAATTTGTTTTGATATACAAAATAATTTCTTGAAATAAGCAAAATGTAAATAACGATTTAAATTTAGGAACATCAATTTAATAATTATATTTACATACAAAAAACTCTTCTCTGAAATTTATATTATTTTCCTAATGTTTGTAATTTTCTTTTTGATATTGAATTAAGGAGTTTTTATTTATTAAATCATCATTAATTTTTTACAATAATATTTGAGTAAACCGTTAGTAGAAGTTAAGACAATATTTTTTTATTAAATCACCGCTGTCATATTTGCAACACATTCCGAAGTTTTAAATTAATTTCTGCTAATCGAAGATTTTTTTTTAATGTTACATTGCTTGCGATAAATCTATGATTGTTACACTTCAAAAATTCATTTTCATATTCAGAAGATAATTGTTTAGAAATAACAGTATAATTTAAATTAATCATTTTGACGATTTTATCACAAGGATATCTTAAACCACCCATATCTATATTTTTAATTAAAAGATAGTTTTCACATTCATCGTCAACTTTGCTTATTAAATAAACACAGCACATTTCACATTTAATTTTTTTCAAGATAGAATGGACGCAATAGTCTGCTATGTATATTAAAATTGTTTACAAATAAGAATACTTTTAAAAATCATTTGAGTTTATTTTCAGATTAAACATTGATTCTTTAGGGTCGAGAATATCAAGATTTAGATTATCATCAACATCATCATTTAAATTAATTTCAACATTTCCATGAATAGCAGAATTTAATGTTAAAGGAATAAGGTTCTTTCTCCTGATTAAATCACCCTTATAATACAATGAAGCTTTTATGTGAATTTCATCCATTAATAAAACTAATTTCTTGTCATTTTCATTAAGGTGCGAATATTTGTCTCTAATATATAAAAGAAAATTATTCCTGTTCAGCTCTTTTAAAGGATTTGCTATATAGTTGATAAATAAACGTTTCAATGCTGCTGGATGGGGAAGAATTAAATACGAGCTTTTATGTAAAAATTTATAACAATGGGGTGAAATAGAAAAAAAGCATGGAGCGTAAAATTAAAAAGTTAGCAGAATATTTCTTATAATTTAAAGAATATTGCAACAGAGAAATCTGTTCTGAGCAATCAAATAAATTTCCACAAATAATTTTCAATTAATTAGTGACACATGTACACAAATAAGTTATTCTTATCTTAAGTTTTTCAAAAATTTTTAATGCTTGTAATATATTATCTAAGTTATGAATATCATTTTCAATCATAGGAAATTTAAAATTATTTATAATTTTATTTATAATTTTCAATAACTGTTACCGATGATTCAAGAACAGGAACTTTTGAAGGACTTATCAATAAAAACATAATTATATCCTTATTAGTAACAACAGTCCATGATATGGAATTTTAAACTCACTTTAAACAGTTCTTGAGTTCACTTAAATCTTTAAAGCAAAATTTATCCCTGTGGTCTTTTTCACTTTTTACACTTCTAAGACACAAACGAAGTTCTGATTTTCAATTCTTATCTTCTTTACATCTGGCTTCTCTCGATGATTCTTGGTTGTCGTTAAGCGTTTGGAATTATTGCGGGAATGACATCTAACTTCAATCAGGGATATCGTAAGGAAACGTTCAGTTTTTAACCAGTTTTCTCTACATATAACTCTGAACATCTCAGGATATCATTCTCTGCAAAGTGATGCTCGCAAACCTGAAAAAAAAAGCAAAAAACTATTAAGATAAATGTAAACTATATATATTTAATTGAATTCTCTAAGACAATTTTTAAAAGTTGCTTTCATTACATCATATATTTCATTCCGATAAAGTTTAAGCAATATTTATGATCACTATTTTAACTAGTAAAAAAATTTTAAGCTTTAAGTAAAATTATCTAAGAGGTAGAATTTGCGATTTATTTTACAATTTAAATTATGTATATCATGTAATCAAAATTTTATCTAATTCATTTTTCCACTTCATATTATAAATTAACATAATGAAGACGTAAATAATAATTATTTCCTCAAGTATATTGAATAATTATTGCTATCTTTATTATTTTATTTCCCAATATGAAAAATGTGAAATAAATAAATTCTCAAATATTTCATTTCTAAAATAATTATTAATTTATATTATAATTATTCAAATGTAACAAAAATTTCTTAATAAATACAGTAAAATATAATATACCAATAATCATATCACATTATTATTTATGAAAATAATTATTTTGATTAATTAAATGGAGAATATTTTTAGTAATTGTCAAAACTATTGACAGTTTTACAAATTAGAGTCAAAGTAACAACAGAATGAGAATTATTTTTTAATATGAAAAGCCTACAATTATAGTTGATGGAAATAACATTAACTTAAATATTTCTTATCCATGCCACACAAGCATGCGTTTTAAATTTTAAAAAAATTTATTTCACTAACGATTTAATTATTGCGATTTAATTGAAATAAAATTAGCCTTACCCTAGAATTTTTCGTCACTTTTAGATTTTCTTGAGGAATAACAGCCAGCCACTTCTCTAGCATTCTTCATACCTTTGGTTCTCCATCGTAGTATGATCGGCAATTGACAATTGAACACTTAAATGTCATTTTTTTATAAAATTTCTTGAAATAATATAATACTTTTAATGAATATTTTAAGATAAGTTTTATCACACACACACGTGTTGAAATTCAACTCCGTACAGAGACTGAAATGAGTCGTCGACCAGACGACAGGAAATGGAGGGAGAAATTTCGAGGGGGTCGTTGGTCATCCTTATGTGGATGACTCATTCCAGAAAGAAGTTTTGATGCGCAGGCCTTGTCTTTAGGGGGTGTTGGCCTTACTCGTTCCTGATTTTCTTGCAAAAACCAAAGCAATCCTCCTTACACACCTGATCTCGCACCAAGCGATTTCTTCCTATTCCCTAAACTCGAAAAAGCTAGCAAATTCGTCGATTTCTGTCTTCAGATGTGATTTACAGGGTGAATTAATGGACATAACCAAAAATGGATTCCAGACATGCTTTGACGAGCTTTACATGTGCTGGCAAAAGTGTGTTGTTGCACAAGGTTCTGATTTCGTAGGAGGATATGTTTCTTCAATTTAATTCATAATATTTCTTAAGTTTGACTCAGTACGGAAACTTTTGAATCCTACTCTGTGTGTGTACGTGCGCGCGTGCGTGCGTGCGTGTGTGCGTGCGTGCGTGCGTGCGTGTGTGCGTGTGTGCGTGCGTGCGTGCGTGCGTGTGTGCGTGCGTGCGTGTGCGTGCGTGCGTGCGTGTGCGTGCGTGCGTGCGTGTGTGAGCGTGTGTGTGTGTGTGTGTGTGTGTGTGTGTGTGTGTGTGTGTGTGTGTGTGTGTGTGTGTGTGTGTGTGTGTGCGTGCGTGCGTGTGTGCGTGCGTGCGTGTGTGCGTGCGTGCGTGCGTGCGTGCGTGCGTGCGTGCGTGCGTGCGTGCGTGCGTGCGTGCGTGCGTGCGGGCGGGCGGGCGGGCGGGCGGGCGGGCGGGCGGGCGGGCGTGCGGGCGGGCTGGCGGGCGGGCGCGTGTGTGCGTGTGTGCTTAATTTACTTAGAAATTAAATTCATTTCGAATATAACTTACAAGCAGTGTGCTGCTGTTACCACGAACCGATTGCTAATCAGTGTTCCACTGCAAATTGGCCTTTTACTGCTTCTTTTACTAATGGTTACCTGGAAGAAATCTGTGCGTCATAATAAATTTTAATTTATTAAATATTCTCTAAAAAAAATTAGATTCATGTTTTAAGACGGAGCTATCTAACTCTATAAAATAATTATTATGCTATACTAATAATTAACAGCGATAATTAACTGCGATGTTTAAATGAAAGATTTCTTATTACAGAGAACTAAATACTACACATGATAATTTTTTCAATTTAATATGGATTGCGTCACTTGATATGGCTTTAAAGTGATATTTGCTCGATCTATTTCAATTTTTCTTTTTCATCGATTCCCATTTGTTGCTACTTTGTCCTTGCATCGAAAAAGATCTAAAACATTTTGAATTGAGTTTAAGGAAGTAAAATAAATTCTATGGACACAGTCCAAGTAAAGCTATAAATAGTCTTGATGCCCGCTTATAAAACTGTATTACAAAAAAATATGCAACGATAAGGAAATCACTGAGGTAAAATGCGTATTTAATTTCACAATGTACAGAATTTGTTTTTCTACGACTATTTGCCATATAATATTACAAAAAGTAATACATTAAGATTGCTACACCAGGCCATTAAGATTGCTACACCACGAAGATATGCAGATAACAAAATGATATTTTTTGGACAAATATATTATACTAAAAATAACAAGTGATTAAATTTTCAAAAAATTTGGCTGGATAGATCCTGAGAAATCAGTACCCAGAACAACCACATCTGGCAGTAATAACAGTCGTTATACGCCTGGGCATTGAGTCAAACAGAGATTGGATTGTATGTACAGGTACAGATGCCCATGCAGCTTCAACACGATGCCACATTTCATCAACCGTAGTGACTGGCGTTTGGTGACGAGCCAGTCGCTCGGCAACCATTAACAAGACGTTTTCTATTGGTGAAAGATCAGGAGAACGTGCTGGCCAGGGCAACAGCCGAACATGTTCCGTTTTAAAGAAGGTCCGTACAGGCAACATGCGGTTGGGCATTATCCTGCTGAAACGTGGGATTTCGCAAGGCTCGAATAAAGGGTAGAGCCACGGGTCATAACACACCAGAAATGTAACGTGCACTGTTCAAAGTACTGTCAGTGCGAATAAGAGGTGACCGAGACGTGTATCCAATGGCACCCTATATCATCACGCCAGGTGATGGGCCAGCATGACGATGACGAATGCACGCTGCCAGTGTGCGTTCCCCACGAGGCCGCCAAACATGGATGCGACCATTATTATGTTGTTCACAGAACCTGGATTCATCTGTAAAGATGACGTCTCGCCATTCGTGCGCCCAGGTTCGTCGTTGATCACATCACTGAAGGCGCTCTTGTCTATGATGCAGCGTCAAGGGAAGCCGCAGCCATGGTCTCCGAGCTGAGAGTCCATGCTGCTGCAAACGTCGTCGAACTATTCGTGCAGACACTTGTTGTCTACCAAACGACCCCGTTTCTTGACTCACGGCTCGTGACGTGGTTGCACTATCCATTACGGCTATGCGGATAATATGCCTGTCTTCTCGGCTGCTAGTGATTGGTGGCCATTGAGATCCCGCATGGCGTTCCGTATTACCGTCCTGAACCCATCGATTCCATATTCTGCTAACAGTCATTGGATCTCGACCGACGCGAGCAGCAATACTGCGATAAGATAAACCGCAATCCCGTCACGCTACAATTCGATATTTATTAAAGTCAGAAACGTGCTGGTACGCATTTCTCCTTCTTACACGAGGCATCTCAACAAGTTTTCACCAGGCAACAACGTTCAAATGCAATTTGTGTATGAGGAACCGGCTGAACAATTTCCTCATTTAAACACAATGTAGGTGTTGCTTTGTCTGAATGCGTTGAAAAGCTAATCGTTTGCATATCGCAGCACCTTCTTCCTTTCGTATAAATTTCACGACGTCTGTAGCATGTCGCCTTCTTGGTGTAGCAATTTTAATGGCCAGTAGTGTATATATTCATTAATAATTGTATTTTAAATCAGATAAGATGATTTATTAAGAGTAAATGAATAAATTTCACGGTGAAAGTAGAACTTAGGAATGGATCGAAGCGTTTGCGACTTTAAAATATCTTTCTGTATTCAAAAATATACAAGATTCGCCTAAAAAAATAGCAAAGCAAATTTGATTAACTTTAATGGTAACTTAAAACATTCTACAATTGTTTTTAATTTGTAGTTTTAATTAGAAAAGCGTTGTTGTACATTTTTCTTATTTATTAATCCGAACTATTTAAGGTGGCAAAAGCACTAACTCAATTTTTAAAACACTTAATCGATAATCCATTTTAATTCTCTATCATTTTATTTTTGCATTTAATTTGTCGCACTTAAAACAGAATTATTATCATGATTTTTTATTAAGAATAAATTTTAACAAATAGGACAGACTCAATAAATTTTACCAGCAATTAAACATATAATTTTAATGTTTTCAGATTCAATTCCGTGTATATTTTTAAATGAAAATTAAATATCACATTTGTTTCTGAAAATTTCATTTATTCGCAGCAAAGAAATCAACCAGTAAAAGAGGAAAGTAATAGTAAAAGAAATACAACATAATTCTAAAAAGTCATATTATCTGACGTTTCCATATTTTTTTTTTACCTAAAATTTACATAAATGTTATTTTTTTTATAGTTAAATTTATTGTACTAATTTAATTTGAAAAATCTGAATTTCACTTAGAGATTGCACTGTATTATGTAAAAATATCAAAAACATTTTATTTTAATTTTTAAGAGAAAAACTAATTTAAAAATGTTAAAGTTTGAATTAAAAACTATTTGACAAAGATTAGTTATTAAAAAATTAATGTTGTTACCATTTAATTACGAAATTTTAAGCAATGCAAAATTTCATATTTTTAACTGTTTTATCTTCTTTACTAGGAAAACTTTTATTTTCTTTCATATTTTCTCTTTTTCTTCTTTCATTGACATTGAGAATAATATTCTTCTTGAATTAAATGTGTTTCTGTGTGCAGTAACTAATATAAACAAAGAACTTTCTTACATATAATTTGGGAAGTTTCCGACAACTTTTCGATAATTTTCTTTATCATTATTCTTTAGAAAAATCTTACAAATCTAATCATTACTTTTTTAGTATTTCTATATAGTCCACTGATTAAATATTCCTTGCAATATTATGTTCCTGAACATTTTACCCTCCTCAAAATGTACACTCTAAATCTGTTACTTTTTTAAAAGAACATCGTATATATTTATATGCATATTTATGATAAATGATGTTATCTAATAAATTCGATGAAAATGAGATTAAGGAGAATGAAAATTAAAATTTTCATTTAAAATAAATGATATTTAAATATACTTCAAAAAGAATGTAAATCTAGTATTCAGCTACAGAATCAACACAAATTATAATGGGATGACATTAAATACAATAATATATTAAAGAATAATTACTAAGAGAAATAACACTTTTTTTTTAAATTGAATATAAAACAATAAACCTACTATAAACGGGTACTTGTGAGGAAGCACTTCTTTAGGACCATTTGCCACATTTATTTTGGATCCTAAATAATAAACATTTAAATTTATGTGTACAGATTATTAATTCGTAATGTAAAATTTTTTTTTTGATCAACAATTTCATAGCACTTAAAATCTGTTGTAAAATTAAAAGCTAATTGTTAAGCAAATAATGTTTATAAGTTAATTATCGGTTTTTTTTAGTTTTCGCCAATGGATAAAAATATTTCCGATATCCTCAATAAAATGTATAAATTCAAAATTTCGTATGGTTCTGTGATTATAAAATTTTACACACACAGTTAACGTTTGCTAAAGTTTGGTGTCCATTGAATGGAAATTTACAAGTACATAACTCTATTTTCCTTAATAATTAAAAGGAGGTGATAGCTTTAACTTCATATTTTAAAATTATGACCTATAATCTTATCGTTATAAATATAAAACTGCATATTTATAACGATAAGATTATATATATATATATATATATATATATATATATATATATATATATATATATATATATATATATATATATATATATATATATTATATATATGTATATATATATATATATATATATATATATATATATATATATATATATATATATATATGTTATATATGTATATATAATCTTCTATTTTAAGTAAATATTGAGGTTTTTTATAATTCTTAATATTTACTTAAAATAGAGATTTTTTAAATTCTTTTTTTAAATATAGTGATATGCATTTAGTAATGCATCATTACAAAGTTCTTAATTTAAAATGAATTGAAATTCACTTTTCTAAAATTTGAAAGGTATACAGTAGTAATACAGACTAAAAATTTGTATCTTTTATACAAATTCAGTTTTTTCTGCATCAATTAATTTTATAAAAGTAGTTAAAGTCTTTTGGAAAAAATAATATAATACAAATTTCAGTTTGACAGTCTTAAAAATCAGCAAATGTAAATTCAAGTTATATTTAAACACCTTAAAGACGTTGAAATTGTTTAATTTCTATTACAAAAATACCAAACACTCATAATGAATTATTTACTTGAATCGCATTGGTTATAGCAAACTTTTTTCAACCAATTTTTTGCAAATTATTCAAAATTAATTGATTAATTATTTTATATCGTGCATTATATTTAATGAATTCAACTAATTAATC
This sequence comes from Latrodectus elegans, assembly GCA_030067965.1. Taxonomy (NCBI): domain Eukaryota; kingdom Metazoa; phylum Arthropoda; class Arachnida; order Araneae; family Theridiidae; genus Latrodectus; species Latrodectus elegans. The sequence continues at coordinate 62,267,049 of CM057819.1, forward strand.
TATTCTTAAATTGAAATTATTCCAATTTAATAATTAGTTAATACAAAAAAGTTTAATTACCTTCAGTATTTTGAATTAAATCGAAGAAAGTAAATAAAATTATACCTCCTAATAACATTGTATTAAGATTTATAAATTGAAATCTTATCATTAGATTTCATAAGTATTTAAGTGACTTTCATTAAGAAACTATAACTGAATGATAAAGATTTTATCTTGAAAGTTAATTCAAATCCGCATTTCATTTCCAGTAGTATTTTCTTTTATTTTACATAGGATTTCCACTTCCGCTTCCTCAAACAGAATGCACTTTTAATATATTAATATCAAGGAAAAATCTTTCATTAAAAATGATGTAAATGTTTAAATAATTTTGATCTTGTTCATTTTTTTCTGATAAAATTTATTATTTTTATTAATTTCCTAAAATAAGATAAGTTTTATTATTTATTTTCAATTTAAGCCCAGTGTTTTTTTTTTAAACCCATAAGATGCGCGTTGTATATAATTATGAAACTCTCTAGTTGTTTCTCTGATATTGATTTTTTGATTGCTTTCTTTCAAATAGTGTCTGCAAAAGTGATCATAATGGGAAAATAAAATCAATAAAATATGCCATTGTATAAGTGAAGAGATACCACTATTTCAGAAATCCTATTTGTAGCTTTATTACTAATTATGGTTATAAAATAATATATAAAATATTTTAAATGCACTTAAGTATAAATTGTCAATATATAATTATTCAGCTAACTAAATAAATTTCAGAAGGACAATAATTCTATTTCATTTACTGCAAATCGCATTCCAAAGTTAATTGAGAAAACTATATATCAAGAACTAAAGTTAAAAGAGAATTTTATTCATTTAATCTTTTTTTCTCATGTTAAGCAAATTAGTTTTCAATATGGTTTCATATTTAGAGAATTCTGAGTATATCCTTAGAATAAGTTACTAATTAAAATGAATATTTATAAGATAATTATAGTATAGAAAATATTATAATTGCTTTTCACGCACCCTTAATTTTTAGCTCAGAAAAGTGTTTTAACTTAAAATATTTTAAGTTGGTAAGTTTTGAGTGAATAAAAACTAATTTCTCATACCCCATGAAAAAGAAAAAAAGTTACTTAATATAATTCATTAAATCAAATGTTATTATTAATTTCATTCAAACATTCACGTTTCATAATTTTTATAAGAGTGTATTTATTCACTAAAACGGTGTTTAAAACTTACTTATCCATTTTCAATGAATATATTGTATATATATAATACTATTTTAAAAAAATTTCAAAATTTCATAAAATGTTTCAAATGTGTGATTCAGGGATGTCAGTAAGGATACAATATAGTATGTTGTGTATTTGCATATATGTATTATTATATTTACGGAGTGCTTTCAAATACACCTAGTTATCAAAATAATGGAAACATCTTAGATTTATAAAATCTTCTTTATTAGATTTATAAAACTCTCTTTGATGTATAAAATAGCTTTAATTTATATGAATCGACACATGTGAGTGCTGAATAAGGTTTAGAAAAATATTCTATAGTTCTTCATTGAGCTATTGTGAAAGTTCTGGAAGAAATGCTGATGGAGATTATCTATTCCACCCATTGTATGCTTTGAAATATATCATAACAGTCAATTACATTTAAAGTTGGGTGATTGTGCTGGCTATGTGTGTGGTAGATGTTTATCTTTATCCTCATGTTCATCAAATTATGACTGATAAGTCTCGTTGGCTGGATAAGTGCATTATCATCCTCAAAAATTTCACCTCCTTCAGGAAACAAAGTATGCATCTTGGTATAAGCCTACTCAGCTAAAATTTCTCTACACTTTTCCCAAATGATCTTTCTTTTCCGAGTTATGATTGGTTTGCAAAGGAAACAACGACGCGATTTTCCATATCATAACAGATCCACCTCCATGCTTAACATTTAGGAAAAGACGCAAGTGTCCTCCAAGCATGCACCTGTCCTGTTGCCGAAGAAAGTAAGTAAGATAATTCCCCAGACCATTTTACTTTCTTCCATTTATCAATCAATCGGGCTTAATGAGTATGACACCATTCTAATGAATTAACATCTGTAAACTAAAATTAACATCTGTTACAAGTGGCATAGAAATTAATGCTCTGTCGCAAATATTCTGCTTATAAAAGTTCCTTCTAATATAGTTATTGGCAATGGAGAAAAGTGCAGATGCTGATTGCGTTCTGCGGTCACTTTTATTGCAGATGTTCCCTTTTTAGACATTACGAGTCGCATTAATATCTGTCGTTCTCTTTTACGGAACTTCTCAATCTGTTCATTATTTTGCCTTGTTGAGCTTTTTTTTTTTTTTTTTTTTTTTTTTGCGCTATTATATGCTGTCAGAAATTTAAAAACCGTACCTCTAGAAATAACAAAAAGCCAGTACGTTTCGGTACCATTTGCTCCAGCTAGGAGAGTTCTCGCAATGTGGATCTTTTTGAAAACCTGAGAGATCCAATATTTTAAGCTTTTGAAAATATCCAGGATTAACAGAACTTCAAATATGTATCCATACACAGTACCAGACTATACACAATTCTGTGCATAATAAAAAAACTGACAATTATATTTTTTGCTTAGGAAGAGCATTCAAAATGTCATTTTTATTCACAAGTATTTCCATTATTTTGTATTCTGTATATCTCAATAAATAGCTCTTTGGACATCATCCATCAACATTTTCAGGCATTTTTAAAAATAAAATTCATTAATTTTCGTATTTGAAGTACTATTCTCTTTCATTTATCGTAAGATATCTCAACTATAAAAATCTATCAACTAAATTTAATTCAAAATACATTTATTGAATGGTTCCCTTAATATATAAAATATATAGCATAATTTATCTAGACTAACTCTATTATTTCATAAAAAGAAATGAAATTTTTCCTTCAAAAGTAAGCAGGCTAGTACAAAAGTGAACAATGGAACAAAGTAATTTCTATCCATATTGAAATGTATGTGCATTATTCTAAAATCTTTCCATGTTTACTGGCTACAATAGCAAGACATTTTACAGAGAAAATGATTGAGTTAATGATTTTATTGGTAAACATAAAAATTTGTCTCGTGTCACGCATTATCTTGGAAACACGTGTCGTTTTCTGAACATAAAGAAAAAACAAAATCCATCTTCAAATGGTTTTGTTTAAATCACTTCTAAAATTTATTTCTTATTTCTGATTACAAAACTGCATTTTAATCATTTCAAAGTAATTGCATTTCAAAGAAATGCTCTCATTTTAAGAAAATAAAAAGAAATCAAACATATTTGATATGTTAACTTCATTATATTTGAAAGCGACCATTATATTATTGGTCTTATTAAGATTAATAAAACCATTCATATAATGGCCACCAGATATTAACTAGTATTATATTTAAAATCTTTTTCTAACTATGAAACTAGTTAAAAAAAAATTTAAAACGCTTTTACAGAAAATTTTTACTGCATAGCAGGGAAATAGAAATACTAAATTTTCCTTAATAGTGTGGCACAATATGATTCAAACTTCTACAAAAGAAAACTTCTATAGAATGTTCTTACTCGGGGTATTTTTCTATGACTATCCCAAAAAGAGCACACTGAGAAAAATATTATTTTATGCATTTTTCACAAGTGTATTAATTGAAATAGTTGATTTTTCAATAGTTTTCCTAGAGAAATCTTCAGAAAATAAATCAAATTACATTTGGAAAGTCCTTATAAGTTCAATATTCTCATCTATTTTTAGTCATTCTTCATGGATTTTAATACGCCTTAAAGGAAGGAAACTCATCATCTTATTCGAAAGTTTATCTTTGAATTATAAAAGTATTGCTGGTAATAAAATCAAATTATTCGTATATTTCACATTTTGTTACATTTTTCTGTATCCTTTAGTTTACATCGAGTTTCAAGGAAGAAAAGAATTGAAAGAATTATACTTTTTTACTCGTAGATATTCCATTTCAAACGAGATAATGAATGTTGTTTCATACATTCGTCATTTTTATGCTATTTTGTTGTGTCCAGTAGTATCAAGTATATTGGCAATTTTATATTGTCGTTTGTGTCATTTGTATTCTATGGAATTAAAACGACTTGCAATAAATGTTCGAAAATATACTCCAGAAGCATTTACTCATTCAAAACAAAATGAAGTAATTGTTAAAGAAATAAAAATTGTTCATTTTTTAAAAGAAATGGACAGATTGTTTTCTGTACCAATATTTTTGGTTTGTGTTGCTAATTTGTGCTTGTGCTTCAGCGCTATAGGTTTGCTTGAAAATAATTCCATCAATTCATGGAATCTTCGCAACATAAATATTATAATATCACTTATTTTGTATCCCTCTGTGACTTTTATTTCAATCATTTTGGCAGCAAGCCAAGTGACAGTTGAACTGAAACATTTAAATACTAGGTTCTGGCTACAAATTGAAAGAAGAACATTTCTGAGATTGGCAACTGAAGATTGCGCTATGACAAAAAATCTGATTCCTAAACCAAAAATATATTTATCTGCGTGTGGCATGATTTACTTTAAGCGATGTATGATTTTAAAACTAGTTGGGATTATTTTAACTTACAGCTTTCTTTTATTGAATATTAAATAATTTTAGAAAACATATAACTTGACTTGAAACAACTATATAAGCATGTACCGTTTTAAAAGTCATAACTAATTCTAAAAATGATAATGAAAACTAGTTTAAAAAACATTTAGAGTGGTAAAATAAATATATAGAATATATAGTCAAAACTGCATTTTGAGTTTTTATCCTACAAACAATGCATATACATAGGAAGTATGTATTGAATGACATCGAATGGAGTCGTAAAGGAACTGTGTAATTTCAACCTGGAATGATGTCACATCGATATAACAATTCTCTATAACTTTAATCGAGTTGACAGTAACTGAGAGAGGATAATCAAATTGTTTTACAGCAACTTAGGACCACTGTTTAGCTTAATATCGGGTATTTACTGGCAAGTAAATTCATTACTACGCGTTTCTGAAAATAATACGGTTTCCTCTATAAATGGAATTTGAGATTCAATTCCTTGAAAAACAGTCCTTGTTTACTTACTTGGTCGGCATAGAAAATACAGTGTCATAATAAGTGACAGGAAGTTAGACTTCTCAGCAAGCAGTTGATTTCTTGGTGTATGATAATAAATTTAATAAGGCCGTAAAAACCTTAACATTATTCTTATCTTTGTACCTTTTCTCTAGAAATCATTTGCTGGTAATATACCATTGAAAGAAAATTCCAATTCCCATCCAACCTTTCTAGGAAATATTGTTTATTTTCTAGTTAATGGACAATAACAGTTGTTCATTTCACTGCCTTCTTACAGAGAAAATACAAGGATTGAATAAAATGACATGGTGTGTACCTCGATATGAGCCGTGTGGAGAAGCATGAAACTATGTTAAAATACAACAATGCAATTTGATATAACCATCTTACTCAACTGTATGCACATTATAAACTACACTCCTAAAAATGTAATAATTTTAAGCAAAATTTTCTTAAAGGCTTAATTATAAGTCTTAATTTTCTTAAAGACTTAATTATAATAATAATTTTAAGCAAAATTTTCTTAAAGGCTTAATTTTAGTCACTTCCATTCTATAGCATATTTGCACACTGTCATTCTATTTCATATTGATTGAATTATTGATGATCACAAATGCTTCCGATTATTAGTTCTTTTTACTTTTATACGATATTCCTTGCGTAAATTAACTCCGTTTATGTTCGCTATTGTTAACTTACTCAATTCTATTGGTTTTTATTTTTTTCTGTAATTCTATATATTTATATGTTTGAATTCAAAACCACTTAGCCAACATTTTTTCCTTTTGGACGAAATGATGTTGAAAATGACTGTAATTTCATTTATATTTTATTTTTTCTCATTGCTATAAATAAAATATTATCTGATTTGTATTAGAAAAATTTGTCTCATTACAATAATAAACTTAAATATAACTTAAGATTTTCGATCTATGTCAAATATTAGTCTTCTGATTGAAAATATAAATGTGCATTGAAATAATTTACAGATAATTACTATAATAAACTAAAATATTACAATAATAAACTGAAATATAACTTAAGATTTTCGATCTATGTCAAATATAGTCTTCTGATTAAAAATATTAACGTGCATTGAAATAATTTACAGATGATTACAATAATAAACTAAAATATTACAATAATAAACTAAAATATTACAATAATAAACTGAAATATAACTTAAGATTTTCGATCTATGTCAAATATTAGTCTTCTGATTGAAAATATGAAACGTGCATTGAAATATAATTTACAGATGATCAAAATAAATTTTGAAATGGAACGTCGTCTCTTTCTCGCATTTTGTAAATATTCAGTCATTGCTAACATATGAATTGTATATTATTAAATATCTAGTAAAATTTTTGATTAATACTGTGTAAATTAATTTAGCTTTATTATCATTTTATAGATTGAAATCACTCATTATAAAATATTCAAGTAATCTATTTGCTCCACAAAATTGTAATTTATTCATTTAAGTTCAATTTACATTATTAGTAATGAAACTAATTTAATAGCACAATTGCTTTGCATTCTATTCTCATAAAAAGCTGTCAGGTATGGTTTTGACTTGGGAAATATATTAAAAAACCGTATTTGCTGACACAAAGTCAGTATTGCGAATCCTTTTCAAGTAGTTTCAATAGATACCTGAATTGATTCCATCATTACTGAATCTCATCACTGAAAGAACATCAAACCATGATACAAAGAGGGATTTTACTTAACTCTGATATTTTTCACTTTTTTGAAGTTCCTAAAACTTTAAAATAACCTCCTTCTTCTCAATTCAGAACAAAGATCAAATGAAATGCTTTTGTAGTTTAGTTAACAATTATTTTCCCGAAATATCCCATTATAATATAGAAAGGTCATTAACCTTTATTTATTTGACACATGAGCTACCAATCATAAGAATTTTGCATGAGAATGAATTACCACCTTAAGAACAGCATGTATACCAAACAATTTTTCGCGTCCTCTTGCAATATTAAAAAACATTTGAAAGTTTAGATCTCAAACACAGCTTGGTATGGATTTTCTCATCCTATCTAAAATGTAATTTTAGGAACAAAGACATGAGACTCATGGTTAATGTTTCCCTTTCTAGAAGAATCTTTCCATCCATGTGTTGCAGAAGTTAGCATTTTGATTGCCCTTCAAGATAACACGAGTCTTTAAAATTGAGTTCCAGAGTGAAGTCTTTATTGCTGATCAGTATGCATATTATACAATTTTCAATTATGTTTAAAACTGCTGTAGGGTGTTTCTTAAAGGTTTCATCATAGATCATTATTATTACCATAATATTATACTTTAATTACACAAACAGAAAATTAGTTGGATTCCGAAAATATCTTTAATTACATCCAAATATTGAAAATTATAACCATTATTGAGACATCATTGAAAATTATTAAGACATCTCAATCCCTTGTCTCACTCCACCATTTTCTAGTACAATACAGATAACTAAATATTCAAGTAAAATAATAATAATCTCATGAAATACTCTCGAAATTTCGAATGGCAATCAAGTAATGATATAACATCATAGGATAACTTTTCAAACCAATTCAATGAAAGCATTTTAATTTTCGAATATAATTAAAATATGCATGAATCGACACGGTAGGATTGATTATGAATAAATTCACAATCTATCGTGCTAAAAAATGTTTCTTTTACGTTCTAACATAGAAGAAAAAAACACTAACATTGACAATATTCTTGGTCAGATCGGCGTCAGAGGAGAGAGTAAACCCAGGAGGAGAACTTACATCTAGTGAGATTTCTTCCCTGGTAAAAACTGAATTTAATAAGCTTATGAAAATTCCTTCCAACCATCCATGGTACTTACTAAAAGACCGGTTGAGACCTTCAATATTAGACCAAGATCTTATCAAACTGCGATTTCCCGCTATTTGTGCGGGCACACGAGAGGAAATCACCTTTCAGAAGGGGCAAAGGACATTCCCATACTGTCCTTGGTGTTCCGTCAATATGGTCTCTCCTAGGCATATCTTAACCTGCCTAAATTTTTAAAAAGATGATGTCCTTCGGGACCCATCACATTTTTTAGATATTTTTGGTTTTATGGGGGTTTAGACAACCTTACATAAGTAACAACAACAAAAGACACTAAATCTACAATTGCAAAATTTTCACGAAATCTTATTAAAAATAACTAACTGATTATGTTAAAATTCTTTTCTTAGAACTTAGTATTATTTTATCTTGCAATAAATAGAAAATTGTAATCACTTAGAAAATACATTTTCTTACTATCGACATGTTAGTAATATAAATGTGCGGCGAGAGAGCAGTTAGATTAGTTCATGAGAGCAATTATTTATTCAAGACATTAATTAAAATTCTTTCTCAAGATATTTAAATAATTCAAACGTAATACATTTATTTAATATGTAATGAAACTTTAGAACTATGTACATATTTACAGTAAATTCCTCAATATGCGACCAAGAAGATTTAGCACCATATTCCGCATTAGGTGGCCTAGACCTTACTCATCCAAGATTGTTTTCTTTTCTACTTTCTTAAGTTTCTCTTCTAAAAAGAAACAACAAATGCAGTAACAGCGTCACCTAACATCGTGACATTAGTACATTATACTGCTATTACATATATGACTTCTAATACATATATTTATTTTTTGTATGGTGGATGATGATGACAAACAAATAAAGACTTGTAAGATTTATAAAACGTAATTCAATCAATAATCTCAGAAAATTTAAATTTGAGCCAATTTTTATTACAAAGATCTTCAGGTTAATTAATATGTAAATATGAATCTAGACTAACTATCGAGACTATTTTTTAATTTTCATTCAGTTTTGGAGTTACTTTATTTTTACAATATCATTTCATCAACTCGAGGAATTCCTTGAAATTAAGAACGTTAATTAGGAAGACATTATTTTCTTTGAAGAATTACTTTGTTGAGATATTGAAATGATTTTTAAAGTTCAAGAAAGCAAATCTATCGCATACGTCATTAAAAAGTAAATTTATATTCCCAAATTTGCTGAAAAATGCCTTGCAGGATTAGTATTATTAGGGAATTGAACCTTCAGTTATTCTTAGAAAAGAATTAATTATATACATAATAACAGAAAAATATTTAATTAATATTGAAAACTCTTATGCGCGAAAAACACTGTGCTCATTGCTATTTTTTGTATAAAATTTTCCCTTGCTTTTAAGGTATTTGTATGTTTTTAAGTAAGTTTACTTTTTAGTTAACTTATACTTAAAAACATAAAAATATCTTAAAAGCTTATGTCGAAAACTTGGTATTGTTTTACAATACCCATTTTATTTCAAGTAAAATTATAAAATATCAACCATAAAAATTACAAGTTTTACCAGATTCTGATTAATTGTTAATAAGAACACATTAGTTCCTAGTTAACAGTTAATGCCAGCTGATCCCCTTCACCGATATCCACAGCAGTTCCACGGATTTTTATTTAAGAACAATAAAATTTTACCATAAGAGAACAAAGTATGATGCAAAGAACATCTGTTTTAAACAATGTGACTAATAAATTTAAAAAATATTAAGAAGGCTCATCAAGGAAATATTAAATGTCAGTATGATTATCTTCATTAAATGATGGGGGAATAATTACCTCTTTCTGGTCTATCATAGACTTTATTTTGCACCGTAGCTTAGAACTGGATCCTTTGTTCATAAAATATTTATATTAATATTGGTTTATTTCTCGAATATAGTTGTCAGAAGATACACATTCTGTGATTTAATGTATAAGAAAGCTTGGTGATCCACAAGTGCAGTTTGAAAATGCAAGTATGCCGTTCCTATGAGGTTCGAAAGAAGGGGTCCATATCAAAAACTGGACTCTTTCTTTCCTACCTCAATACAGCAACAATTATTCAATTTGAATTCTCCCTTTCTCTTTAGCAAAATAGCAAAATATCCACGATTAGCCATTATAAACCTAAGAAGCAAAATAGTTTGGCCCTATATTGGCTAATCGTGTCTTTGTTTTGGTCCAGTATTGGCGGTCTATATTTGATTAATATTGAGTGGTCTGTATTTCGTAATTTAGGATCAATGTGGGTAGCTTAGATATGGTCTAGCGTGGCAACCAACATTGGATCAATCTGGGCGGCCAAGATAATGGCTTATAGGTTTGTCTACATTATGTGTAGTTCATAATGATAACAGAGGATTTTATTGCTGAATTATAGGATTAAATTACTAAAATAGAAGGAAGTTATTTTAAATTATTACAATAAGTACGAATTTTTTCATTTAAGGCTGTATTATTTCATCTTATATGAGTAAGGTATTTTATTTTGCATTCCATTTTGAACATAAACATAAGTGCCAAATTTGTTATTTTCTTAAGCAATATTTAAAATTTTACATAACTTTACTTATTTAAAAAATTTACATAACTCATTTTAAAAATTTACATAACTGATATATTGATGTTGTTGCGACGTAAGAAAATGGAAGTTAAAACAAAACAAACATTTATTACATTACACATAATTAAGATAGTTACAAAAAGAAAACACTTAATAATTATAAAATAATAAACAACGTTACGTAGTACCAGGGTGGTACAAAACAAACGTATTTAGGAACCGGATGGTTCGAACTCCATTCCTCACATCTCTACACTCATCTCATTGGATGTTGTAAGTATATTGGGCAGCAGCGCCATCTACTGTCAATAGTGTTAATATGGGTCTGTTAATATGTACTTTTAGGCAAAAAATACGTACTTTTAGGCAAAAAATACTGAGATCCATGCAATATCAGAAACATTTCATACTGTTTGGAAACGAATAATTTACACTGTTTTACATTTTCAACAGAAATTTTAAGCAAAACTATTCTAATATTTGCTTATGATTTTCAATATGACTAATATTTAAAAATGACAGACAAATATAACTTCAGATATTTGATAGTTATTTTGAATATTCGGAGTAATTTATGAATCAGACTAAAGCTTTTATAACAATACTAAAATTAATAACAGTGTGAATACTAAATAAGTTTCAATAATTTATTGATCTTTATTAAATTGAAGTCATGTGCAATTCAAAGTTCAGTATAAAAGATAGAAATAAACTAAAATGTATGCAACTCACCTAGGAATTACAAATGTAAGGTAATTAGCTGCATTCTGGAAACAGTTGATAATTAATACCCAACATGAAAATGTTAGATAGATTATTAAGAAGTTATTTTTTTTAATATTTTACTTTGATTGCATGAAAAGTTATACATTTTTAAAGCATTAAAATTGTCAGTGACTAAGTGCATCAGTAAATAAGGAATTAAGAATTTATAAAAGCAACAGAACCACTATAAAAGAGAGAAAGCTATTATTTACTTGCATACCCCTGGAATAAAAATGAAGCCATGATTGTAACCAAAATATATATGCAACTTGCATATAGTTTGTAGTTTCTAAAAATTAGCACTCGCTGCAAATTTCTCATCAAAAGCCTTAGTCTTTGGATTTTCACCACACGTATTCCTCAAGGTACAAGTCTATAAGACGGCTAGCCATTCTGCAATATTTTTGTTTGCAACTTTTCACATTTCATCCATTCTAAAGTGTAGTGGAATTGGGTAAGTTGTAGACAAAAAAGCCTACCCTTTGAAAAAATTTATGATGGAAATTAGCATGCAAATAAGTTAATTAATGTATAATATATATATATAACAAAATGTTAAAAAAATTTTAACATTTTGTTTATCCAGTGGGATTTTTAGTGTATTATGTAGATAAAATTCAGTAAGCTAATTATTAAATATATTTTTTAATATTTACATTTGATTTAATTAAATTAATTGAATTTCACTGCATAATGAAACAAATTGGAAATTTAAAGCTGCTTTTTTATATTTACAAATAACAGATATTTGTTGTCTATAGATTAAGAAATTTATCCATTGTACCCCAAAACGTATATAAGTAATTTATCAACATGTAACTCAGCCTTCAAATAATGTTTTGATAATAAAAATTTCATCCCCTATTGGTCCAATATTGGTTTATCTTGACATTTCTTACATTGGGGAAACCTTTGTCTCATCATAGGACCTACCTTGGTTTTAACGAAGTAAACAATTAAGTTGGTTTTAACGAAGTTGGCGAAAACGTGGCATCCATTATAGGTTCATTATTGGATTTATCTTGGCATGCTGTATATTGGGGAAAACTTGACGCTCATCATTGGTCCATTATTGGGGTTATCTTGGCAAGATTGCCAAATTTTGGGCCAAGCTATTTTGCTGTTTGAAGTGTTAATGAAGTCCATGATAACTGCAATGAGAACAGAATTCAGAATCTCTCAATTTCTGAATTTGATATCATAGAGCAAGTAAATTTTTATGAATGAGCATTTTAGCATCAATAAGGCCAAAAATTCTTAAAAAGTGCTATAATCAACAGCAATTCAATGTTTACAATATTCCTTAAATGCTAATTTTCTTGGTTATTTTTCATTTTTATTAGTTTTCTAAATTCTTTTTTTATTTTACACATTACAGAAATGCAAAGAAAAAATATTCGCAAATAGTGCAAAATTGCCAGTAGCATTTTGGGAGGTTATTTTAAAAAATTGAAGAATATCCGCACACTGCGAATAAAAAATAAAATAAAATTCCCAATCTTTAAGGAAAGTTGAATTTTCTGATCAAAGTATACACCAATTCTTTTCTACAAAAATATTTAAATGAAAAAATAAGGGAACTTAAGTTTCTATATTCTTTTATAATTTTTAAATATATATTTTTTAATGTCGAGAAAAGGGCTGAAAAGTAAAGAATGCTGTTATTTTCAAGGCATGCTCAAACCCTTCCAGTTTCAAAAGTGAATCTAATATCATTAATATTTTTAATCTTCACTAAATATCTGAGGACACTACTTCCCAATATAATATTAAGAGATACTAGCGTTTGGACTCTCTCACACACACAGATTTCAATTCATTCAACATTGATTAACATTCACATGTAATGATCTGAATCTTTATAAATTATTTGACAAGAATATTGAATAACCGGTTGAAAACCTTTTTAGAGATGTATTAGTGAGAAAACTGTTTATGTGACCAGGGAAAAATAAATTATATAATGTTAGGCAATTAATCCAGAATGTATTATCTTAAGATCTATCATTTTAATCTAATTTTAAAGGGAGAAAAAGGTAATCTAAAATATATTTGGAAAATTGTTTCGATTAAAATATATTGTCACGGAATAAAATTTTTAGAAATTTTCAAAAGCTATTGAATCTGGCAATCAAAGAATTGGCTCCTCAATGGAGAAATGAATGTCGGTATTTGTTGATATCAAAATAATATTTTATAGGTATGCTTTCACCGTGTATAAATTTTATTGTCAATGATAATCAGATATTTATTTTAATGATAAAAATTATTTTAAAGAAGGCGATAGAATGTAGTTGCCTAGTTTTTCTTTAGCTTGAGGAAAAATAAGATATTTTTAATTTATTCTTATAAATAATTTAAACAAAATAAAGATCCATCCCATTTATTTGCATTCTTTTAATATTTCAAACTATAGTGGGTCAAGTTCATTAATTACATGAAATGAGTATATGATTTCAAACATCGATTTGATTGGTTAGTAATATGTACCGTTATATAAAAAGTGGGCGGCAAATGAATAACGAAAATTCGAACGATGCATTAATTCTATGAATGATAAAGGAGATCAAACACATATTGTAAACATTGAGTAATTGCATAGAAATAATGCTGAATTTTGAGTAATTTTCTTCTGGAATAGCATCAATAACATGTATGTCATTTGCATATAAATATTATTTATTCCACATGTTTACATTTTATTTTTTATTCCAGTAAAAATGATTTCGTTAGCTTGACATTGATTGAAATTTCAGATTTCGCGTTACCTGTTGATTTTAAATTATAGGGAGATGGAAATTAGGAATTTGTATGCAATATTTAAGCTTGTTGATTTTTGTTATGCAAATGTAAAATTTTGTTTCTAATCAAGGCAATCATTATTGCATCGAAATCTTATTTTTAAATTATATTTTTTAAGATTCTTATATTTAATAATACATGACTATTAATTATATTAAATCACACCAGTATTATATAGATTAATATTATTGCAAAAAATATTAAAAACACATGAATTATATATTTTTAATGCTCCACAAATGTACTCTTTATAAAAATATATAATTTAAATGGTTTTAATTTTTTTAGTTGTTTAAATTAGCATTTTGACTAATAGATGAATAGGAATGACTTTTGTGATTAAATGCTTTAAATTTACTCTGATGATTAGTTATAGACCTTTAATTATGTTGTAGTACATAACTTTATTCATATGAAATGTAATTATTTCAAAAATATTAGTTTTTATGAAATTATTATTTATTATTATATTATATATTATTCAGATATAAGTTATATTTTGAAAGTTTCTCTGAAGAACACATTATCAATGTAGTTATTCCTGTGATGTGTTATTAATGTTGAAATGTGGTACCTGTCTCTTTAAAAAAGGCAGGCTAATGGCAAATCTGAACTATTTGAGTTTAGTTTTCACATCTCTGATTGCTTTTGTTATTGTATAAAAAAGGCTAATTTGTCCCATAGGATTTTTACCATTTAAATTCTACAAGATATTTTTCTTGATGTTATTGAGCTGTTCTACTGTATGCTTGACTCTTTTCATTGACAACATTTTATTTTGCATCTTCATATTTTTTTATAGTTTTATTTTATGTTCCTTTACACATATTAAATTTTAGGGTAGTAATTTTTTATTTTCCTAAAAAACAAAATTGCTTCTTTCTCACTTGGATAAATTAAAAAATTGGCAAAATTATTCTATTCAATGATTAAATAGAAAATATTATTTTATCATGCACTTTAGCAAATAGTAGTCAAAAGTATTTATAATTGTTCTTCATTTGACCATTTCTTGTTTTATGTGATTTGCTAGTTTATTGTGAGCCACTTGAAAATCAAGTAATGCTCTTTTTTGTTTTGTGTAAATATATTTACTATTGTAAAGCATATTTTTATTTGGATACCTTAGAATTAAATTGATTCATTAACTATATGAAATTTCAATGCATTTACACAACTTAGTTTTTTGTGATTGCACATTAAAATTTTATAAAGAAAATTTCTTAAAATGTCTGCAAATTTGTTTCTTCTAATATTAATCATTGCATGGCATCAAAACATTAGTAAATTTTTTTTAGATTTGTAAAATTGTCTCATTGGGTTTCATATAATGAATTAATTTCATTAATATTTCAATTGTAAAAGCAATTAGAAATTCAAGTAAAAATTTATTACTTTTCTCTTATCTATCCAGAATTGTCAAATTTAATATAAAATAGATATTTTGGTATTTTCTATTATATCGCTGTACAGGGAAAGAAAAAAAAATCGTAAATTACTGTCGGAAATATTCCATTTTCATCATGTATTGATTAGAAAGTTAACATTTTTAGAAACTATTAAAAATAATATAAATATTTATTTACATTTTACAAATTAAGTAATTATCAAGGATTGCAAAAGCTTATTTAAATGCCAATGTTTATTTTTGTTGAAAAATTTTGCTTAGTAATCAAATTGATGTTCAATTCTGTTGTCATAATATCACCTTTTTCAATTAAACAAAATTACATTGCATTTGACTGTTTCTTTTTCCCTTTTGTTATTTATGAACATAATGCTCCTTTTAACTGACAAAATTATCACACTAGCAATCTAGCCTTAGCTTTGTTTTGCATTTAGCTTCTTTACCCTTGTTTATCACTTTTTAATTAATTTTGCCGAAAAAAAATTATTGGTATATATTTGATTTAAAATAAAATTTTGAGCCAATAAAATTATCATATCTATGTTATATTATTTTCACTTCATAAAAAGTTTGCTATTTGTATAAGATCATAAGTGAGAATATAATGGAAAAGTACAGAGATATTTTTCGCTCCTTTGAACTGTATGTTGACAGAATTGGAATGATTTTATTTATGTTAAAATAAATAGAAATATTTGAAATAATATCATATAAAATCTTTATTTAGAATTTCCCTTATAAATTCTGAAATTAAAAATAAAAGTATATTTATATCTAGGCATTATATATTCTGAAATTATATCTTTCAGTCTTATTAAAGGATACAAACTATAGAATAAATTGACTTTTATATATAATTATAACCTGTGTTAAAATATACATTTATATATTGTAATACTGTTTATATTACAAAAATTATGAATATTTTAGGGAAAATATTAATTTAGTAAATTTATTGCTTAACAAAAATATATAGAAATTTATCAAACAGTTTTTAATAGTTATTGATTAAATTTCATCAGATGTATTATATATATGACTGAAAAAAATACAGTATGTAATAATGTCATACAAGAATATAAAAGTCATATTATTATGACTTTTATATGACTAGTATAAATCGTAAAAAATATTAATGTCATATTAAAAGATATTAATTAAAGCTGTAATAAATTATGACCTTAAATCTGTAACATTTTCCTTAAACTTTGTCAGATCTAGATTAAACTGTTTCAGTATTTCACTTACTTCTTTTTAGTGTGGATTTTTATAAAGGATCAAATTTATCATCATATCTAAAAATGTTTTTTTCTTGGAAAGTGAAATTAAAAAAGTAATCATCATGTCCTGAATCATTATTTCCATTAATTTAAAAAATTCTGTTTTAATCTCTGTATTATATTTAACTAAAATAAAAATAAAGCTATTATTCCAAAGTAATTTTCTGAGCTATGCTTATCACCTATATCAAAATTCCACATTGGATTTATATTTAAATCATAGTTTTCGAATAACTGTTGTTACTGTTTGTATGTGAGTGATTAACAGGATTCACCATGCAAAATGTTTAGTTTTTAATTATTTAGAAAAGTAATGCATAATTTAATATATTCCAATGATTCCAATCTTAAAATTACTATATTTTACTGTATAAATTTTTTGTAGCAATTTTTTTTACAAATAGTCAAAAATATGTATTATTGATAATGTGAACATCACATAAAATCAAAAATCAGTATGATTCAGATATAATGAATTGTAACCAAAAGCATTTATTATGATAAAGATTTGTTTGAATCCATCTTATCGCTAAGTGTGATAAATTGAGGTGAAAGCACAATAATTCTGGTATGATTCTTGTAAAACTTAAAAATTTTTGTTTTAATATAAGGTTCGACACCTTTAAAAGCAAAATAAATTTGTTCTGCTTATAATTACATGAAAGAAATTAATGATTTTTTTAACTGTGTATTTGATTCATTTCTTCTTTTGTGCCACTCATGTTTTGTTTTTCATCTTATTTTAACACATTTGATGCTATTTTTTATTTGCCTTCTCTACAATTTTTGGCTTAAAATCTTCTGTGTAACTTGAAGGTTTTTAATACCTTATTACAACCTATTAATTTGAATATTTTTAGAACAAAACAACTTAAGTTAAGACAATGCAAAATGATGATAGTCAATTTCAACTACAGTGTCCAAGGAACCAGATTTTTTATTCAACATAATAGAATAAAGCATGAAAAAAGTTGGCTAGGTTGTGGCTCCATCTGTTATTTTATGAATCATAAATAGCATTTTTTCAAAACTTTATTATAAGCTTTACTGATATAAAATGTTTTTTTATCAAATTATCTGTGATGTGTATAATACGCTCAAAAAAATTTTGAACTTTTTTTTAACATATGATCCACAGATTATATAGAGAAAAATGCAATACTTTTGACACTATAATATGTGCTTTCATAGTCATTTATTTGTTGCATAATGCTTTTCCTTGCAAATGAAATTTACTGAAATCAGCCATGATTTCTGAAAAATAAAAATATTCGAAAACATTCACTTTCACTGAGTTAATTATTGCTAAATAATAGAAGGAATGTAATCGTTAAAAATAAATTCAAAATACTTATGTACATATATATTGCTTTCCACAATATTTATATGTCATTAAATATTTGATTCTAATTTTGCAGAAAATTGACATGGAGTCTAAAGAAGAAATTGAAGAATTTTATGATTGTCATGAAATATGTAGTTATGAAGAGTATGATACTTCTTCAGTAAGTATTATTAAGCATATTTCAAAAATATTTTCTGATATCAATATTGAATATTATGTGAATGTTACATGTATTTGTTCTTAAAATTGCATTTCTCTTTGATTTACGTGATAGAATGTTTCTAAGTTAGAGTGAACCATTCTAAACGATACATTTAGTTTAACATGCAATATAAATTTTGCTCTTAAAAGTTAGGTTTGTAAATGATTAAATAAAGATAAATAAGCTTTAATAATGGGAAATTTATGACTAAATTTTTTTATCTTAATAAATAGATAAGCTGAAAATTACATAAAAATGTATAATTAAATCAATTGTTTGATTTTTATAAGTGAATGTTAGCGACTGAGTATGTCTCATTGAGGAATTCACACTACATTGGCAAGAATTAATATATCTTACCATTTAAATGCTGTATTTTAAGTAGATAAAATAATAAAATCAACCAGTTTTTTTTATATTTAATTCCTTGTATATTTTTTCACTATAGCTCATTAGTTCATACAGTGCTAAGATGCTTTTTGCTGCATTTCAAATTGCATCATTTAGTTATTTTCTATATTTTACACATTTCATTAGGGAATATTTGAATGAACTTGTGAACTGTTCACTTTATTTTATTGATCCACAAACTTGTTACATTTCTTGTCTTATTATATGTTTGGTATAATTAATTTTTTTTTTTTATTGAAGTTTATTGCTGTAGTATTAAGTCTTGTTTGAAGTACTGCTATTTATTTTTAAAATTGATCATGTTCAACTATAAAAAAGCAAGTTTATTAATGTCTTGCATCTTATTACAATAAAAATTTAAAGGTTCTCATTTTTTTAAAAAATATTTCCACTTTAGTATCTTGATATTGTAAATAATGTAAAACTTATTTATGTGTTATTTATTGAAAACTAGTATGGACATAATATAAATGACTTTGTAAAATAAATATTACAACAGAAGTTTAATTTCTGCATAATTTAATATTATATCGATTAAATGTTGTCCAATTTTTGTACAGCATCTATGATCTTGATTCTTGTGATTTTTAATTCAATTTTTCTGGACTATTTAAGGAATTATCTTCAATGAGCTGAAAATTGTTTCTCTATTTTTAACTAAAATAATTTTAGCAAAGTTATTCTGCAAATTTTTATCAATATTATTAATTAACTGTATTTGTATCAATATTTATTATTTATTTTGAAATGAATAATGAAAAGTAAATTATTAATATTTATGAATAAACTTTTCTTTACTGAATAAATTTTTCATTCAGTAAAGAAAAGTTTATACTTTACAGAATGAAAAATTTATTTAGTAAAGTGATATAATACAAGTGATTATCACAATAACATAATATTCTAGATTTATATGAAACCTTTTCATAATATAGTATAGTACCATCTTTAGTATGTAATAACTTGTATATAATAACTTGTTAATCATCTAACCTTTTGATGATTAACAATCATATACAAGTTATTACATACTCTAAGTTATTATAGCTCCATTTTTTTATTACTCAATAGTTTGTGTTTCATTGTGAATCAAATCATGTAAATAATAAATAATGTTAAAAAGAATATTACATAATGCTGTTGTAAAAGTCCGTTGAGATACTAATGAAGATATCATGTCAAATTCAATACTCTGAAATAAATCATACTAGTTATATTATATTGTGAATGGAAGATTTTGTGGGCCATGATATATATGCATTTCATTTTGGTATTCATCAAACCTTAATGACTCTAGCTATATGAATAAGAGCATTGCCATTCTGGAAAAATACCATCTCCTGCAAGAAACATATTTTGCATTATTTGAACCTAGTCACTAAAATTTTGTTTATTTCTGTGATTTTTCCTTTCAAAGTTATGTTTGAACTATTAAA
Organism: Latrodectus elegans; assembly: GCA_030067965.1. Lineage (NCBI taxonomy): Eukaryota > Metazoa > Arthropoda > Arachnida > Araneae > Theridiidae > Latrodectus > Latrodectus elegans. The sequence goes on from CM057819.1 coordinate 62,287,240, forward strand.
AATCCACAACATTACTGCTCATATTATGACAGGTCCATCTCCCTGCTTGATGTTTAGAAGGAGATAATCATGATCATAGATTTGTGCAGGTGTTCTTCCAATGTACTAGTCCTTTTACTGTGCAAATCGTGAAAGATTATTCATTTTACTATATAATTGAATTATCAGTCAACCAAATTTTATGGTTTTGTCAATTGTTGATAACATTTGGCTTTAAAATCTGCAAAAAGTTGCTGGAAAATGTTTTGTTTATATAGATGATTTCTAACTATAATTATTGATACTGGAGAACTCGTGTGCTAATTGAGCTTCGTGTTCACTTTATCTTCAATTGCATTCTTTTGATGTATTACAATTCCTTTCATTCAGCTTCTTCCATTCATTATTTTTCTTTCTGGAGCTTATTTCACAACAATGTGCCTACACTGTCATGACTTTAGAAACTGTATCTCTAGAATTACTTAGAAGCTGTATTGTTTTAGACACTGCTATCAAGTTATGTAAGTTCTTACGATGCGATTCTGCATTGGAAATCTGTAAATCTGACTTTTCATGTTTTTGACAAAAAAATCTAAGAATTAGATAGTTACTATAAAGTTACCTTGTATTAATATGATTGAAAAATAATTGATTATTTCCATTACATTTTAATATTTATAAAGTACATTCTTAAATATTACTTTATTTTTAGTTTTTCCATTATTTTGATAACTGCATATCTCTTTGTACTGTTAGGTTATGTTTTTGAAAGTTGTATTTCAAAGGATCTATCCATTATTAATGGCCTTTTAATTTCTTGTTAAGTAATAATCTCTAAAATAGTTTGAATATGCATTCTAATATTTTTGTATGCTACTTATCCAGATAATTCAAAAAATTTGAAATTCAAATTAAATTATAGAATATGTTTAAAGGTTTTTACTTGTTATTTAAATGACAGTATTTTATTAAATATCAATTAAGTCATAAATTTTACACTTTTAAGACTATGTGTATGAAATTATTCTTGCATTTTACAGTGTAATTAATGTGCACATATTTTTAATTTACTAAATTTTTAATATATAGATTTAAAAACCTTTTTCTTTCTTTTTTTAAAAAAGCATTTAGTAATAATGTTTTTGACTGTCATTAGTTCTCTTTTAAACTTATTAATTATTAATGCTTAATTAAATTTTAAACTTAATTTTAAATATTTTAAACCAATGCATTTAATTTCTAACTCTTTTGGAACGGTGCATATTTACTTATATTACTCCTGTGGGGCAGAGTTGGAATGTAAGGAACCCTCTTGTCGGACAGTGGTTTTGTGTTATTGAGTCTAATGAAAGAATAAGGTAAAAAATCTTACTTGTGAGTATGGAGGAGATAACTGTACAGTGTGCAATTTCCTATTATCTTGCCAACATAAATCCCTATGTAATATGTAGTTTTCAAAATCCTGATCACATTTAAACTGGAACATCATGTTTTTGTGCAGTTTTTTGTTTAATATTATCAAAAATTTGAATATTTCGTTGTAATTATTTGCTACAGAAACATTACAAAACTAATAAAAAATGCTTTATCACTATTATTCTTAATTGCTCAAATAAATATGGATAATGTATGTATTTTTTAATTACTTTTTTATAATGTATGAAAAAAACAACAGTATTTTAATAATGCATAGTATCTAACAATTCCCAGCAAATATTAGCAAATGCACAATAAAACTAAATCAATAACATAAATAACATAGTTTTAAAAAAAATAAAATTTAATTAACCAGGCAGGGGCAAACATCTTAAAAAACATCAGTATAAATGCTGTCTAACATGGGAGACACTCAAACAACAAAGCCAAATCAGTAACATAAATAAGCTACATTTTTGAGAACTAGAGTTTCGATTAACTGGCCAGTGTTGCCCACGTACATAAAAAAGCATATGTGTAAATTCAATCCAGTGCTTTAGACAACTGGCTGAAAATCTAAATCAATAATTTAAATAACAAAAAATTTTTTATGATAATACAATTTTCTAATTTACTAGAATTACAATTCATGATAAACCTAACTATTTCTATGTCAAATATTTTTACACATGCTTCATAAACAGATTAAGTTATTACATACAACAGCAATTTTAATGGAAGATCATACATGAAGTAAAAATTTTCACCCAATTATCACTCCTAGAATCATCATCAGTTCCGTTGGATAATAATCTCATTTCAAATTTGAAAACAAAAAAATAAAGTAATTAAATTTAAAAAATAACAAGCAAATTTAATTATCAACATCCATATCTGTCACTATCCGCGCACAAATTTGAATGTTTAAATTTTATTCACTTTAAAAATAAAATTTTTTTATGTAAACACTTAAAACACTAATGTTTGAAGCATAAATATAAAGTAAGCAAAATAAATGGTAAAAACTTTCTGTGTTACTATACTATAACTCCAAATAAATTTCGCACATGTACACATCTGGTTACATTATAAAGTTGCTGGTTGCATCATAAAATCACAAGAATCCGATCTGATGCAGTAATTTACTGGTTTGGCACATTTAGCACCTACATCAGGTCATAGGATTTATTTAAGAAAAAAAAACTCACTAAAATAAAACTTAAGTTTAAACATAGTAATCTTGGGAACATTTGCGAATGATTTTATGAACGATCCTATATATGTATTAAAACTTGCATATTTAATAATATGTTTATTCTAGGAAAAATTGTATGAAAAATTCTTTATTGGTTTTTGAAAGTGCTATTCAAATTATTCATAATTTTCAAATGACAAAATCTGTTAATGAAAAATTGAAAAACATATTTATTGAACAAAAAATGAAAAACAATACAATTCTTTTACATGTATGAAACTTTCTTTTTCACTTTTCTAATTCCCTCCTATATTTAAACACTTATAATATCTGATCAATTTCAGATGTTTTTATACTAAAGTGCATAATAGATTTTAAATGATAAGTATGAAATTACTTACATTTTTTTTTATTTCTAGCATAATAAGATACAACTGTATAGATTTGGAATATATTTATATTTGAGTTTTTGTCCTTAATAATTTTGTGTTTTCACATATTTTTGTCAATTTTTTTTCCCTGATTCATTATACAGTTTGGTTACATACATTTTATTCTTCTTGTTTCTGGTTTCCTTTCAATATATAAAACAGTTTCTTTCCTTCAGGGTCTTGTCAAATATTTTATTTTTCATCTTGATGTTTATATTTTTCTCATTCCATTTTAATTTCTATCTTTATTAAGTTAACAATTTAAATTTACTTCATCTCATAATTGTATTGTTCATGGCAATAGGATGAAAAATGTATACATAATCAAATTGTCAAAGGAAGCTTATTCCCATTATAGAAAAGTTAATTTTTTTATTGTTCTGACATTTGATGAAATTGGTATTATAATATTCTTAAATAAACACAAAAATATTTAAAATTAAGTAAAGAGGCACAAAAATCTTTTTTTAGTAAGAATGTGCTAAAGTACAAGAAAAATACAATTCACTAGACAACAAATAGGGTAGTGTGTTCTGTAAATGCATTAGGACATTCATCAAAAAATACTTTTTTATGTGCACAGTTTTATACATGTTTTATATAATCCAAAAATTGCACACAACTAACAAATGAGCTTTATTGTCAAAATTACCTTTAAATATGTGCATTTTGTTCTAACGAAATTATTTCATTCAGAAATTTTTTTGAATGAAAAAGATTTAATGTGAAAATTATGTGTTTTCAAGTTTCATCATCTTGATCATTTTCTGAATATTTTTCAGAAACTTACTTAATATTTGGTAACTAGTACTTAATATTTGGAATATATCCGTAATATTTCTTACATGAATGAAATGGTTGTTAAATGTATTGCATTAAATTCTTAAAACTAATCTGAATTATAAATTTTTCGAAATCATTATATCCATATTTCAATTTTTTTAAAAAGTATAAATTTATTCACAAAATTAAAAATTTTGGTTATAGAATACTGAGAAAGAATTTCTGTTTTTGACTTTATGTTTGGTGAAATAAATATTTCTGATACATCGTAAAGTATGTCTGAAATATAAATAATTATAAAAAGAAAGATGACAATGTATAAAAATAACTTCATTAATTATTTCATTATTTTAAGAAATTATTTCATCACAAATCATAAATTGTTATGCAGTTTTATCAAATTTTCATTATGATAAGTTATAAAATTCTGTGTAAATATGTTATTTTAAGAGCATAATATACATTTGAATGTTTCAAAGCACATAGTAATAATAAACTAGAATTCATAAATCATGTGCAATTAAACTTGGTATAGAACAACATCATTAGATAAGAAAAGAAGAAAAGTGGCTTGCATTGATATCATAATTTATTTACTGGTTTCTTAACTTAAATTTGTTTATCTTTTATTGAGTAGTGAAAAGATACTTTAAGAGCAATAAAAAGAAACAGTTGTTAGTATATTTCATTTTAAAAAAGGTTTAACGATCAGAATCTAATTATGTTCATTTCTTAGATTTTACAATCCATTTATATTTTATTTGTTATGTATTATCTTTATTAATCGATTTAGATTATTTAAATGTAATAAAGGATTTTTTTTTAAGAATGAATATGATACTAATGTGTGTATATGGTAATCTTAATTTTATATTAATTCATTTACTGTATTTTGGAGCCGAGCTGGCTTCCGAATGGTTAGTGCTCTTGCCTTCTGTTCAGCATTTCTTGGGTTCGAATCCCACCTTGTGCATGGATGTATGTAGTGGTTCAGAATCCACTTTAAACTGTAGGTCCTGGTCTAGTTAGCCCTTGTGTGCAAAAAATGACCATTGAGCGACAAACAAACAAAACACTTTACTGTATTTTGGGCTATTTTTTTAATTGAACTTTTCTACTGCACATACTTTTCTCTTACCATTAAAGAAGTAAATTAAAACTTTATTGTTCATTTGAAATTTAATCAGAATACTAATAAATGCAAAATTTCTGTGAAAGATAGTTAAATACTAGTTATTAACCTATATATTCAAATTTACAGTTTTAATTGTGTCTGTTATTAAATTAATTCTTTCTATATAATTGACTTCTTATTAGAATAGTTTATTTCTATTTTTTTTAATTATAATGAAAGTAATTTTATATATTGATGTGTAATATATCTAAATTGCCCATTTTTATTTTATTTATTTATTTTTTGTTAGTAAGATATAAATAAATAAAGTTTGCATCTTAAGTTTTTTTTTCTCCATATAGTAGAATTTTTCTGACCAATTTTTGAATTAAGTTATATTCTCCTTATGTTTTATTAATTTGATATTTTTTTAACCATTTTCCAATTTCATCATCATTATCCCGAATCATATAAATTCTCTAAGAAATATTTTCTTTTATTTCAATTAACCTCATACAACGACAAGAGAAGTTTGCAAAAGAAATAGCAAAGGTTAATTAAAAGAATATTGATAAAAAGTAATCTGTTTCTATAATTAGGTTTGGTAAAGCAAAATATATTGACAATGTCTTCCCTAATTTCAAATGTTTCATTCATATTCTCTTATTCATTACTTTTGAAAAATATTTGAATGTGTTAATATTACCATTCAAATCCCATGAAAATAGTGATATGATTAGAATGTTTTATGCAAACATTAAACATCAGAGCTATATTTAAATGTTTTAATTTATTCTGTCTAGAACTTGATATTTTTGTTGGATTAATTGTTGTGATTTAATATAAACCATCTTAACATTTGTAAATAATAACTAATAAGTGTTCTATATTGCAAAAATGCTTTGTGACTATTCTCTTATTTATAATAAAAATTGTCATTTTTTCCACTAATAAAAAAAAAATTATGATAAATATTGATAAAAAAGTGCTTAAAAATTATGTAGGTTTGTTATAAAATCCATATTTTTGATAATTTTTTTTTTGATCTATTATATTTAATATTTGTTTGTGCATTAAATATATAGTTTCTACATTTTTTCTTCTCGTGTCCATGAGAGTCAAACTATATGTGTCCATGAATTTTGAAAATTTCCTCTGCGACTTGCTTAATGTTGTCTCCATACGAATATATCATAGTTGGCAGCACTCCAATCTTTCTCAGGCTAGCGTTCATGGCCAGACACTCATAGATGTGAGTAGGCATAAGTTTTGTATCAGGACAATGATCACAACTTCTAAAGATCTTCATGTCCCTGTGGTATCCAGTTCTCAGTGTAGTTATGGTTTTAATAGTAAATCTGTTCGCAGTTATTTCAGAGAGATGTTTGGTCTGAATGGAATTTTCTCTAAGTTTGTATCTGGCCACTGCATTCGCATCCTGAAGAGAAACATCATTGTAGCTAGCGTTGAGGTCTCTGCCCTCCTTGGCCAATTTATCTGCAGTTTCATTATCTTCTATATTGATGTGTGCAGGAATCCACTGGAGCATACTGGTCTTATTTACATTTCGAAGATCTTGAAGACCTGAGATAATTTCTTATGTGGTAGAAGAATATCATATATTTTAGAATTGCTTGGAGAGCTGCCTTTGAGTCGCAAAAGATTACTAGGCCTTTTGCCTGCTTGGAAGTGGGAAGGGCCTTATAGATATTAAACGCCTCCATAATTGCCTTCAGACCACAGGTGAAGTTAGAGGCTATGTTTCCAGCACCGTATTTGCCCTGGTGAGACACACCATCCAAGGTAGTTAAAAGCTCACCGGCACTCCAGTTGCTGATGGTTTTGTCAGAGGAGTCATCTAAGTATGCATGTACAAAGTCCTCTTTTGGAAATTCTTCTGTTGCATTAAGTCCCATTTCCCTAATGATGTACTTTTTTTCATTTTTGCTGCATGGCTCCAAAAGGTCAATGTGAACGCTGGTGTTCATTGGAAGCTTTTTGAAATAGATGGGTTCTTGAACAACAACCCAATTGTTGTGTTCCAGGCCGACACTTGCCCTGATATCTCTATCATATTTCATGGGGGAAGATCGTTTCAGTCTTGACTTATCATTCCACTCTCTAAAGGCAATGTGAGAAATATGTTCAGGAGGGAGACTACATGTTTAGTTCGTAAACTTAATCATATTTACTTTTCTTCTATTTTGTACACTTTCTAGTCCACACTACCTATTTATTTTCCCATTATTGGTGGATGAAACTGCTTCTGTTATTATCTAGTTTATACATTAATCTCCAATTAAGAAGCAATACTTTCATGATGATCTCAATTATGGCTCACATTATGGCCCATTTAAATATTGTTTTTATACAGTAATAAAAGGATTTAGTATTTAATATATTTAATTTATCATTAATACCTATTTTCTATTCAATAAGATAACCATATGAAGTAAAATTATTATATGTATATGTAATATCGATTAATGTAGCATCAAGGAATTTCATTAAAGTGAATTAAAAAATATTTTTAAAAAAAGGGCAACATTTTCGTAAAAGGACAATTTATTAATTTTTTAAGGGATCTAGACCTAAAGTTTTAATTTATAAAATTTCTAAGCCCAATTTTTTTAATGTATCATTAAAATGCTTTGTCATTTTAGATATAAACTTAAATTTCCTAGCAGTGAAATTTCATAAGTGTGAATATAAAAATTTTAATGCTTTTATTTTGAATATTGTATATTTCTTATTATTTGTATAATGCATCATTTTGGAAATAAACAAGATTTAAATTTTTCTTTTGTGTCATAACTTTCTAACTCATTAAATTGTTCAAAGTAATTTTAAATAAACTATATATGTGTCATCTTATAAACCTCATATTTAGTAAATTTTCTGGGGTTTACACATAATCATGTCACATACAATTATTTTATCATGCTGTTTTATTTTTTGTTCTCTATTAAGATTAAACTAATTTATATTGTATGAAGCTATTTATATTATATATATATATATATATATATATATATATATATAAAAAGTTTGAATTGAAATTCAAAAAACTTTCCTAAATTATTTTTATTTATGCAAAAATTTAAGAAATCAGAAAGAAAAGGAAACTTAATTTTTCATTTTTTTTAATTTTTAATTTGCATATTGAAAAAAAAATTTCTAGCTTTATATAATTATTTTCTATAAATATTTTCTAGCATTATAATTAAAGTAGTGTGATTTACTATATATGTGTATATATATAACTTTTTATTGTGTTTATAGCATTTTTTACCATTTGAAAGTTTCTGTGTCCACCCTTTGTATAGGAGAAAATGTTTAAGTTTTATTAGTTCACTTATAAAAATATAGATGGCGCCAAACGTTTTTATTTAAATTTTTATTCTTTTTATTGAATTGGAGAAAGGTATTACTTAAGTGATCCCACGAAATTAAAATAACAATGTTTCTAAATTTTGTATAATATTTTCCAGGTTAATTAATTTCCCGAATTTTTGTTATTGCGAAATGTTATTTAGAACTGCTCATTTTACATAGAGACCGCCTTCACAATTGTAGATGGGTCGAACTTGATGGATGAAAAAATTCACTATTGAAATTTTATAAATCGCCTAATGGGTAATTTCATGTAACTGCTGTTTTATTGAAATATCGCAATTATATAAAAAATGGAGATTTTATATTTTTGCTATTAATAATTTTATTTATTTATATGATCCTTTAATGAAAATAAAAATGAAAGCGTGTGATTTTAAATAAATATTTAGTACGTGATTTAAACTTTAAAACTTTGTTATTTCAAAGCATGCTAGACTTTATGATTTCTTAATTTTTTGTTTATATAAATATTATAAATTGCAAAAACTATTACAACTATTAGTTTTGTATTTAAAAATGTATAAAAAGATTAATGTTAGTCATCTATTACATAATTTTTATCAAAGAATATTTTTTTCTATCCTTGTCTCATCGCTTCACTGGTTTTAGTACTGTTTCAAAAAATTCACAATGTTCTACTTTGTAAATTTAGATATGTTTAAGTAACGTTTTTCAAAAAGCGTAGCATAAATTTTAAAATCCATAATCACTTCAATTCAGTGGTATCGAATATGCCGCCAAATATCAGTTTTAAAAATATAAAACTGTTAAATTTGTCTGCATATAGTTCCTATATGCAATATTTTTAAATTTAATTAAAAATTATATCTTATCCAAATTAAACATATCCACAATTTGGTTTTGTAGACACGAATTCAAAATCTAGTTTGTTATTTAATTTAGATAAAGAGCTTGAACATACAAAAAATTTTCCAAATTATTAATGTGTACTTCATTATGCAATCAAAAAGTTAATCTTATCGCGCTGTATTATATTAATATATCGTTTTTCTGCAGGATGCTGGACATTAGAAACTTTTTTTTTTTAGATAATGGTCTAATTTTATTCCAGCCATTTTACATTTTATGTATTTTGTTAATGTTTATACATCGAAATAAACAATTGTAAATTTAAACTTAATAAGTTGTATTTTATTTTTGAAATTAGAAAAACTGAATTTCATTTACTTAAGTTCTCATCCTTTTATGTAAATAATCCTGTCGTTTAAATTATGAACATGAAAAATAATTAATTATCTTATTCAGCAAAGAAAATTTGAATGTTACATTACTCATTCAGTCCTTATTTATTGTCATAACCTCATTTATTGTCTTAGTTGAATTTCATGTATTTTTTAATAATTTTTATAAATTTTTGTTAATATCTTCTTCCAATCTTGATGATTTGCAAGGTCAAGTGTTTGTTGCGTGTGGAAACATTCCTCAAACCGTGATTATTACTTTTTGACGATGTTAGAAGGAATGTGCCATATTTTTGCCCATAACGGCTGTATTCTGTATTGAATAAATCTATTTGATTACAATAGTTTCTTCTTTTGAATCGTTTTTATGAAAAAAAACAAGTCTGTGTTCAAGTTAATGCACTATATTTCTTTGTGTTGCAGTTATAATTTTGAGTAGGGTATTTATTTTAACCTGCATTTGAGAATATTGAAATGTTATTTTTACCTTTAGAATGTCGACTGAAAGAAAGTAACAGTTTTGAATGGACGGATTACCATAACTTACAATAATTTGCACCCGATATTTTTCGGGAAAATAACCATGCTTCGACTTTTTCCTCGACAATTAATGCGAAAAATATGAGATTAAAATGCGTGCTCATCATCATTGAAAGGAAGATATGTGACACACAATTATTCTGACAGCGATTTCCCGCATTATTTTGGTCTGAGACCATTGCAGCTTGCTGATTAACGCTCGTATGTCATTTTATTCGTTGATTGGTCGATTCTCGATCCTTGAGTATATTTTACTAATTGACAAAATTTATAACTTCTGATCCGATGCCTAGAACTTTAAGTTCAACCTTTATTGTAATTGTCTTTCAAAATTAAGTATATGATGTGTATACATGTCCATAAATATAATATAAATGAAGGTGAAATATTCGTACGATCACTTGTAAATGTGTTGGTCCCGGTATGAATGTTTTAAATTTGTTTCTTGCTGGTGGTAGTCTTGAAAATAACAGGGCCAGATTAATTATTAAATGTCTGTAGGGAAAAATAAAATAAAAATTGATTCACTTTTCTTATTTTGTTAAATGAATTAATTTGTTAATTTTTTTTTTTTTATTTTGTTAACTGAGACTTGGTTTTTATGAATTATGCTGCCATAATGTTGATATTTTTTCAGTTGACCATTAATATGTATAACTTTTGTCTGAAAACTGTATAATTAATGCTGCGATTATTTGAGAGATAATGAACAGAAGACTATTTTCACATTTATTAATATTACGTTTTTGCTCTCTTGCGCTTATAGTTCTGCTATTTATTTTTATTTCAAGTGGATGACCAAATTTTTATTGTGAATATAGATTTACTTAAAAAAAATTTTGAGGGCATTAATCCGTTTCTTTCATTGGAATTAAATGAGAGAAATTCGTTATTTCAAGGAATAAGCATGCAAAGAATGTTCGCTCGCAAATTGGCAATCTTGCCTAATTTTTATCTTGGTTGTTTTAAAACTTAGGAAAATGCAAATTTTATTGTTTTACTTGTATTTTTGTTGTATGTTGCATTATTGTATAAATTTACCCACATTCTTATCAGATGCCAACCTCTCATAGCACGAAAATTTTGAAACTGTTGTTAAGGCAACGAGAAATACGTTGCAACACGTATTTGTATGCAGAATTAGTATTTTAACTATTACGCATTTTTTCTTAATCGTTGTTCGTGAAATATTTAACTTTTTTTTAAATTCAACTCGTGAACAGAGTGCAGTATGTTCTGCAATGATGGCGTACATATGCATGTAGTAATGTTGCCCAGGAATGTTAAGAGTTACACAACTTGGTTTGAGGAATCTACAAAATGCTTAGCGAAAAAAAATTAGCTCTGCTGGCAGAGAATCAGCCATTTATTTGAAAGTAAATTTATTGGCTATTTAAAAAAAAAAAATCAATAGCGTAATCGATTGATTTCTTATTTAACCTTTAAACATCCGCAATTTCTGTTGGTGAGAAGTGTTGATCATCCTAAATCAATGCAAAAAACAGGTCTATATTGACCACTTGTTAGCTAATTGATTACCATGCATTCTTATGCAAATAAGATTTAAATTTTTTTTTTTTTTTTTTTTTTTTTTTTTAAGAATTAATATTAATTTTTATTAAAAAAAGCAATTATGCCAGCAATATTTGGGTTTACTGCATTTTATTTAACTCTTAACTAATTCATTCGCTCTTCTAACTTGTTTTAAAATGAAAAATAAAAAGCGCCTTATAAGTAAATTAAAATTTTTTTTTTCTTAAACTGATATTTCAATAATACTCACTAGTTGAATGGAATAATTCCATTTAAAAATGTCTCTCTCTCTCTCTCTTTTTTTTTTCTTCCCCTTTTGATGGATTGTAAAATTGATCGATTGGAAAGTGCATTTAGGTTCAAGTGTGACTCTGAAGGATGTACTTCAACACTCAAGGTTTTATTTTTATAATGTAAGAGCGTTTGAGAGATTGATGGGAAAGGGGGTCGTATAAGTCTTTTCTTTTGCTTGCTGCATTTCAAATCTTTTGAGTGGGCTTAAAAACTTCTTGTGTGATTTATAGCTGTAAAAGATTATTCAATTCAAAGATGTTGTATCATTGAATTAAAAATATCCAAAATTAAAAATGATATTTATGAATGAAATGAAAAATGAAATAATCCGGCATAATCAATGTAATTACGACAATTATGTAATACGTTCTGTGTTCTGAGAGTTTCTTGTCTAGGAAACATGATTCTGTCAGTAAATATACTCTAGTGACTGCAATGAATTCTCATACAAGGAATATTTAGCGATACAATTTTTATGTTTTATGATTTCACTCTTTTATTTTATCATTTTAACAATTATAACAAGTAGATTTGATTTCGTATCGTTCAAATCCTTCTTATTCGTCATGTGATTGATGACTTCATTTCGTTAAAATTTGTTAAACATTTTGCCATCGAACAGTTATTTGTCTCGTAATATTTACTTTAAGATTATAATATAGTTTTTTCATAATTTTTTTCTTGCAAGTTGGGTATTTTTCTAAATTATGTAAGTTAGTAAAAACAACCATTGTGTAATTCGCGAGCGATTGAACTGGGCAAATCCCAGAAATGATAAACTACTTTGCATAGTTTTGCTTCTCATTATCCAGATTCTTTTAGCATTAATAAAGTGCTGGCATTTATTTTTTAAACAGTTCTCTTGTGCCTTAAGAAAAATGATAGCAAGTACAGCATCAAAAATAATTATCTTATTATGTTATGCGTATTTTAATTATTATTTTCTAAAACTTAGATTTTTTTTGGATTTTTAAATATTTCGATTTTAAAAAAGTAGTATCTTTCTTTAAATGAAATATATATATATATAATCGCGTAGTATTTCCACCTTTCAGCACTTCAAGGGTGAAAATGAGGCACCCAGTGAGTCTGCTATCGTATCTCCGAAAGTGGTTCTTCTTAATTTAGAAATAGATCAGGCAGAAGACCTCCAAACTCGGCCTTCCTCTTCCAGAGGTATCATTTAACACGGAGAACATTGCTACTACGACATATTTAACATACCTAAGCATGGATTAGTGAACACGAGAGATCTTCCATTCGAGTCTGGATTCGAACTCACTGCCTTCAAGTAACGAAAATGACTGCCCAAACTAATCAGTCTACCGCGCACTCAGAAGAAAATGTTAAAATGAAAACGAAATTGTCTTCTAATCCTAAGCTTTTATAACTGTTATTGAACAAATCGTTTATATATATATATATATATATATATATATATATATATATATCTATATATATATATATATATATATATAGCGTACGTTTAAAATTTATTTACTGTGGAAATTCATAAATTTACATTAGTTGTCTCCATAAAAGAAAACATTTTAATATAAATGAAACTGATGAGTTTCTGCTGTATTTCCCTTGGAGACAGAATTACAAAGCAATTTTTATTTTTTCTCCTTCAATTTTGTACTTACGGCTTGTTAAGATTCCTATCCAACACCAATTTTTGAAGATTATTCTTTTAAATCAAAAGAATATTCTCATTTTCTGCTGATCAAAACAAAATACTTTTGACTTAGGTGTGGCGAAAGATCATTTCCAAAACCCGTTACTATTGTCCTTGAAAATGCTCGAAAGCGTGCGAACGGATGGGTTAACTTAAAGACGTTTAATTTATTGACCGTGTTTAGTGTGTGTAACTAGATTTCTCTTTCATCTCCCCTTCAGCGTTTGCGACATCTTTTTGTTAGGGTTAAAAACTTTTTTCTCGGTCACTGTTCGTACATTTCATTATGTTGTGTGTAGGCAATTTTCTTTTTCCTGTTTTTTTTTTTTTTTTTTATTTTAACCGCCATTTTTTTTTCACTTTCTTTTTTTATGTTATAATTTACTTAGAAAGGTAAATTCATTGAAATGGTACAAAATTTCTTTTTTGATAGGAATAATTGGTGTTTTTCAAATACACTGGAAGAAATTTAATAAAAGTTTCTTTCTTGTCAAATGTATTTGGAAATCTGGCTCATTATATCTGATCACAATTTAATTGTATTACTTTTATATCAGATTTTTTTTTTTTACAGTTACGTCTAAATTATTATATATTTTTCACTATCATTAATTTTAGATTTTTCATCAGTTACTTTTGTGATTATAATATTATTATGATTTTAAATATTAATGCTGTGTTGCTAGTTATATTGCGTTGGAAAAAAAATGCATCATATTAATTAATTTCTCATAGTATGTATCTTAATTTTTTGAGAGAGATTTTGGATATGTATTTCTCTCTTGTAAAACTATCACTTGAATTATATCATGTTGGTTTATCCTGATTGTGAATTTTTTAATTTTGAAAAATATGACGTTAACAGGTAACACGTTAATTTTTTATTTCATAAATATAACTTTTTTTACAATTAGTTTAATTTTTTTCTGAAGTTTTTCCCCCTTTAATTCTGTTATGCTCATAAATCTAACAAGTTGAATTAATTGGTATTTTTTAAAACGCTACTTTTTTTAATAAATAGGATAAAAGTCAATATACACAGAAAAAATAAATATTAATTTTTTTTTTTTTTTTTTTTTTTTTTTTTTCTTGACATTTTTATTGTAAATGTCTTTTCTATTTCATTTTATGCCTTTATGAATTAATGAACAGTTTTTTTTAATGAATTACTGGACAGTATATGCTACATCATATATTGTCCATTAATTCATTAAAAAAGAATTCGAGGATAAATTTTAATATTTATATAATGCTAATATGTAAAATGCTATTTATATTGCGTTGTAAAAATCAAAATTAAAATTCTGCATTTTTTAACGGGTTGATTAAGAGAAAAAAAAAACATTTGAAATGAATTAACATTGTTTTATGATTACAAATATTCAAAAATTTAAAGTAATATTAAAACCATTTTTTTCAAGTGACAGTGTTTTGTTAAATCATTACTTTAAAATATTTCAAAATTAGGGTTCATTGGAGTTTTCGAGTTCATTAAGTTTTCGATTTTTATCGTAAATATTAAATATCAATACTTTTTTTATTTTTCTTTAATATTAAAGCAAATGTACTACTTCGAGTGCGGAACTTTTCGCTCATTTCATTATGTTGTGCCGTTGTAATTAAAAAGCATTATTCTCTCTACCAAATTAATTAATTAGAACTTTGAAATCATATTAAAATTTATGATTTGGATATTATCCAATTGTCTTTCGTCTGTCATTCGGACCTTTCAATTTGCTTGCTCGACGATACAATTAAAAACTTTCAGTCTTATTCTCATCAAGAAACTCTTTAATTGTCTGTATATGCCCATCTAATCGCAGATCGCCTTGAAACCCCATTAGCCATGTGACAGTTTAGCAGGAAAGTTGGTTAATCTGTTTCGTTGAAATAGAAGACAATAAGAAAAGAGTGTAATGCTTTCCTAATTTTTACCCCATTTTTGTTTTAATAAGATAAATCAGGAATATATTTCATTGTGCAAATATAGTGACCTATATTTCCCATTTTGATGAGCCGCAAAAGTGAAAATAAACGTTCGTTTAGCATTGTCCATTCTTATCTCCGACCGCCCATATATCCTATCTTTGGTCTATAGTGTGAACGCAATCAGTTTCCGTTGTTTGTTGTTGATAATGTTTGTCACATTCTTTACATGGCTTTTTTGTTTAGTCCTGTTGCAATTTGTTTTTAGATTTTTGTGCCTAGGCTCAAAATTTGAATCGAGGCAATCAATGGTAAAATTATAATCACTTAAACAAGTCGTCTATAAAATATAATCGTTGATAGAACTGGAAATTTGTAAACATAAGATTTTTAAAAGATTATTATAAAAATTGTGTCCCTTCACAATCAAAATGCTGGTTTTTTAAATACCGGTGTTGTGTGTGCTAGTTTTTCATGCATGAATGTAAAGATATAATTTACGTTTTTGGTTTATAAAAAACAGTATGAAAACTTATGTTTTTCTAAATGCTCTTACAAGACATTTTAATAAATGGTTTTAAAAAATGTGTCATTGAATTCTTTAAAAAGATCTGAAATGTGCCAATTACTCAAAAAAATTCATTTATTCTTAATGTCCTATATGTTTTTTGCAACTTATTTTTCAATTATCTGAAAGTTCTCAAAAACTGAACTTACTACAAAATCTGATATTTTTACTTTCATTAGTTTTTAAAAATATGTCTATAAACAAATATCAGTTAATTTCTCAGTTTCAAAATATTTCTCTCTTAAATATATATATTTTTTTTTTCTTGTTTGTGTGCATTTTAAGCAGCGATTGAGTTGTAGTTTTAAATTATCAACATTTCTGTGGAAGCTAACATGTATTGCTTGTTAAGGTATGTTTTCTTCAAAGACATTTCCATAAACATCTTATGTTTTCGAAAATGTATTGCTCGGAAACTCTCATTCTTAATTTTCCGATATTTCTCTGACTGTCAACTTGATCAACCGTTTGTTTACAAAGTTTGCGTGGGTAAAAAAAAAAAAAAAAAAAAAAAAACAGATTAAAGTTATTTTAGAGTTTAGATTAAGTGTTGCGTGAAATTGTAATAGTTATGTTGATTATTATCAAATATTTTTTAAATGGCTTGAAAAGTTCATTTCATATTTTATACGACTTACTTTTTCCTCTTCTTCTTCTTATTATTGTTATAAAATTTTATCATTTTCCATTTTTTCTGATTGAAAATAAGAACCATCTAATTCTAATTTTTGGATTTGAGACTGTTATCTGTTGCATGTTATTTACTTACAAACACTCGTAATATATGAACTTAAAGTGTTAATATTAATCAAATATGTTCTTATTAAAAGAATAATTTGTTTCGCTTAATAAATTAATTTAAATTTTTCATAGTTTAGAAATAAGTTTGTTAGGGAAAAATATTGATCTACTCTTCATTTCATCACTTCACAAGTTCCAATTTTAATTATTTATTTATAACCTACTAAAAATGTTGCATTCCAATCAGAATTTAAATATTGGAGGGAAAATGGTAATCATGACATCTCAAGAATTTTTTTTATTTTGAAGTATACTTCTCGTTTGAGGGATTTTATGCAATTTATTTTGGGAAACTGGGAATTTTTTTAATCTATTGGTAAATAGATAATGTTATTCATATTTTTTGCTATAAAATTCAATATTTTGAAAAATTCATAAATTTTTTTTCTCATTAACTACACCTTTTGATTCTAAACCTAAACTATAGTACTATAAGCATGCTATATTATGTTTAAAATATAACTCTTTTCAGATACCATAGACTGATTACCGTAGAAAGGAATTGATTACCGAAATTTCATTTATCGATAATGAACTTTGGTAATAAATTTTGTCACATACTCGCCCTCAATCACATAGATCGAGTTTGCACATGTACTAAAGTTCGTGGACATGAGAACTTTTCCTGTTGCTAGTAATTTGGAATCCACTTAACTGCAGTAGATCTTGTGTGGTACTAGTTAGCTATACATGACAATAGAACACCAATCCAATTATCTATAAGTATGTATGTGAATTTAAAAAAATTGAAAGATTATGTTCTTCATTAATAGAGATGATGTTTAAAGAGTTAGAGAGAAATCATTTATAATATGCAATATATTATATAAGTTAATATGAGAAGAAAAATTCATCCGGCAGCTTACAATTCATTTTATAAATAAATGTTTTTATATGATTGAATACACATGTATCTATAGTTTTATAGTGCTTTGATTTAAAAAATTACCCAGGGAAATGTATTGATCTATGTCATATTAAAAAAAATGCTAATCACTCAAAAATAAAGATTCATTGAATTGCAGGAAATTTTTAAATTACATTAATTTTTTTTAATTAATAATCTAAAATTTGATTATAATAGTTCTGATTATTATAACTAAAAGCTAAAGATATAATTAACGTAAGTTAAGGTAGTATAGATGATATACATAATACTCATTCCCTGTGTTAAAGTTTTTATTAATAACATCGCTGCTTTATTAAAACAATTTTTTATTTATTTAACAACGCAATAACGATTATCTTTTGTAATTTCTGCTAATGTGTAACTTTTGCTTTCAATTTCTAATTTCAAATTTTATTTGTTTTCATTTTTCTTTCAAAAGCATTGGGAAAAGTTCGTTTGTGTATTGTTTATTCTTTTGAATCTTTTCACAAATTTAATAGAAGCACCTTCTGTTCACCTGATGAGAAGGTACAAGTTTTCTTTCATTTCTTTTGCTTTCTTCACTATTCTACTGTTTTACATTTCTGTTTTTTTTTATTCCATTTCCCTCTAATTATTATTATTATTTTTTTAAATGTTCCATTTTGTTTTTATTCGAAGCATTTTTATTAAAAATAATTTTTGCTTTATGTAGCTCAAGCTGTTTTATTTTTTATCTCTTGTGCTAATACGTTTCGATTTTTTTTTTAATTCTTAGTTATATTTTTATTTAATTTCTACTTTTCCATATATATATATATATATATATATATATATATATATATATATATATATATATATATATAAGGTTTTAAAAACACTCTTGTATCATTAAAATTACTTTCTAATTATAAAAATACTTAAATTTTTTAATACTGTTAGTTAAATTTATATTTGTATACTGTCTTCGCTTAGATAAAAGCCTTCACATTAATAAATTCTTTATTCTTTAATTAAATATATCCTAATTTCTGTATATGGTCTGAAAATAATGCATATCTGGAAAGTAGTTTTACTTTTAAAGTTCTCTTGTGTGTCAATTTATTTTATTTAATTATTTTTGTCTTGGATATACATCGTTACCACAGAAACATTGTATTGCTCAGTTTCTGCGGTTACGATACATTATAGTTTTTAACAAATTCAGGACTTAACATTGCAAAGTCCTGAATCTGAAACAAGAGGTGTATCTCAACAATCTTGCATCAAGAGCAGCTGTCAATAGAGTACTTCGTAGCTTTGATTGAGCATTAATGCAGGAAAGTGAAATTGAGTCTGTCCTGAATTTTCGGTCGAACATTTTTTGGCGAAATATCAGTTATACCGCTTTACGAAATGTAAGAAAAAAATTTCACTACACATATATATATATTTATTGAACTTTTTTTATTAACTTAATGAAGGAAAATTCAATATTTACTGGTTGTTTGTTTACTTCTTAGAAATTGTTTTTTTTTTTTTAATACTATTTGATTATGTAAAAAAATTAATGCGATATTTAGGAACTGAAATATTATTTGCTAAGAAAATTGATTTGTAAAAAAATTTATTTCTTCATTTTCATTAGTGCAGAAGGCGTATAAATTTCCGCATTTCATCGTACTATAATGAGTGAAATCTATTTGAACCAGAAAGATAAACATAAAGCTGTAATTACTTGATCTTTTTTTAAAAAAAGATTTCATCACTGGGAAGAATTAAACAATTTATTCCTTCACAGATTCAGTCAAGCAATCGTGTTTGTGTAAGTTAGCAATGCAGAAGTCTCATCTTCTTCCCGGTTTTATTAAAGGGCTATTTTCTTCACCATTTTCCATTCCCATTGCCCAATTTATTGTTAAGGAATATGGCGATGTCCTGCCGAGATGTGCCGGAAATGCTTCGCTCCTTGATTTCTTAATTTGACGGGATTAACTCTTTTTGAAGATGGATTAAAATTAAAATAAATAAAAACTATTAAGTGTTGATAAAATTCGTTGCTATGTTTAAAAACAATGGATAATTTTTGTTTTAAATAATTTTATGTATTAAAAAATCAGACTAAATTGTAAGCAAATAATTTTTTTATTTATTCTTACTTTGATGTAAAATAACAGTATTATAATTTCTTTTACTAGTTTTTTTCTGTTATGCCGAATTTTATATCAAAATAAAAACAGTATACCTTGGAGCTCAATTTTTGAACATTTTCATTTATAGTTGCTTATAATTGACATAACTACATCGTAATTGTTGGTAATCGTTATGGGTGGTAATTTTGTAAAGATTCTTTTTCTCACCCCATAGTTGAGGGAATCCTCTGAAATGTATAATTTTATTTATTAGTATACATTTCTTTACTTTAATAGAAATGATTTTATTCAAATTAGTTTTCACATTTTCATTTTGAAACATTTTAAATTATAAATATCTGGGGTAGTATATTTTTCTTTGATTTTAAGAGGAGGTAACAAGAATAAAAAAAAGTTTATTAGATCTCTTAATTTCTAAATAATATTAGAACATAATCCATCACAGATAATGTTGTTCATATCTAAAAAAAATCATATATAAAAATACTTCAACTTTATGTACCAATGAATGTTTGAAATCTATTTGAAATTCCAGTAACTTCTAAAATTCTAAACGCATTAGCTCAAAAGTTTTTTTTCTTTCTTAAATTTAATTTATATTGTTTTACTATAATTATAATGTGTTAAATAATTAAGTAACAATGTAGAAATAGAACTATACTAGAATTTAAATAAAACTTTACATAATAGAATTTTATTGAAAATTTATTGTAAAGTTGTATGCGTTAAAGCCTGAATTTTTTAATTCTAGGAATTCAGTACTAATAGACCGGGTATCGAAGTTTTTGAAAGCAATTTTGCTAGTATTTTATTGATATGTATTTATTTAGAATTAGTTTATATATATATATCAGAGTCTTTTACTCTATGAAATTTATTTAGATTTTCTAGAATTTGCAAAAATTACATTGCACATAGATATATTTTAAAATAAATATTTTGTATTTGTAAACAATACTATAAACATCTGAGTTCGGAATGCCACTCAAATGATAAAGCAGTGGATCATTCGGTGATTGCTAGTATTGTGCGTCGTTTACTTATTTGCAAGATTTGTAATACTAATTGATGCTTCGCCTGCTTTATAAATTGGTATATTAATAATTTAAATTCAAATAAACTCTTTTTTTTCTTTATGAAATAATAAACATTTAAATTGTCATAATTCTTTTTTTTTCTTTTAAAAAAAAGGCACTCATCCGAAGATAACATCTAGATGCACCCAAGCAGAAAATAAATTTAAAATAATACTATATCAGAACTGTAGCTTAACATGTTATATTCTGAATGACGTATAATTTTGCTAAACTATTTGTGTAACGTAGCGAAAAATTTATAATAATGTGTATCAAATGAAAGACATAGTGATGCATGACGTATACAGCGTCGACAGTTTATTTAAATGTATTTGCTATTCATTGTGAACAATTTTTTGAAGAAATGTTATATCTAAACTTATGTATTTTGTGTTATTTTCTGAAATATTTCGCTCAGTTCCATTTTTCTGCTGTATTTCTTTGTTTCACTGCACTTGTCATTTCAACAAATATTGCTGCAAGGGTGTATGAGTATTAGTTTAGCTAAGCTTTGCAGTGAATATCTATCTCATCGTCAATTGTGATTTCATTTAGGTATTTAAACTTGCCTTATTTTAATTGATTTGGGAGCAAAAAAAAAAAAAACAAATACTTTGCGATAGGGTTTCTCCTCTCTTTAAGGTTATATTTCATTTTTCAGATGCTTTTGCCGAAAAGAAAGGAAGAAAAAAGCAGTGATCTAAGATTTTTTGGATAATTTTTGTAATTTTTTTCTTTCGAAACCTGCAATTTAAAGAATAATCTCAGAAGAATACGACTGTCTCATAGTTTTCCAATGATATATGTATAGGAATTCCTTTTTTCTTTTTATCTGTCCCCCAGGATTGAATGATTTTTCGTTGACATTCATTTACATATAATTCTATTCTTTGCAATCCATTAGATGGAAAATAGCATCTTGAATTGGAAATCCTTGTTATGGAGGTCTCTGAAATTGAATTTCATCATTATTATCAACTTTTAAAACGGACCGGAAAGGTGCCTATTGTATTTTTTTTAATGCGTTTTGATCTATTGTTGCGGTTATGTTTGTTTGAGTTCTAAACTTTATCGATCGCATATATGAAATGCTGAAAAATTCATTTACATAATCTCCGTAAAGTGTGCGTTGAATATATAACTTTTCGACTTGAAATTATAGAATGTTTTCTTGACGGAAAAGGATTAATTTTTTTCTAAATAGACATAATTATATGCATTCCCGTCCAAAAATTTAAATGTCCGTGAATTAAAAATCGCCACACTTTTTTGCCATTTTATTAAATTAAAAATTTTTAATATTTTATTAATAGTCATTAAAAGAGGGAATAATTTAGTAATATTTGTTATTAACCAACTCCAATATTTGCCTTTCTTTTTGATGGTTGTTTTTTAGACACTAGGCTTGCCTTTTTTTTTTTTTTTTTTACTGTTTAACAATGCTGTTGAATATACGAGTTGTTGTTGAATTGAAAGTTAGTGGGCCATTTTTTTACCTATAATCTTAACAAACTATTTGTTAAAAATTATAATTTATATAT
Source organism: Latrodectus elegans (assembly GCA_030067965.1). Taxonomy (NCBI): domain Eukaryota; kingdom Metazoa; phylum Arthropoda; class Arachnida; order Araneae; family Theridiidae; genus Latrodectus; species Latrodectus elegans. The sequence goes on from CM057819.1 coordinate 62,309,713, forward strand.
AATATGTTTTCAAATATGTTAAGTATTAAAATTTTTACATCAGATTGCTATGACAGAATGAAGTGCAAACTTAAGTTCTTTGTATTTTACGTGCTTTTAATCCTACAGTTTTATAAGTTCTTATTCTTTCTCCATTACTAAACCATAAAATTACGGTTATTGAATTACATTATTGAAAATTATTCATAACATACGAGAAATGCTTAATTGTAAAAACAATAAAAATCATTTAGTTGTCATTACTTTGTGGTACTTAACGTGAAAATTTGCATACTTTATTTGGGAATATTAAGGAATACATTTTTATTGCTGGAATTTATTGTACACTCTGAAATAAAAATGATTTGATAGTGTTTTATATTAAAATTAAACGACGTAAAAAAATAAATACATCCAAATCCGCTTCATTTTTATCTAATAATAGACCTTTAAAATAGAGCTGTGTGTCATATTTCTAAAGATCCAATACGGAGTGAAATCACAAAGGTTGAAGAAAATTTCTATAGCCACCTGTATGATTTTTCAAGTTTGTGAAAACAAAATTTAGCTTTTCTCATAACTCATTCATCTTCTTGGAAGTGAAAATTAGGTTTTGCGCAGATGCTTATGATGGGTGTTGGAAATTCTCAACTATAAAGAAGTCTTTTAAAGCTGGCAAGTACGCCCTTGTCTACGCGACTTCATTCTCTTAGGTTCGCCAACCCTTGCTTGAGGTCAAAGTGCTTGAAGCTTTTCATCTCAGATGCTAACAATCGAGTCTAAATTGATTTTTTTTTTAAAAGGGCTTTTTCTTTGGTTAATTTTTCCCCTCTCTTTTCTTCCTTTAGGCCGGTTGGTTTTCTCTTCTCTTACCCGTTCAATGAAGCAAAGCCATGTTAGTTTTGTTTGTCTTTGCTTTTTTGTGTAAGGTGCGACATTGACACTTCAAGTTTTTCATACGTTAAGCAATTTCAAATGACATCGGCATTTAACTTCTTTCTGAAGTGAATATTTTCTTATTGGTGGATGAGATCTTGTCGAGTGACGAATTCACTATTAATAGACAGTGAAAAGATACATCCATTTTAAAGCGGTCAATTATTGTTGATATTTGTTTTCGAAATAAGTAGAATCAAAGTTATGAATTGTTTCACAGATGTTGAGCTTGTTATTTTGCTTATATCTAAGAAATGTACCAATGAATCTTAAGTTCTAAGTTATTATTTTCATTAATTTTTTATTATTGAAATTATGTTATTAACTCTCGCATAAAATTCCTTAATAGATTAGGATTGCAGCTTCAAATATTCGAATAAAAATTACCAATTTTGACTTAGTAACAAATTTATTTAAAATATTTTATTTCTGTTCGTAATATTCATTTCAGAATCAGGAAAAATAAACTTTTTAAGACTGGAATGAGAAACGTATTTATATTTTGCCTCTTAATCTTTTATTATTATTATTATTTATTTTTTTGTAAATCTAATAAAAAAATATAGATTTTTTGTAGCTTTTTTATGTTTACATGTAATAAGATATTTTATATAATTTTTAGCAACGTGAAATACATCGATACTTATTTATTTGTTTTATTGTTTAAATAAAATTTCATCAGTTTATATTATTTAAATTAAACGAGATTATGAATATTTAAACTCTAAAATTCGAATCTATCTTTCTCCTAAACATAACTGAGTGTTTGAATACCTATTTCCTTCATACTATTTTATTTACAATAATTTTCATAAGAACGCTGGATTTACTTGCTGAAAAGTTGAATTTTTAGCAGAGTGTCCTTTATATTTGTGCAGTTAAGAAAAAATAAGAATATTATCTTGTTGCAAAATGAGGCCATGAAATGTTTGGAAATTTCTTAGTAATACTAGTGTTTTTAAAAATTCTGTAATTATATTCCCTACTAATATTAAAATGAGATTATTCAGCAAGAAAATGTGTATGACGGCATGGCAGTAAACATGAATATTTAGTTCGGAAGTTACTAAATATTTTCAATTTGATGGTGATAATCTGATTTTGATGGCTTCACATGGTGTACAGCTTGCCGTAATTATTTTTGTTATCAAAAGTAAAATTTAATAGTCTTAGTCCATTCAATAACATATTTTGTGATATTTATTGCATAACATGAATATTATGCATATTGACTTCTTTTTTGTGAATCAGTATAAGCATTTTGTAAACTAACTAAAACATATTTCCAATATCTGATGCGTAATTTATTTTTTAGTTTTGTTTACGGTATATATATATATATATATATATAATGAAGTGCCATGCACTTTTACGTATAAAGGTTTGTAATATGACCTATTTCCTTGTTTATCGTGAATATTTTTATTTTAAAATGTATTGCTACAGAGATTTTTTTTAAAATTAATTTAGAAGCTATTCTCTAATCCCTACAGGCTCCCAAATGAATTACAGAAATCGCAGATAAATAAACAATTTTACATTCCATAAATCAGTTAATTTTTAATGTTATAGGAAGACTTATATCAATAATACATTTCAAGCAATATTTTATGAAATTGAAAATGTAAGCTTCTAGTGAATATTTAAAGTTACTCACGTTATTTGATTTGATTTATTTGTCGTTCTGCTGTTGGTTTTTTGTGGCTAATTCGACTCTGAAGACTGATAAAAATATATTCTGAAGTAATTCCAATATCAACGTTTTTTGTTGAAATCGATCCTACGAACTGCTGAACTGGAGGCCAGAGCACTAATCACTGAGTTGCCAAGTCACATGACTATTTGCAGTGGAAAATTAGGGATGCAATCTCATTTTTATTGAGCAATATGAGCTGTATGTGGTCCATTTTTCATTGCTGTCTGTCGTAGTTTAGTGCTTAGGTATTTTTCGGTTTCCTCTCTTGCAGCACGCATTCTGGGCTATTGTCCCCCCCCCACCCCAAATAAGATCATCTGAAAACAATATTTTTGAGGTTAGATTGCCTTGTGTCGAATTAATAACTAATTACACTTTTCAAATTCAATTTACAAATGATCTCAACTGTTCTACTAATAATAAATGAAAATTATGAGCTACATTATTAATCACATGCAAATTATTTTGTAAAGTTTTGTCTGTAATAAAATCTTTCGTGAATTATTTTTTATGTAAAAGTTCAATTTTACTTATATTTTTAATTACTTAATTTATTGGAAGTAGTATATAATAATATATAGCACTTTGAGTTATTAGTTCTCTCTTATATTTAAAATAAAAACCTATAAATTTTATTTGTTCACTCTTAGAATTTCAGTTTAAATCCATATTCTTTCGTAAGTGTAATAATTTTATTTCGATTTTTTCTAAAATATAGTTATCATTGTGAGTGACATAAATGTTATTTAATTTGGATTCCATTCAAATTAGAGAACTATGTTTTACGTGGTGTATCAGGTAGTTCTTGGAATCACTTGAAACTCTTGGAAATCTGTTATTAATTTCCAACGCTTTAGTTTTCGGTTGATTTTTGGAAAATTAAACAAGGGATTGAAACTTATATAATTTTCTCTTCAGACTTCTATTTAATATATTTTTTTTTCTGAGAAAATATACATTTTTAATTTTTTTGTAATTTTAGCTTTCGTTTCAACAATTTATTGGTCCGATTTCTACTCAGATTTAAATATATGTAAAGGTTCAGGTCTACTATAAATTAGTTGGAATGCTCTTGTACAAAATGACTGTATATTTTGGAAACCAACTGAACGGAGTGTGGCAATTTTTTTCAATGATAGTAGGTTCTGTTTTAACTTTTGATTGAAATCTTTCTGGTTATTAGCCATCTCTCGTTATTAAACATCTCTCGTTATTAAACAATAAATATTAAACCATAGATATTTTTTTCGTTTAATAACGAGACTATCTTTTCGAAAATATCACTTCCTATTGCTTATAAGATACGATGAGTTTATGTTTTTATATTTATTGTTGTTGTTGCGTATCACCTGTGATTAGCTACGCCAAGGTCTATGAAATTTGTCACTTTAAGAAAGTCCAACCAAAACCAAATTAATTGGACTTGTAAAAAGATCAATTCTGGAAATCCCCAGACATTCAAGAATATGGTCAGGAGTGCCCTGATGATCCGCACACTTCAAACAAAATGAAAAAAAAACTTTTTTTTACTAAGACTTAGATATCGATATCAAAAGGCCTTCTAATAAACTTAGTGATGTCCGTCTGAACCCTCCTACAACACTTGAGGATAATGCGTCCCCAGGGCACTTTCCCTGGTACCATTGGTGAACAGGTGGGATTGTCCAAGAAGCATTAGCAACTTTTTTAGTTTTTGAGAACAGCTCCAAATGAGTCAGTGACTCAAGAATGTCTAACGGCCTATATTTAAATATCTCTCGCTCTTCTTTACCTCTATGTCACATTTTTAAAATTTTGCATTTTTTGTGAAGCTAATTGCGTAGCATGGGGTGCAAAATTCATAAAAGTTTTATTATATTGTTACAGTTTTTTTTATTTTAAACATAGTTTTAAATTATCGCATGTAATGTAAGGCGTGGAAATCTGAACTGAGAATGGTCTCATGTTTTTTTGTGCACAATTAAAAAAATTGTAACCCAAAGCTATGTTGCCTTTTCAGTTGCATCACGTTTTCCATTTCAAATCAATTTGATATCAAGCTTCATTCTGAAGCCTATTTGGAGAGATGATCTGATTTAATAAGTTTAGTTCTCTGTTATTCGTAAGCGGGAATCGGGGTTGCCCTCCACCCCTTCAAACTCGAATATTGGAAATGATGATGGAAGCTCTAAGTACGTGATGTGTGTGTGCCGCTTCATTTATGTCTTGGCTGAGCATAATTTCCTTGTTCTTGGCGTCGTGCCGAAAGAAAATAACAAAATGTATACATATTTCCAATAGCTATAGAAAGTATGAGCTATCTGATGGGAAGAATGCAATTACATTCCACATGTTCTATATTTAGATGGTAGTTGAAAGCGATTTCTCATCACTTTACTTTCTTTCTTCAGCGTAATTGTGTTGTTAATTCTGCTCTAAATTTATATCCATGTACCTGTTACTGTTTTGTTGTTTATTGATTATGAAAAATGAGACAAAGCCTGCTAGCTGATTTTCAAACGTTTGTTTTTGACTGGTATTCTTATAAAGAAAAGCGTATTTAATGTTAGTTTCTCGTCAACCAATTTTAATTTTGCGATTATAGTTGAGGCAGTATGTATAAAATGTAATTTTTTTTTTCAGATTCTAAAGACTGATTACTGTAGAAGTGCATTAATTACCTAAATTTCGTTTATCGATTAGGAACTTTGATATTAAATCTTTTCATGGACATCTAGTGATTCGAAATCCACTTAACAGCTGTGGATCTTGTATGGTACTCTGATAGTGAGCTAAAAGTGACAATATTGCATCATTTTAATTAATATTATTTATACTATTTGCAAATTTAAAAAAATTAAAAAACTCCTTTTTTTTAATGAAAGAGATTATGTTTAAAAATGTTACATAGAAATTATTTAAAATTTTACATAGATAGTTATATGAATTTTTGTTTGGAAATTAGAAATAAGTGATTCTTCAAAAAATATAATTAATATGAGAAGTAAAATTCACTTGGTTGTACATAATTTATTTTATGAAGAAATGTCTTTGTATGATTGAATACACTTGTATCTATAATTCATATTCGTGGTTTGTGACTTCTATTCTTTTAAAGAAAAGTGTATTTAATATCAGCTTCTTGCGAGCAAATTTTAATTTTGCTAGTATAGTTGAGACATAAATTTTTTAAAATTTATATTGTTCATATTAATTTTCATGTTTAATGTTTTTAAACTCATTTAAGTTTTTAAATCACTCATGCTTTTTGGCACAAATTTTTCTATACAATAAAGCGTTAATCTTCAAATCTTTTCTTAAATAATGGTTTGCTATTTTGTTTGATTTTCCTTTTCTTATTCTTTGATAATCAATAAAAAATTGAAGCCTTATGGCAAATTTAACGCTGTAACATCTTGTATTTGATATAGCATCACTATTTTAAATCAGAATTTTCTTTTTTTATTTAAATATTACTTATTATCTGTTTGATTTGTTTATAGGCATTGTTATTTGCCTCTGTCATTTCTTTGAAAGAAATATAAAATTTTAATTTTTCAGTTGTTTTAATCAAATGAAATATTCAATATTTACACAAGGTGAAATTTGTGTATTATTGAATATTTTATTTTGGTTATATAAATACCATTTAAATATTTAAAAAATATTAAAAGTGACTTGCATATAATTTGAAGTTTTAAATAGGATTGCTGTAATAAAGCTCTAATTTTGGTTTTTTTTAAAATTTAAACTATTAAAGGATTTGTATTTCTGCTGCATTGTGTCTAATACAGTAATAGTTGTTAAGCAGCAGGGGCAGGATATTTGGAATTTAATAGAAAAAGAAAAACAGGATTCAGGTAGTCTGTTTTCATAGTTAATAGAACACTAGTTAAATAGAGCATGCTTAATATGTAACTATCTTTTATGTACTGAATTTTTTTCACAGTTCTCTGCTTTACCCCTCTGCATCCCCACAGCATTTCAATAGAATGTTGTCCATTTTAAGTTAGTGAATATATTGATGATTTTTATACGAATAAATCTGTATCGTTTGAATGTTTATTTTGCCCGAAAACTATTGAAGAATTTACACACAAATTTTAATATTAGTACGTTATAATAGTCTTTTATTTTCCTCGATTATTTTGGGTTTCTTTATTTTTAGTTTTGTTCAGATTGAGATAAAAAATTTGATTAAATATATTAATTTGTAATCACACATCATGTTAGATGGAAATTAAATTTTATAAAATCATGCAATTATTTTCACATTTTTGTGTTATTCTAACTGTTAAAAACTTTAATCAGTTGACTGTTTAACAATTTAAGTGAAGTATACTGTTAAGACCACATATTGATTGGAAAACATTAAAACATGCATTTTTCTTTTAAACGAAAGATTGGTTAAAGTTGTTACATTTTCATGATGGCACCACATGAATGTTATATAAAATGGAAATATACTTTAGTGAACTATTTTATAAGCTGCTTTAAAATAGTCAACTGAGAATGTTAAAGATGTATATATATTGAGAATAAGGGAAGTCTATTAAAGAATTTAAAATTCGAAACCTGAGTTCTATTTTTTATGCATTTATTAGTCCCTCTTGTACCAGTAACCATTGAGTTAAAAACCATGTCGCAAAACTATATTCACTGTCTTTGAAAAAAATTTAGGATTTTATGGCTAAGTATCACAATGACTGCCTTCTATCAGCAATGTCCACTGGAAAAACATCTGCTGTACCTAAAATGTCTTGATGAAGGCGAAGTTTTTGAGGGACAGGCAACAAACATTTAGTTATTTGATAAGATGGGTCAATTCCATTCTGAGTTGTTTCCGAAACTTTCCCATTGTTCCAGTTTTCCATGCGTAATATTTTCAAATTATCTTGCTTTTAATAGACAAATGGCTTAAAAAATATCAGTAGCTGAAGCAATTAAAAATTTTTGGGGATTATATTAAGAAAGATGCGCAAAAATGTGATTTTGAGTTTATAGAGAAGTTCACTGTATAAATGAAAGGCAAAACGATTCGAAAGAAAAAAAAGCAACATATATCAATCGTGCGTTAAGTTTCATTCAGTAAGATAATTTGGAATATATTACCCCTGAATTGTGATACATTGTATAATCCCATTTGTCAGTTTTATCATTCATTTACGCGCTTCCTGCATTGTGGATTGTAGTACTTCTAATTTTACGCACTGTTAAGTTCACCTTATCGTGGTAAAATTAAAAAAAAAGGTTTTCTATTTCTCAAATGCGTCGTGCAGAGCGTGTCATGTTAAACAATTCGACTCCTTCTCAAAATAAAAATTACTGTTGGATACCATTGTTAGCCGTACACACATTACTTAAAATTATGCAAATAGAGGTTTAGGACATCGGGTTAAAGGGGGGGAGGGGAGATAATATCTAGGGCCCTCTCTATTGAGGAAAGGCCAAGTGGGACTTCCGGATGCAGAGTCACCCTTGTTATGAGTTCAGCCTACTCACTGGTTTGCTTATTATATTTAGTTCTACTGTAACATTTGAATAGTTTCTGCAATTCATAACTTCTCTCCATGTGTACACTAACAATGGTATCCATCAGGGTTTCTTATTTTGAGGAGTCGATTTGTTTCGATGTGTTCGTTCTACTCAAACTTTGGGCATAATTATATCTAATGACATGGAATTCATTTTAAATATTATATTCAATCAAGTTAATTCTTTGTTTTAAATGTTCAACCCAAATTACGCTTAAAAATATTCAAGTTGAATGACTAGGTATTCCTTTTGGCGAAAAAAAAAAAAAAAAAAACCTGTATTACATTGAATCTAGGATGTAATAATTATTGATTTAAAAGGTATTTTTGCTTCATACATTCTTATTTATTGAAGATTTGTGTTAAAACACTTTAGAAAGCTTTGCTGCGTGGGTATTAATCTTCATTTTATATAATCCTGTTTAGTGGGCATGTTCTAGGCCAGATCTTTATCGTGTTTCTATATTTTTTTTTTTTTTTTAGATTTAATGTTGAAATTAAGTCACAAAACACGTCCAGTTATCGAACAAATTGAGAATTAATTTTTTGAAGAGTCCAGTTTTCGATCATAAATTAATTTTTCTATGTATGAGAGGAATGTTATTAATATAATTATAGTATTTCTAAAGTACAAAAGAACTCGATATTTTTTTTTTATCGTAATAAGAAAAGGCAAAAATAGCTTAATTTGTCATCTTTTGTTATTTGTTTAACTGTGCTACAAGAGAAAAGCATTACTGTTGAAAAATCTAAAAAGTAAATTTGAATAATTAATAATAAAAGTAAACTGAATTCGAGCTGAAAGTTAAATATTAACAGAATGTGGTTAGATGTAAATTGTTAACATTTTTTATAAAATGTTCATATTTAAAAAAAAAAATAATAATAATTCTAAATATCTGACCTATATTTATAAATTAAAAATTTAATTGAGAAATGTTATTGATTAATTTTGCAGGTTGAAATTAACTTATCATACACGCAACTTATAAATTTAAAATCCGCTTCGCGCACATCTATGTGAAACTGCAGCCTAACGGCTAGTGCTCTGGCCTTCGGTTCAACAGTTCGTGAGTTCGATCCTCTTTTCGCTCTTAGATATTGTAATGGTTCGGAATTCATTTTAAGCTGTAGGCCCCACTCTGCAGTTTAAATAGTGTTCGTTAAGCGCGTCAAACAAACATTTCGAATATCAAGGTTTTATTCCATTTTATCGATTGAAAGATAGAACAGACACTTATAAAATTTAATAATCATGTTAATCGTGTACTTCCCATAGACTTTAGCTATTGCCTGAAAGCAATAGTACTGAGGGTGATCATCAGTTATTCGACAGAATCATTGGATTATTCTGTTCTACCTGTGTTTCGCAGTCAATTATTTTAAAAATCAATATCTTATAATTTATTTTTTATTCAATTAGATCATCAAGCTTAAAAATGTATGCATGTTAAGATTTCTTAGGATCCTTTGAATGTGTGTTGTAATTTCAGGTGCCGATTTAGGCATTTGACCATATTTCAAATATATGAGGCGTTTGATGAAACTTGTACGAAGATATCAGATATAATTTGTAAAAAATGAGATATCTGTTTTATTGCTATTAATTAATATTGCCAAATGGGACAGTTTCTATTAATTTAATTGATAGCTTTACAGGTAAAGAATTGAATTCTTATAATTATTATTTTGTGAAATTCTCTTGGAGTTATGATTACCAATTTTTACAACTTGTAGTAAAGTTGTAAGTATGTTAAAAAAATATATATATAGAAAAGCAAATTGTGAGCAAATATCGAATACACAAAATATTTTTTTAAAAACATTAAAGATATTTGTAATGTATTAAAATTTATGCAAATTGAAAGAGAAATTAAGTACTTGTAAATCGTTGCCGGAAATATATAGTTTTGATATATCCAATGCAATCAAAAATTTTATTACATTTATAAAAATAATGTAAGTTAAAATTGCCGTCTACCTTTGAATAGTTGGAGTAATTTCTTCACTAGTCTTATACGTGTCTCTACCATTGCACATGCAGCTCTGATTGCGATGTTTCTTTTCAGAAAGAGGAAAGAAATGAAACGGACATTGGGTTATCTATGCATCGTAACCATCTTGACATCACTTTTGTGGGGTGGTACATAAAGTGCTTATTGAAATTACATTAGATTGTATTAGAATGCCTAGAAAATGCATGCACTGTAATCTTACTTAAAATTTGTTGCTAATGCCAAAATAAATACCTCAATACTTGTAAAATTACATAAAAATTTTATTCAATCACAAGTACTTAATTTTAAATGAATTACATCTGTGTTTTTGTTCATAATTTTCTAAGAAAAAATATCTTATTTTAAAAAATTTACAATCACGTTGCCTTATTCAAAAATGTCTTCACTGATTTTAATTCAGTCACAGACAACTTATATATATATATGTATATTTTTAACTCGTTCTAAATGTTTTTTTTTTTTTTTCTCTCTCTATAGGTCATTTTTAAACATTAATACATCTCTTCCCATTGTTGTTTTTTAATATATTCTTTTTTTCTAATTAACTCTTCTTATTACTAAAGTTTAATACAAGTTTTTCATCCGAAGAAATATTTATTTTGAACGAAAGCTTCCGCAATGCGTTTCATTTCTTCATCCAAAACGGTGTAATATACTTTATTTTTATTTTATTCATTTTTTACTTGTTAAGTGCCCATCAGCTTTAATTTAAGAAATGTCACTGTGACATCTTCATCACTTTTTCTCTGATTCTTTTCTCTTTCCCTTTGAAACTTGTGCTATAAAATGTCGTAAAAATAGCTATGTATTGGTAGAAATTTATGATCGGATTGTAAAATCAGTCCTTGACATTGCACTCCATTCTTTTTAATTATGCTTTCTCATTTAAAGGATTCTGTATTTTTTAAATTTTATTATTTATTTATTTTGCTTCGTGTATTTTTAACCTTAAGGCTGAATTCAACTGCTACTGAAGATTTTGTCATGAATGGATAAAATCAATTGCGAACAAAGTAATTGCGTGTCTGTAATTTTGTAAGTTGCGGCCCAAAATTTTGAACTTAATATATATGTATTTTAAATTCTATGTAATTTATTGTTTGTCTATTACCTTAAATTCTTTTCTGGTGTTATGACTAATTTTAATCTATCTGAAAATAAATTAATTGTATCCTTAAAATTATTAACCATTAAACTGCTTCTAACATTTAGTACATGTCGCTAAATAATGGATTCGTTATAAATTAATTTCACAATTTGTATATGTGTAAATAAATTTGTTTATAAATAATGTGTTTTGATTATATTTTAATTACTAAATGGTATGGGTAATCGAGTTCTATTTCCATGTGTGGAATAAATATTCTTTTGATATTGATTAATCGCATAAAATATCACTTCAGAAATATTATTAACAGTATTAAATAAATTTGATAAAAGAAAAAAGCATGCTCTTCACTTACTTATTAGGTAATTTAATTAACTGCGCAAAGCCATCGTAAAATATTTTGGTACTTTTGTATCACATTATTTTGAGAAAAGAGTTTTCTTTTATAAATTTGTTTCCAGCCTTCTTTCATAAATAAAACATATCCAATTTAGAGTAATTTGATACTTCACGCTAACGCTTAATGTGATGAGTAATTTGTTATTTTACTTTTGCTTAGAATGACCAACAGTGATTTACAAAAATTTTCCATCATATTCTGAGAATTTCTTTTATTTTCAATTAAAATGTCTTCGTATTTAAATAATAAATTGCAAATTTTATTCCGAAACTTTTTGGTTTCGTTAAGACATTATTTATTTTTAACATAACAATAAAATGAGCTTTCTCTGTTTCTATTATTGTTGTTTATCTTTAACTCATTTAGTGATTATGGCAGCTTTCACCTTTCGAAAGGGATTAAAAAAAAACGAACCGTTTATTTTTACCAATCCCGGCCGTGCAGCTCCAGCCCCGTTTGCGCTGCGAAACAAAAAGACAAATCCATTAGTCTACTTTAGACGAACCATTGTTAACTCGCCAATTGTTTCAGCTTCGGTGATGTGGAAGCCCCATGCTGAAATAGAATCACCATTCAGGTTGACAATCCAATTCTTTACTGAAGTTGAGTTCAATCTTTGTTTCGATCTGCGCTTTTGATGGTTGTTACCTTGTATCGATGGGTGCTGGAACTTTACAAGTGTAATAAGGATAGCGAATCAAGGCCAAAAGAAGCTGTTTATGCTCTTTTAAAGCGATGGACGTTGTAGGTAAAAATTGCCATCTCTGGTAATAATAGCAGAATTCTTTTAACCATTTATTGATTTGTGGTGAAAATAGTAACCTTTGCTGACTTTTCTGTTAGTAGTTTGCGATTATAGGTCAAAGCCTTATCGATTTCAGACACCATTGATTAGTTTGGGTTAAATAGAATTTTCCTTCATTGTCAAAGAAGTTGGAGAAATAGATTCTTATTGATTTTTTTGTGTAATGAACTTAATCTTCATTACCTAGAAATGCGGTTTTCTTTTCTTGGAAATTAATGCGAATTAAAAAATATTAGATTGAAAGAGATAATTTTTAAATAGACATTACTTAACGTAGTCGTTTAAATTATATAACTTTTTAATTCAAAATTGTGTTTAATGTATTTTGTTTTTTTTAAATAAAGTTAACAGATGTTAACTTTATTAAAAAAAAACAAAACAGTTACTATAAAATAATTAAAAGGTACTCCAGTTCTGTGATGGTTACTTTAAATATTTTAAAATTGTTTTCTCTTTGTATGTTCTTTCTGATACATGTGTGTGTGTGTGTGTGCATATAACTAACGAAATACATAATCTCTGTCATTATTACACAGATATGCATGTGCAAGTTGGTAAATATATTTTAAAAACAGCCATTTAAAATTTAATAAACTATTAACTTATTATAAATTTATTAATATTTTCGAAGAATTTTTTTGTTGTTGTTGTTGTTTTATTTCTTTGCATGTAATCCTTTTTTTTTTTTTTTTTTTCTTTTGAACTAGATTGAATCATTCCAAAAAAGTAGCATTTTTGGAAATCACCACAATTAACCGTAAAGCTTTAATTGGAAGTTCAATGTATTTCATATAAATACTATTAATTCGTGCTTGATTTGAAAAATCATTTTTTAAATGAATATCTTTAAGTATATTAGTTTTATTGTTAAGGTTATCAAATGTTCAATTTCATCTTTATAGGAGTTTATTTATATTGCGAAAAAATTTTTTACGAGTGAAAAATTTACTTTAACACTAAGTGAAAGTTAAAATTGTTGCAAGAGTTATCGTCTGATTGGGTTGATCGTATACTTTTTTACTGTAAATTATGTACTTTCTCTTCATATTTTTTAAGTTATATTCTGGGTTTGTTTCGAACGATATCGCAAAAAAAGATTAGAATACGTTGAAGGGAGAATACATAAAATTCTTATTCGAAATCAACCAAATATTTTAACACTATTTTTTTCTAAATACTAATAAGATTCTTGAACAATTCAACATTTCATATTTTTGATACAGTAATTTACTTGTAACCACTCACCTAACTTTTCTACTCATTCCATTTCGAATTCAACTCCCATACTTTACTATTATAAGGCAGCAGTTTGATTCCTTGATAAATTTAACATTATACTTGTATTTTAATTAAAGAATGATGACCTCGAAAAGTATGATTAGTTATTTGTAATTTTCTAAGAAAACCAAAAAAATTTGATGCTTGAATAATGATAGCAGAGGCCTGTACATAATGGCGTAGCCTACTTCTATCAGACTCCATAGTTGAATCACGCGATGTTATCCTGCATCAGACAGTTTAATGTTTAATAACTAAAAATGATACAAATTCTTTCTCTTAGAACTCGCGCCTGCTGTGGAACCCTCTGAGCTTACACTGTCTGAATTTTAATACAAGCTGATTGTGCTGCTAGTAGGATGTTTAAATGTGATTTTATCTTGCAGTGTAGCAGATTGATATTGCTGATAGCATTCATTAAAAATTTGTCTTCCCGTCCGATCAAGTCAAGATTCGTGACCCTTTGAGATATACACTTGCGATGTGTGTGTGTGTGTATTTCTGACTCGAATCAATCTGAGAATCGTGAGAATTATTTATTTTCTTTCTATTGTCACAGTAGTCGTATGTATTGTTTAATATTTTGTTTTTTTTTTTCACTTTGCGAATTTGAATTCCGGATGTTTTCCATTTCCTCCAATATACCGTTCAAATGTTGCTACCTTTTTTTGTTGTATCAAATGTCGTCCTTAAAGTGACGTCCTTGGTTATGTTCAATTTTTCTTTAAGTTACAAATTCTAAAAGGAATGTATTTTTGACCCTTCAACGATTTGCATATCGTCTTTCTGCGTTTCTTAATTGAGTTTACGAGTTTTATTTCTTGAATGCTTATATTTCAAATGCGTTTTTTGTGGCAATATTTATATTTGGTTCTTCTTGTTTGATCATTAATAGTTTCTTTTTCTTATCTGACTTATGAAGAGACATGGGTCAAGTCAACGTACAATCTTTTTAAATAGTTTAACTTTCTTTAAAGTAATTTAGATAAAGAAGTCGCTCAACAATTTAAATCACAAGAAGACGAAACTTTCTTTATTATTTGAGCTATATATATATATATATATATATATATATATATATATATATATATATATATATATATATATATATACATACTACTGGCCATTAAAATTGCTACACCAGGAAGAAATGCAGATAACAAAATGATATTTATTGGACAAATATATTATACTAGAAATAACAAGTGATTAAATTTTCAAAATATTTGGCTGGATAGATCCTGAGAAATCAGTACCCAGAACAACCACCTCTGGCAGTAATAACAGCAGTTACACACCTGGGCATTGAGTCAAACAGAGATTGGATTGCATGTACTGGTACAGATGCCCATGCAGCTTCAACACGATGCCACATTTCATAAACCGTAGTGACTGGCGTTTGGTGACGAGCCAGTCGCTCGGCAACCATTGACCAGGCCAGGGCCCCCTCACTGGGTTGCTAGAACTCCATGGGTTGGGGGTGTCGTCTAATGTCCTTCCGCTGGTGTGGCGTGTATGTGGAGCGAAAGGTGCCAGCTCAGGTATGACCTCGTCACTTTACCGTGGTTCAAAATTACCGGATATTTGTTAATGGGCGAGTATTCCAAACCCGTTAAGCTAAAGGAACAGTCCGGGGCTCGCCTACAACGTTTTGTATTTATAAATAAGTAATAATTTGGTTTTGACCACACACAGACACTGTTGAAATTTCTTCCTGAAGTGAAATTGAACTTAAATCAATTCAAATTTATGAAGGAGAATAATAAAAATCATATTTATGAAGGAGAACGAATTTATGGTTCCTTAATCATTATCGTTTTTCTAAAATATTTTTATTTATTGATTTTATGCTTTGATCTATAGTTTACATTTTGTTTAAAAATGCTATTTTTCTTATTGTAAATAAAATTTGGAGTTGCTTAAAAAATTCAAAATCCAAATAGTTTTTATTTATTTATTTTTTATTTTGTTTATTTTATTATTTTTTTTATTTAATGTTTTAATCAGCGATTGGAAACTCGCTCGCTGATTTTTTGTATGTTTGGGAATATTTTTAATTGAGAAAGGTATTATTAGCGAATGCAAAATATTCATCATGCGAATTATGAAGTTATGGTCCAATTATTTTATATTTATGTATTTTCTGATAATATGGTATGCTGTTTTTCAAAAAATAAATTTCTTTAAATATATTATTTAATTCATTCTATTTCATTCAACTAAATTTTTATCTATAAAGCTACGGGTTTTTGAAGTGCTTAAACTATTTTTGTTGTATACAAAAACAGTACATAAACAAATACATTTTCTGATATTTTAATTACAAAGGTAAAAAACTGCTGCGTGTTATATCTGTCCTTTCTATATCTTAATGATTCAGATTATTAGTAACATATAAATTGTTACATTTACTTCAATTAATAATTGTAGAGGAATATGAAAAGTTTTCTTTTTTTGATTGGATCGCTGCAATTCAAAATAAAAATTACGGTTTTGCTTGATATTATATTATTAACTATTTCATTAAAATGTGTTCTAATATCAGTAACTATTATAAGATTTTAGTTATCAGTTCGGCATGAATACAAATATATGTTAAAGGTTATTTTAATTCTAAACAAGCACGAAGAGTTTTTGAAATGTATTAAAATCAATCCTTTCAAATTTGCCGTTTTTATCTCAACTGTTTTTTTGATAAATGTCATATCAAAAGGACGGTTGATAAAAAAAACGACAAATTTGGTATCACGGCGAATGTTAAGGTTAATAGCATTTGCGTATGCCAAGACCTGATGTAACTGAAATACATATTTAATGAGATTCTGCTCAATGTCTGTAACCGCACTATTAATAGCTGTTCTATATATTTTTATTTTGTAGTAATTTTTTCTGTAATCATTCATTACCGCATGGTTCATTTTTATTGTAAGGGGAGGTATTTGTCAATATTTGTTGAGGATGTAAATTTTTTTCCCCTTGCCCTGGTAACTAGTTTAAATCTCATTAAACACCAAGTTCGCAATTTTGCATTTTCTGACTTGGTGTTCTATGATGCATAGCTATATTTTAATTGATCTATTGAGCATTTGTATTTTTACTGTGTGTGCTCCCATTAGTCAATTAACTAACCCTTCGATATGGATGGCACGTATTTCCAATTTCTTTTCTGTACGTGCTTCGGATTAATGATGCAATCTGTATCTTATTTAAGAATAGTGTGTATGATTCTACGTATATGTTAAAAATGACATCCTCCAGCAGATAGTACCTGCACGAAGCTAATACAGGTGGCTTAAAAATACTGTGAAAAATTACTTATATGTATGTTAATATTTTTAAAATTTAGTTCTTTGTCGATTGCCATATTGAATACAAAATTGACAGTAAAATACTTGATGTAGGAAAATTGTTACCTGAAATATTTTTGTTGAACTAACAACTTATGAAATATTGTTTCTAGATTGTTAAAGCATTTTGTTTGGCTCTGAAACATCTCCTAACTCTATTTCCATCTAAGTTAAATGCTTTCAGGGTTAAGGGCACAGAGAGGTCTACTGGTATTCAAGTTCTTCTTATAATATGCAAATAAATGATTGTATGATAAGCAATCTTTGTAGAATAATTGAAGTTCTAAGTTTTTAAAAATTCGATATCCTTCAAACCAATCAGAACTAGTGAACTTAACATACACAAGCCAAATTTATATATATGTTTTAAACTATCATTTAAATTCTAAACCAAGTTTTTTTCTTAAGATCCAAAATGCATGAGGAAACTCGTTGCATTTAGGCATGTACTTATTATTTTAAATTTTCTTTAACTAGTTGTTTAACCTGCTGGGGGGCCGTGTGCATTTTAGGAACGTTTCTGATTGTTAAATTGATTGAAGCACGCGAAAATCCATCCATAATAAGTTATAGATATTTTTATTTTTGTTGTGTGTAATGAGTACTAGTAAACAAAAGGAAGCTGGCTCTTTAGAATTTGTGCAAAACTTATTTTGCATCTTTCTGAGATACGTCAGCCTTAAGTATCCCCAAGAAGTGATATATTTTACGGGTTATTTCTATCTTTCTAGTTAAAGTAGAAAATTCAAACCGAATTAAAAGTAAAATCTTCATTGTTTTATAATAGACACATGGCGAAGTTACAAATTCGTTGATTTTTTTGGGTGATCACAGATCAATTCAGATAGTAAGATCGCGTGCATTTAAATTATCAATTAATTTCTAAAAATTAAAATATTAATTTAATTAAAATATTAACGAAAATTAATATCCGATATATATTTTTTTTTTATTTAGTTGAAAATTTGCAGCTAATTGGAGCAACTCTGAAAAGTAGCTTCACCAGCATGCTGCATCAAAATATTTTATTCATAATTAGAAATAATAAGTGTAACAATAGAAGTGTGACAAAGTTTTAAATTTTTTTTATCAATTAATAATTGTTCAGTTTCATTGTAAGACACTAAACTTATATATATATTAGTTATCAATTAGTTTCTAAAAATTAATTGTAAGACACTAAACTAATTATATTAGTTGCATTGTAAGACACTAAACTTATATATATATAAGGTTCTCATGTTAAAAATGCTTATATTGGTTATTGTCATATATGATCTTTCTTTAGAGCTATAAATATTAGAAAATTTCTTCTTCCCTTTGAAAATCGAAGGATTACTCGCTATGATTCTAGAATTCCTAAACTTTTCTTCGGTATTTCTGGTGGCAATACAGAATTGCAACTTTTATCTTAAACTACAATAAGATCACTGCACTAAAATTTTTTCATGTATATCACATTCGGGAGATTTTAGTTTATTATGCAAGTTAGCCTTATTTAAGATCTCAAATATCACATTTGTTCTGGCATTGAGAATATATTATTCTTGAAACTGTGTGCTTTTTATTTATCCATGTGTTTACCTATGCATAAGATTTTCGAAATATTAAACTCAAATCACCAAGAAATGAGGAGGGATTTCTATTACACAATTTGAATTCTCTCATCTATATTTTTGTATTGTAAAATATGCTAAATATATTACATTCCATGATTAAAATTTTTATTGTTAGTATTATTGGATAGATTTTTTTTAAGGTGTAAAAAGCTTTAACTACCTCATTGTATATTTTGCATCTAATATTAGATGCAATACTGAATTTTGTAACAAATTTTTTATTATGTTTATTAATTATGACAGTAGAATGACAAACTGGACTGAAATGGCATGGCGTTCGAGAAATTCATTAAACAAAAAATGCCAAGTGCATTATTCTGTTCTAATGTAAGATTATACCGTCTTAAAAATAAATATATATTTTTTTATTATTTTAATTTTTGTTGTAAAAATGTTATTCTAAATATGTAATCCAATGTAGACATGAAGTGAGCAACCCTTAATGTTTACTCTTTTTTATTTTAATTTTATTTTATTATTTTTTTTCTTGTTGATCTGTGATTTATATCTCTGCGCTTTCCAATTCCTATTAGATTTTTAAATAACTATATGCTGAAATTTCTGTTTGCTATATATAAATTACTTTTTGAGGTTTGTAATTTTATTTAAAAGAATTATCTCCTTTTTGATTGATAATTTGAAGTATGCGATTTGTTCACTATTTCTGGCCTTCCTACCTACATCCTTATAATCCTCCTCTTTTTCACTGCCAGTTTATGGCATGACTATGTTTCAAGCCTTAATCCTTACACCAAGTCCCCTCTCAGAGACAATTAATCACACCCTTGTATATCTTTCCATCCCGAGAAACAAGCACGAGAACAGGGAAGATTACAAGCTGCTTTATCCCTATCAATACTTATGTAAATTGTTTCTTCGATCGGCCTGTATATTTGCTACAGTTTCTCCCTGCTCTGCCTGGAAGCTAACTTGAGAATAGGAACGCACCTTATTAACGCCACTAATAAACAATTAAGGAACGAATATAGATGAGTCGGGGAATCAGATTTGTTATTAATGCTTTTTGGCTCCAGGATGTGCCTATCTGGAATTAACCTAGTTCATGGTAGCGATATTGAGTAGAATCTGCTGGAAATGCTGACCGTTTTGGGAAGGTCGCACGCGAAAAGAAACTCTAATTCGTGCTGGTGAGCATCTTTCTCTTTTTTTGCCTTGCTTAAAGCGTTACTTAGTTGTATTAATGAGCAACAAAAAGGAGAAGTTGATTTACCATATTTATACTCGTTTTTTTTAAATATTTTTTTGCTAAGTTTCCATTTTGCGGATTGTTCTAATTTACCATATGGCAAAGCAATCACCTGGCTTTTTAGCATTTAACTGTGATTGATTTTTTTCCCGCGAAAACGGTTAGAGCATACTCATTTTTTTTCATGATCTAGGCAGGCTTCTGCTGTATTGTTATTTATATCTCGTAAAATCCCGAATATGGGGCTTTCAAAACCATCTTAAACGGAAAGATTTCAATGCGATTGTGTAATATCTTTTTATTTATTATGAACTCTAAATTGTGCGTGGGAATTTTTTATATATATGATTGTGCGTAGGATATTTGATACTTTATTTATTTATTTATTTATTTATTTTATTTTTTTTTTGTATTGATACATCAGTAACATAGATTTATAACCGTTGTTATTTGTGTGCAGCCATAAAAAACCTCGTACGTTTGCTGAAGTAAAAATATCATTAAATTTGCTTGATCTATTTATTCACTTCTTTTGTAGTTGTAATATGTTTGAGATAATAATATATTCCCAACATTTTAGATTAATTATGTGTGACAGATTTAAAAGTGCTTTATTGTCTTTTGTCTAACTTAAAAAAAGGTGTAATGCACTTTAAATTCTTTATTTAGATATTAAATATCTTTACTCTGTTTTTTTTTTTTGTTTTTTTTTTCCCTACACTTTTGTATATATTTTTTTATTTTTACCAACAATTTTCGAATGCCTCAACATAAATTTAAGTTAATACCAACTCTTATTGTACATCATTATATTACTTCCTATAGTAATTAGTTTTCTGTTATTAAAAAATTATTTCATAAATTGAGCCATTTTACTGATGTTTTTGAATAACATTAAAAGATACATATACAATCATTAAATATCAGTTTAATATTTCCTGCTAATTTATATGTTTCTATTGGTTTTCTGACGTTAATAAGAATGACATTACTTAATATTTTCCAATATAAATTTTTCCAAAAAGTTATGATATTCATTGCACATAATTTTGCACAAATGATTGTTACAAACTTACTTCATATGTAATGTGTATCTTTGAACTTCTAGAAAAACTGAATCTCTTAAAGTTTCAGTTAAAAATCTCTATCAATCTCAAACTTTAAATATACAATTGAACTTCTTAAATTTAAATTTTTTGAGCAACTTTAATTTTAATTTCATAATACATTGATGGAAACTCCTTACTGTTTATTCTTTTAATGATTGAAAAGAGATATCTTAACTGTTACTATCGTTAATCTTACTTAAATTTTGATTGTTAATTTTTTTATAAAAATATTGATATATCAAACAAATGAAGTTTTTTTTTTTTTAATTTTATTTTTACACAGAACTTTCAGTATTAAAAAATTAAACTTGTTGTAATTTATTTAAAGACCATAAACCATTACTAATGTAAGGAATTTTGTATTTGAACCTCCCGCTCTTGTTCAATAAAATCAAATCAGCAACCTCTTAATATTGCATATTTATTGACCAATCCTTAAATGTGAAATATGTTATTCTGCCCTTCATTTCAATAATTCATAAATTTAAATATCATTCGTAAATTAGATAATAATATGTCAGAATCTTCTTGCACATTCTACTTTAATAAATCTTTACGCACAAAAAACAAAATTTAAAAAAAAAAAATTATAAATTAATAAAAATCGTAGATTTACAAACAAACGAAACCACATTAACTATGGACATCTTTTATTTAGAAATTAATAATATTGCTTCTTTAACGACGGTAAATTTTTATTGGTAAGAAATAAAGTCACGTTAACATTTAAAAATGTATGAAATTAAACTGTCGAAATCGTGCATATAATATTTAAAAAGACATTACACACTTGCCGTACTGAAAACGAAACAAAATATTTGCATTGTTGATGCATGATAACCATGTAAATCAGTTGCAAATGTTATTGAAAACGAATCACAGTTGTTTGGTACTCAACATTTTGGTAATTGTGATGTTTGTCATCAGTATCGTCTCATTTTTCTACTTTTCTATTTTAGGGAAAGGAAACGAGAACTAAATTTGTCTTAAATAAACCAGTTTAATGGTTCAGATTATGCAAAATTTAAATCCAACTAAATAATACTTTTTGCAGAAAACCTATGTTTACAACAAAAATTCATTTGATTTTAAAAAAGATGGTGAGGGGCTCCTTAAAGCAATGCCATTAAAATTGTCACAAAGTTATCCTTTCATTCTTTTTATTTTCAAGAAGCAGTGACCCTAAACTATATGTGTAGAGAAACTAAGTTTGTATAGTAATATAGTTTTTTCCTTTTATTTTAAGTAAAATTATCACTCCATCAGATTATTTTATTTATATGTCTCCTGTTGAAGTTTTGTTTTAATTATAAAAATCAATTAAATATTAATAAACATTTGATTTTGTAAAAGCACGTTTAGTTGTTACTTATGCCATCTTAGAAATTATAACGTTTAGTATTAATTCTGTGGTCATTTTGCTTGGGTTTAGATGTAAGTATGTGTTTTCTTTTATAAAAAAAATTCTTCCAAATTCTTGTTCTGCGCAATCTTTGAAGATGGTGAATAATTGGTTGAAATAATTGTTAAAATAATGTGTTATGAATTCGCGGCACGAATTTAATTGAGTGTCATAAGAATCTATTATTTTTTTTATTTGAATGTTTAAATCATATATTTTTAATTCTTTTTCTATTCATATAGTAAAATATGTATAGGTTAATAAAAGACTTTTCTTGAAATTGTATAAGATTTTTCATAAATCCATCTATTCCGAAATTGTTTTGATGTCAGTGGTTTAATGCAGTAAAACCCATTGATTCTGTAACCGTCTTTAAAAATCTTGAATTATAAAATAGCTTTTTTTTTCCTTCCACAGGTTAAAAAAAGTGTTCATTGTTGAAACGATGTGAAATCTTTTATAAATTCATCGAATTCAGCAATAGTTTTGCTGTCACAGTGATTAATTAATATAAGAAGAAAAAAAAAATTTTGAAAATTTTGAGTAAATAATTAATTTAAAATTTGAATTTTCAATCCTGAATAGGCCTTTATTTTTTTATTTATTATTTATTTATTTTTCAGTTTAAATATTTTTCAGCTACAATCAATCTGTAAATCTTTATTCATCAAATAATTCCAAGGGAAAAACTGGAGCCTGGAATTAGTATTATGTTAATAATTGTTAAAGAAGTAAGTCATAGAATATATCTATCCGAATTACCCCGAATCAATTGATATACAATACTTTTATTATACATCGAATTTTTATGATACAAAACTTAATTAGCTTTATGAATAAAGTGAAAACTAGAACTGTGTTCTTCTAATAATCGCATATGTATCGTCATACCTGTGTTCTAAACATATCTTCAGTTTAATTAATTTAGCAAAGCGTATTCCGAAATTTCATCAACAGTAATTAATGAAAGGCCGCGATTGCTGAACTCTGAAGTTGTAGTCCTAAATATGTAGATCAATAGCCACCAAAAATTTCCTGCTGCGAAATGAAACGAAATGGCCTTTAGGGACTCACGTAACTCAATCAATGTCGCATATGCGTATAAACGTGCTTATGATTGGTCCTTCTGAACGCAGAGGCGTTCGATCCTGGATCTGTGGTAATTATCGGCCAATTATTTGATTCTCTTTCCCTTCTGGCACTCTACTTCGTTTCTCCGCATCAAATTGACACGGATTTGTTTATAAATTTAGTTTCTGTTGGGATGCTGAACTGTGGCATACGACTCCCTCTTTCATTAAATTAGTATTCGATAATTTCTTATCTTTTTTGGAAATAATTAGAAATGCGAATTTTAATTTAGGAGGATGTTGTTGTAGGAAGTATAATTTGCCGCTTTCGTACGGTTCCAGTAACCTTCCATGATGTGGTCGTGGGAAATCGTTCATTACATTTCGTTACCTTTTTCTGAGACGGCCTATATATTATTATTTTTTTGTGCGTTTTCATTCAGGATTAACGTGGTTATAAGAGCAAATTATTTAATTAATTTAAAAAAATGTAATTTTTTTTTATTTTTAAAAGATTCATGTAAAATAACTTGAACTTGATTCAATTTTTTGGCTCTTAAATGTATGTGATAAAAAAATTGATTTGCAAATAAAATTTATCATTTCATTTGATTTTATGGCTAGGTATCGAATTATTAGCATAAAAATGAAGTACGGGAAAAATAGAAATATATTTTCAATTGAAAATCAGTAATCTGAAAGAAGCTTTTAAAAAAATAGCTTAACATTCAGGATTTAAAATGTCCTTTCTAATAATCAAAAAGGCATTTTTTTTTCGTTTATTTGTTTTATGATTATTTTGCATTTGTAAATAAATTAACATAAATAAAATATATTAAACGGATTTTTATTTTAAAATATATCTCTAGAATAGATTTAAAAGAATCAGCAATTTGAATTATTAAAATTATTTTATTACAAATAAGATTTTTTTTTAAATTGATGTTATTTTACTTCTGTTTCTTAAATGTTTACCGATGCCTTTTTCAAAATTTAGAAGCCAAGTTAACAAGAGAGGGTTAGAAAAAGGATTAGAGAGTTTTTTTTTTTTTTTTGTCAAAGTGGAGATATACAGTTCTGATAGTAAATGATTTAATTAAAAATAACTTAAGTCTTATCTGAAAAAAAACGTGTGTATTTATTTCAGATTTCATATACTTATTTTAAAAAAATCAAGTTTTAGTTATATATTGCAATTTGTAAAATGCTGTTACATTTAGAAGAATCAGAATTTATCAATTATCGTTCATATTAAATATTTTGTACTTATAAAGAATGAGATATTTTTTCTTGTAATATTCAAAACTCAACTTTTTTTTTTTTTTTTTTTTTTTAAGAACGATTACATTAGTTTGAAATGGACCTTTTTTAATTTAACTAAAATTCCAAATCTATTTGGCTTATTTTTTTTCGTATGATATAAATAATTATGATAGTGTTAATTGTCGTACCCATAAATTAAGTTATGGATATAATTTTTAGTTACCATATTAACCGCAGAAAAAAACTTGTGACATTGTAATATTACTTGCTAAGCCATCTACCAACAGAGGACAATTCTTATAATAATTTAAAACTGTGAGAAGCGTAAATGCAAGATTTTCATATACGATTTTTTCGCACATTATTTTGGGGTATACACGTATGTGCAAAAGAATATCGAATGATAATTTAACAAGAAATTGGGATTTTAAATGAAATAGAGCACTTCCCTTTATCACTACTAGAATCTGGAAAATAGGCATCTCATTGACGAACTGTTAGGTGTGTAATTTCATTTATTAAAAATTACAATAAAAAAAAGTGTTTCAAATTTTTCTAGTTTTTTATGCTGTATCTTATATGTTACGTATGATAAAAGTTTCAGTGATGTTTTGTAGTTTTATAGGAGGTTGTGTTGTAATAATTCGTCACAGTAATTTTTCTTGATATATTCCATGTATCGGCTTAATGCTTAAAGTAAACCTTTTGAACACATAAAGCCGTCCTAAAATAGAGTGACTAAATATACATAACCTGTTTACCCGATGGTTATACTTCAGAATGTAAAATCTTCATTTCATATAACATATCCTTGAGTTTTATTTAGCATGAAGCTAAATTTTTCATACTTACTTGCCTAACGAAATAAATTCTTTTGAGAAAAGCAGCCATAAATTCCGCCATAATGCTACATGCTGAGTGAGGAAACTAGAAAATTTGTCAGGATATACTCTGATATTATCTCATTTTTCCTGGAGATATATTAGAAAATGTAGCAATCTTATTTCGTTATGAAAACACTTGAGAATAAATGTTTGGTCTTTTACTTCATTCCTGTTACATAACATACCATATTGTAATTTTAATTAAAAGCAAAGTTATTAGGCTTATAGTTTCTTACTGAGAGTTTGCAGTGTATGTTATTTTTTTTAAAGGTTATGTGTTGACATTCATTAATCATCGAGTTCAGTTTCCTTCTTCTTTGAATACTGCTCCCAATATACCAATTCACCCAAAGAAAGTTATCTTGCGAATTAGGTTACTTTTTTTAAAAACAGCTTAATGTTTTCTCCGTTCACTTTATATTCCTCTGTGTATGCGGGGAGTGACCAGTTTCTTCCTCATAACACATTGTTCGCATTTGGAATTCAGTTCTTGACTACAGAACCACCCTTCCATTTCATTCTACCATCTCTGAATTCGCTGAAATTTTCTTGTAACACTCTGAATGAGAGCATTATGAGTGGAAATTGTTACTGGGGCGTCTGAGCTCTTTCCACACTGGCTTTTGAAAAGCAAAACAATTTGCATCCACTTTTTCCTGATTCTTTGTTGGGGCTGTGGTTAAATTGTTTGCTCGATGTGCCATTGATTGCGCGATTTTATTTGCTTTTCAAATAAAAATGCTTGTATTGTTGGCTGTACCTTTTAAAAAAAAAATGTAAAGAAGAAAATTCTGGTAATGCCTTTAAGTTGTACCATTTTTTTTTTTTTTTTGTACCATTAACTTTCAATGAAAAGAAATTTTAATGTTTGAAAGAAGACATATTTTGATAATGTCTGTTACATGTTGCGCACTTTATTTTCTCTTCAACATAATTATATATGCTATCTTGATGTTGAGTGAGTTTGGAAAGCGATGTGTTCACATAATTTGTATCATTGCTCATATCATTGTCCATATTTTTTTCTTCTTCTTTAAACTAACGGTTATCATAGCGGATTGCTTTTAAAATTTATAAATATCCGGAGATTATTTTTTTTTAACAACTTCTTTGTGCATTGTCACATGATCATATAGACTGAAAAATATACTGATATTTAATTTTGTCTTAAAAACATTAAGTGAAAACAAAATTTCGCCAGTTTAATTTATTTTTAATTTTTTTAATTTATATTGCAAGTCATTGGACAGTTTTTTTTTTATAAAACACAAAAAAAAAACATCAGAATGCTTTAGACACACATTCACTTGTAATTTAGAAAAATTTAAATATCCATTATATCTCCATGAGTAGTCATATTAATTTCTCTTCGAAATAACATGGCCATGTTACAATGCTATTATTGAATCGTAGAAACCTTGTATTTATTTTTTTCTCCACTTATTTTATTAATTTTTCTATTTCTGACAGTTATATATGGGATTTAATATTTCAATAACAGCTTTGGGACTGCTAGAATCAGTTGTTTTAAGGAAATTGTTGCTTATTGGTAATTCAGTCTTGATTTATTTCAAACATTCCTAAGAATAGATAAAAAAAAAAATTTATTTTATAAATGAATTCAGTTTCAGTTAAGTTTATGAAACACAATTAATTATAATGATTACTGTTTGTATAATTAACATAAGAAGAAAACTTTTAATATCTTTTTTGTATAAAAAAAATAATAGAAAACGAAATCAAAATAATTACAAAGAATAATATTAGTAAATATCTAGGACATTATTTTACTTTTTTTATAAATAATAATATATAAATTTCTTTTTTTAAAAAAAAAAAAAAAAAAAAAAAAAAACACGCTATTTACACTTTTTTAAATTTAACATAACATTTTCAAAGAAGTGCGTAAATTTTTCTATTAAAATATTTTCGTTTAATGTTTCGACAACTACAACATTTATCTCACATCAAGCTGACTTGGTTTTTTGAGTTGTTCAAGAATATAAAAAAAAAAAAATAGGAAGCACTCATGAGTAATGAAACGTATTCGTTTTTTTTTTTTTTTTTTTTTTTTTTCTATCTTATCACATCCTATATTTAAAGGTTACTAGTGATTCTGAATATACGCTCCGTTATTTTTATGTTTATTGGATTGTTATAAATGTTTACAAAAAAAATTGTAACTTTTATATAAAGTATGCATTTTTATTTAACTTCTTAAATTACTGTTAAACATTTACAAATGTGGGGTAAGGGTATGCGGTTTATATGTTTTAAAATGTATGCTGTAACTTGTACTATGTACGCTTGCTGATTGATTTATGCTCGAAAATGTTATTAGATAAAATGAGTACGATTATGTACATAATGTCTTTATATTTAAATGTGAATATTATTAGTGTATATTTTATATGTTGCGTGTATTTTTTTTTAATTTTAAAGGGAAATATTAAATGATTTTTAGTTTTGTTAAGAATGTATGTTAATCTATATATTCTATCACCTTATTGTTAATTAATATAATGTTGCTTATAACAAATCTTTTCAAT
Source organism: Latrodectus elegans (assembly GCA_030067965.1). Taxonomy (NCBI): domain Eukaryota; kingdom Metazoa; phylum Arthropoda; class Arachnida; order Araneae; family Theridiidae; genus Latrodectus; species Latrodectus elegans. The sequence goes on from CM057819.1 coordinate 62,337,896, forward strand.
TCAACTTAACATATAAGTTGTTTTTCCCTCAAATATAAAATTTCTTAATATTTATCTAATTCTTTACGTAGATGTAAAAAATATGTATTCAGTATCTTTTACGATAACACTATTTGTCTTAACTTGTATTAAGTCAATTCTTATTATTTTTTTATTTACTTTTGAAATTTTGTTACTAATTTTATTAAATTCGATTTTTTTCTAATTCTTTATTAGAGATTCTGGATTTTTTTTTTCAAATTTATTTAACTTTAAAATTGCCATTTCATAATTTAAAATCCAGCTTAAGTTCCTAATTCGCTTTCGTAAAATAGTTCATCCAATCTAATACATATTCACGTTTGTTACAACTCTAGCCAACCACAAATCACAACTTCATAGCAGATAAAGGGCTTATATGCTTTTAATATTACCTGGTAAGAGCTATTTTGAGAAATGAAATCTGCGGACATATCCACAAATATTAAAAAAAAAAAAAAATATATATATATATATAGTTTTAAAAAGAAATATATTTTACTACAATTTTGATGATAGTTATGTTCTAATAATTTGGCATTTAAACCAGCTATTATAGACTATTTTGTATATCACCGCCTTGAATTAGTATCTTAAAGTAAGATAAAATCGTTTCACTTTTTTACGTTATTTTTAAATTTTTAATAAATTATTTATTTTGAAAATATTGACATTCTTTTACTAGAGTATTGGTTATATGTAGGCGAAATATAGACAAATTTTAAAGGATTGCTTGTTTAATTTAATCCACCTATTATGATTTTTAATTGAAGTAGTTACTGTTCTCATATATCTATTGATTGTTTGTCAGACGGTTAAAAACGTGTTCTGTGAATTATATATGTGTGTTTATATGAATTTTCATTTCAGTATTTTTTTTCTTTATTTATTTATTTAGTTTTGTGTGTATTTAATTTCGTTTTTTTCTTTTTCTGTTTTTTAATGATTCATGATGTTCTTATCAAAAACTTCTAATATTTAAAAAAAAAAAAAAATCTTTTCTGGTTTGAGCATTTCTTAGTTTCGTTATTTTTTTTTCATGTATTCCCTTAAGAAATTTTAAAACAATTTACATTACTGATTTTGTTGTTTCTTAATTCTTACTTTAATCATATATATAAGCAAAAATGATTTAAAATCATTTTCACTTTTTAAGCATGCGTTAAAGAAAAGGTAAAACGTACGTTTAAAATTTATTACAGGTTTGCATAATTAAATCTTTAATCCGCAGGATAAATTACTGAGATGCTTAACTATAATGTTAGATACTGCTAGTATATTTATCTATCTATTGTGTATATATATATATATATATATATATATATATATATATATATATATATATATATATATATATATATAAAATTATATAGCATTGATCTATAATTCTATAATTCAGCTTTTCATGTTTCTGAAAATATTCTACTTGTTGGTTTTAAATAATTGATATATTTAATCTTAACTAGTTCATCTCCCGAAATGAGACGGTCCGTAAAAGCTAAAAGTATTTTTAAGCGCTGTAATTACTGTAAAGTGCATTCATAAAAGTTTTTTTTTCCCCTTTTAGGAAGATGTATCCGCACGATATATCGATTTTTATTTTCACTCCAGTTTTGTTTAATTTCTTTTTATTATTGTTTCCCAGAATATATTAATAATTGAATATTTAGGCTTCAATAGTGGTAGCTTTTTGCCATCAATTCTTTGTGAAACAGAGGAAAATCTTCATTCTGGGTCACCAATATTTTTCTGTAATAACTTTCAAATGACGAAGTAAAGGTATGCTCGGGGATTGATTGGACAGACTGAGACTTGTGTGCGTTTTCTGTCCTCGCCACAGCGTTGTCTTAGCACTCAAAAGAATTGTTGGCGCTCCAAGCACCAGTCCTTAGAAAACTGCCAACGATTTTTATATCTAGTGCATTGCGTGCTTTACGTCGCAAGCGTGCTGGCGGCGATGTCTTGGTTGAGGTTTTTGTACGTGTGTTTTCATTCGAAAAAATGGAAAAGTAGGTGAAAATGGAATTATTCTATTTTGGATAACCGAAGTAACTTCCATGTTTCTGCGTGTACGCGGAAGATCATCTGTTTGGAAACTCCAATCGGCTGGCCATTTCTTAAATAGTTTGAAGTCACAGGTAAAAAAAAAGTGAATTTCATCGATTACGCAGTGAAATTTGTTTTAGAATGTTCATTTTTAGTAATTTCGCCAGTTTGTTTTAAAATAATTGAAGTATTTCTTTGACATAATTTTTTTTTCACTCATTTGTCAGAAACAAGTGTCGGATTATTAAACAGGTTTTAAAATTCTTTGAATGTATTGTGATAACTTTTAATAGTGTTGCATTTATTATGGTTGGATAGTCATAAACTGAAAATATAAAGTCAAAGTTTGTAATATTTAACTTTTTTTTTTTTAATTTAAATATATCGCTACAATAGGAAACTTTGAAATTCATTTCAGCACGATTGGATAAAATTTAAAAATGCATTATTGATTCTGTTTAAAATTTTAGTTAAATAATCTGCTTGTAGTCAGTAATTTGTATGAAAATCAAATGAACTTGCTTGGATTAATAAGGTTTTCTGAATTCTTTTCTTGAATTTAGAACGAAGTAATTAAAAAAATCTGTAGCTTTTTTTTTCTTTTTGTTTGTTTACATAGTTTTTGTCAGATTATTTGACAAGAATATAAACGTCCTATGAAAATGAGTTGGTTAATATCATATGGACATCAGCTATTTCGATGCTTAATAATATTCTATTTCAAAAAAGGACATTTTCTCAATAAATTTTGAACATTAGATTAAAAAGCTCTAGTTTTTATTCACTCAGCTTTCAAGACTACTTATAAGCATAATTAGAAGCCATTGGGTCCTTATAGACCTCACACTGAAGCAATTTTACGTAAATCAGTTTTAAGTGATTCTGTTAATACTTTTTTGAAATTTAATGCAGGCTTCTATTTTTGAAAATACTTTTCCGAATGATGTAATCGGTGTCTCAGGTTTTGAAATCACCTTGGTAACTTTAAAAATATTGAAACTCTTCCAAAAAATGGATAGTAATAAGATTTTTTTTTAATTTTTTATGTTTGCAATTTTTTGAAGTACACTTTAAGAACTGGAACTTGATATTTCTATTAATCATCTAGTAGTAATATTTTTATTCTTTTTTTTTCCCCCAAACATTTTTAAGAATGTTTTCGTCAACATTTTAAAATTCTTTGAAAACCAATTTCTAATTAAATCTATTTAAACCAGAGCTTCGGATATTATTTCTGTAAATGTAAAATTGTCTCCAAAAACTTTTAAAAAGGAAAGGATTTATCAGAAAACATCTTTCACTAAAAATTTTATTGATATTACAAAAAGAAAAAAAATCATGGGAAATGGAACCGCAATTTAAAATATAGTTATTATGTTACCATATTTTTATCAGTGTCTTGACTATATCTTTTATAAAATTATTTAATGTAAGCATGTCAGTATCTTTATACGAATCAATTTGTGGAGACTAAAAGATTATTATTCAGCATTTAGAAATTCATTCCCTGTTTGTTATTTTATCTTTTAAAATTCATCACATATTACACTATCCCTTTTAAACCCTTTAATTCTCAAGGAAATAAAAACAAAATTATTTTTTTTTGTTTAATTTGAGAATATCGTTAATGAAATTTAAGGAATTCAGTGGTGCTTGAATATCTCGTTTGTCCATCGTTGATGCTCTTCCGTGTTCATAGTTGCAATTTTTTTTCCCAGTAATTTGCCAAATAGTCTTTGAAAAGAAAGAAAAAAACTTTAGTTTCTTCAAATACCTGATGGTAGTATCATTCCTTTTCTTTGGGTTCATCTTTAAGATGATGGTTTTCTGAGCTCCACTGTCGTTACTTCAGCCGTGTTCCTCGATGTGGAACCGTGGCGCATGTAACGGATCCCAGCGGCTTCCTTTTGTTTGGTTTGTTGACAATGCCATTATTTGACTTTTGGAGTGATAATTTCTAAACCTATGGCCCATCGTGTGTAGCGGAGGTTTTCAAGTCTTTGAAGGTCATGAGAAAGGCTGGATACGTTCATAGGAAGTCTTGTATCGAGATTACGCGAGATTGCGGCGTATTATCCGAAAAATTTACTTGCCACGTGTCGCAATTTCATTACACTTTTTGTTAGCGTAAACCCTTCATACTCTTTATAAGTATTTTCTCGTTTTTATTCGGAATCTTTTAAAGAAATACAGCATATTTTCAACAAATACTAATGCCTACTGTTTTTTTTTTTTTTTCATTATCTGTATAAATTCCAGTGATCTTTGATTTTTTTCTTTTTATTTTTTTTTGTGAAAGGAAGAAAATTTATAATGAAACATCTAATATATGTACTCTGTATACCTCATTCTATTAAGATTTTTTTTTATTTCGATGGTATTTATAGTACAGATTTATTTCTATCCGCATTTAAAACATTCTTTTTGATTGATGAATAAAATGAAAGAGTTGCAAGCTACTTTTTGCTTTGACTTCTTTGCCTGCATTACAGAAGGGCACAGCTTCAAATAAAAACGTATATCATAATCGTATGTGTATCAGGTACTCAGTATAACACAAAACTCATGCATTAATAAGTCCATTTTGATAATTTTAAATTAGATATTTAAAATTATAATTCCAAATCGGGCAATAATTTAAAGCGATACAGTACCTGGAAGGAGCAATGGCATATTGTAAATATAATTAGGACGACAAAGTTTTTCTAAACACGTTATTTTATTTTATTTCGATATTTGTATAGATCTTTAGTAAAATTTTCTAGAATAGAACATCTTTTATTTGCGTAAGACTGCACATAAGAATAAGCAACAGTGACAAGATTATGTCTAGCTACTCAGATAAAAACTTCTATCAATTTGGATGTACTTGTCTTCGTTATAAATCTTTTTATATGGCTTATTATAAGAAAAAAATGTACATTATAGATTTAAAATTCGCATTCTTATTATATACATTTTAACTTGATCCACGTTTTGATTTTTATGTTTCTGTACTAACTCACTTTTATTTAAATGTATTTTTGTGTGTAAACAGTAAAAATATATTTTGAAATTAAAAAATAAAATACGAGTAAATTTTTACTTTTATTTTTTTTTTATTATGGCCAATCTATTACTTTATTAAACTTTCATTAGATATTAGTTCTTTGAACTGTGCCTAGTAACTCTGAAAAAAAAATCGCATTTTATTGTTAAACCTTATTAAAAATCATCATGAAAAAAACAACCTGTCGTTCTTGAGTATTTATGGCAAACGTTAGCATTCTGTTTGGCCTACTTGGACTTGGATCGATTGGAATCGATATTCTCTAACTTTCATCATAATGTTAAATCTTTTTGTAACCTAAATATGCCTATCAAATTCTGTTGCGTGTCTAAAATATGTTATTTTAATAGACAATACGATTTACTTTCAAACTCTTAAATTTAAGAAAAGCAATTTTTAAACAGAAGTTAGTTGATTGCTAATTCTTTGATGTAGTGATTCTATAACAAACTTAATATCGATTTGAAAAGAAGAAAAAAACAATTCTTACTTTATATTTCTTATACTTCTGAAACAAAATAATTTGTTGTAATTTGCTGCTAGTTTTGGACAAAATTTTGATGACTTTATTGTTAAAGAGCAAAATATTGTATTTTATATTTAATGAATGATTGATTTATACATAATTAATTTCTTTGTCATTGAAACAGTGAAAGCAACTGAAAGTGGAAAATCCTAATTAATGCATAGAAATTTTTTTTATTTTAGAAAATAACACTTAATTTTTACATTAGTCATGTGAGAAAATGCAATGAAACAATCTGTTCTTGAAGTTTAAACACTATTGTTATTTTGAATAAATTTGACTTTAATATTTTGAAAATAAAAATCATATCATTACCTTTTGTGTACAAAAAGTGGTCAAAATGACAAGCAAACCAAAACTTGTATTACCGTCTCTTCAGTTCTGGTATGTAATATTGTCATAGGAAGATTTATTTTTCCTGAAAAATTTCAATTTGGGTGTGGTAATACAGTAAAGGATTTTGAACTCACCATTCTAGTGATTGTTTATTAGGGGTGGCGTCTGTGATGCATACAAACTTGTGTTTGTGTAATTTGATTTTTCATTCTTGCTTCGGACAACGCACCATTACACAGTTTGATTACCATCTGTGTTCTTGCAGATGCCCTGCCTTCGACTAACAGCTCTTAAAGTGTGCTCACCGCATTTAGAAAGCTGCCGCAGATATTCTTTTGTCTCAGAATACCTTTTCATTCTGCGAAACACAAAAACCTGTCTTGCCTTCGCCTCACCTGTTGTTTGCACTTCTTTCATTGCACTTGCACCCAGGCAGCGGCTTTCGTTAGGCAGCAATGGTTACACATGAGTGAGCTGCTGCCATCAACGCCGTGGAAAAAACTGATTATTTTATTGAGATAATGCCAAACATCGATCGCGAGGTGCCTGTGGGAATTTAATCAATACCAGTGGAGAGTTGTTTTTAATTTGCTCCAACAATTTTCCTTTCTCTTTCAACTTCTCGTGTTATTTAAAAGTGATTTATTCTTTTCATCCGAAAATTTTTGCTATGAAATAAAAGTTTATAGCTTGATAAGGAATCATTTACATTTTACTCTAAGTAAATTATTATTCGCGGCATACATGTTTCCAGAAATAATTTCAGAATGGAATTATATTATATTGAGCCAAATATTTCCATTCTGGGAAGGTACTAGTTCCATTCTTGGAAGGTACTAGTTGGAGACTTAATGGGATTAAAACGTGGCTTAAATGCTGTAAGCAAATTTACCTGTTATCTAACAATTGTGCTTCATGATTATCCAAATACAAATGTTATAAAATATATTAAATAATAAACACGGTGCACACAAATTTAAAATCTAGAGTCCTACCGATATATCCCTGAATTTTTCCGTGAACAGTTATGAACCGTCATGTGTTAGGTGATTCTAAAAATCCGTAAATCACATGTTAGAATCGCCCGCATATTTTTAAAATTCATTACTTATTTCAAACATAGATTTAGAATCTATTTCTTACGGTATATTTAATACTAAATAACATCACTTTAGAAAATATCGTTGAATAAGTATAAATTTTCACTGTGTTTTATATATATATGTTAATTATTTTCTTTCAGCAGTAATTTATTATTATTATAAAAAAATAGAAATAATTTTTTCTTTGAGGGAATTTTATTTACTTGAAATTTGTCTTCTCGTGTAACTCTCATTGTATAGAAAAATACCAATAACAAATAAATCCAATGACTTGATCTAATAAGTTTTATTTCATTTTTAAAGTGTATGTGTCAAAAAGTATTTTAAGCAAAATTTTAATCTTTTCTAATTTTTAAGGCACCAATATTAATTTGACTTTTCAAATTCATTTATATTTTTGACTTACAGAATTAATTTTAATGAATCTTAAAAGCTTTGCGTATTTAATTTTCTTCTTCCTAATACTCGACGCTGATATGATAAAGCCGTTCTTATGAGTTGGCTTTATAGTTGAGTTCATTTATGTATGCCTGCCCTCTGTATTTGGATATTTCCAAAAATTATATCGGAAAATAAACTCATCTCGTTTATGGAAGTCATACATTCCCTACCTATACTGTACAAAATAAATATTTCATGAAATATGCTTATTTGTGTTTTCAATTTACTAACATTCAGAGGATTTTTTGAAATTATCCGATAATCTTTTAATGATAAAACTTACTTTACGTGTCTTCTAAATTTTTCCATGCTGCTTATTATGCAGTTAATATTTTTGTATTGCTTTTATAAAATAATACTATGATTCATTATTAAATTAATGATTGAATTATTTTAAAATTTAGATGATTTTGGAATCTGTGAACTTATTTTGCCGTTATTGTAAAGGTATTGTCCAATGAATAATGCTTTGAATGGGCTAAAAAAATGATTTATTTATGATATATTGCCCCTTTCAATAGCTATTTTTGAGTGATTCAAAAATTTAAAAAAAATCATCAATAACAAAACAATAAATTATAAATAGCTTAAACGCATAATTTTAATTGATAAGCTAATTAAATATTCTTTTAATGTGTGTTCTCTAAAAAAAAATTGTTTGCACATCTATTTTGCTGGAAAAAAAGTAAAGTAGAACATAAAATTAATAATTGAAATATTTATTTATGTGCTCAATGATCTGAATATTATTAATTGAAATGAATTTCTGAGAGAAACTTGAAGATACTATAAATCTATCATTTTATACTCACAATATGTATCTTTTTGTTTTGTATGAAGTTTTGAATTTTTAAAATTAAAGAAGATTTTCATTCAGAAGTAAAATTACGATTTATTTTACATTACAACTTGCATTTTAATGCTGCAGTTTCTCAGAAATTTTATAATTTATTACGAAATAAAAAATTATATTCTTACAGTAATTTTATTTATTTCTATTATATAAATATCTTATAAATATTTTTCTTTCTCTATGTAAAGACAGTGAATCCTTAGGAAAATTATATTTCAATTACGATGTGATTCTATTGAAATTTACACATGTGTCATCTCATGTAGTTTTTTAAAATATTTCCCCCCCCCCATTTCTGTAATCAGTTATGTAATCTGGCGACATATAAACACAAATGCATCCAGTGGTTTTCCCTTTAATCCGGCTCCACCTGCAAAAAAACAAAAGTCGGCAGCACATCACTCCTCATCTGTATTATCTTCCCTTTTACTCACTTTACCCTGGAGGTTAAAAAGAGGCCGGCATTTAGGCGCTAGGTGGAGCGACCTGTCTGATCTTTTTTTTACTTGTTATTATTTTGCTCTCTTCCATTCTCGACTTCTATTCTTTACTCTGGCAGAAGTCGGAGCGGTGTCAATTCCGTTACGTGAGTTGTTCCTGAGTCTCGATTTGGAAGTACCGCACATGCACTTACTAAGTTTATTTCAGTCATATTTAAAAAATGTGATTTCTCTCTGGCTATAATTAAAAGTGGATTATATGTGGTCATTTTTTTTAAATTTATCAATGGAAGAAAAACATTTTTAATTCATCAGTATCAGTACAATTATTAAATTTTCTTTGAATCTGAACTTGACGGATATTTGCTTCTTATATTCTTAATATTTGTATTTGAATGTATGCAATATGCTATAAATTTTGATTTATCTGTACTGAATTTTTGCAGTCTAAGTTTATTTTGACTTCTCAGAGTATGCTATCACTTTGAAATTTTATATATCATTTTTTTTTATATGAATTTGTTATAGGAATTACTGTTGAAAAATTGTGTTCTATTTTTATCAAGTTGGTTATTTTAACCGATTCCCCTCTATATCACACATCAAATAAGAAATGGACATTATTGACATTAATGCCATCTTCTTTTTGTATTTTTTAAAAATTTTTGCTTCATTTAAATTTTTAATACATAGATTTACTTTGAAAGAAAATTATCTTAGGTTGAAAGGAGTTTATATAAATCGTTAGCAATCAGATTAGCATTATGGTACTAAAAGGCGTATGATCGTTTTGAAAAGAAGGAAAAATGTTTTACTACAGCACTGTAATGCCACATTATGGATTCGTGCCTCATCCACTTTATACTAAATGTGCGAAAAAGAAGAAATCTCATTATCTCGGATATTCTTATAAACGAAAACGGTTTTCTCTTGCCTATTATTTAAAATATGTTCTCTGGAAGAAGATTCGCCGCTTTTGGAAGAAACGTCGTGCCAGGAATAAAAAGAAGAAAGTCCACAAGCCATCTACGGCGATTTCAGTACTCGGTAATCGAGGCAGTGAGGAAAAGATCGACACGCGTGATTTCTGGGGATCTAGATATGGATCTCAGTGGTTATTTGCTAAACAACAAAAAGAAAGCCATGCCCATCGTCTTGTTGAAATTGTCGATGCTTTTAAAACCACGGATCTAAAATATGCCAAGAGGCATCTGCCACCAGTTGAAGAGCATCCTAATCCCGTTCGATCTCATCGTTACCAGGAGAGCTGTTGCCCATCTTCAAAATGTCCATGCACTCGGAGGCAGAATCGCATGCGAAAATCTCGTAAGGATGCTTTGGAGACCAGTAGTGAGTGGTCGCTGTCCACTTTGCAGTGCCAGCAGAAGCCCTATTCCAAGTGGCCTCCACATCCTCCACTGGGAGCTAGACATTATTGTGGTAAAGACGAACAGTTAGCCACTAACCATTCTCGACAGCATGCTTATGTATACAACTGGTTGTATGTCGACCAACTCCAAAGCGGTTGTAGTAAATTGTACGCCTCTCGCGAGTACTTGGATCAGATTAGATCTAAGTTGACGCGATCTCCTCGTACCAAAAGGACAAGTCGTAGGTATAGCTCAAGCACTTCAGCTTCTTCTAGTTGCAGTGAATGTTCTAGTACATTGAGTCGGCGGGAAAGGGCAAAGATTTACAAGAAGAAAATTCGGGTTCGTAATTTCCTTATTTTTGTATTCCATTTTGTGTTAAGCTAAATTATAAATATATTATATGAAATTTTATATTCAATTATATCTAAAGCACTTAATTTTATTTAGTAACGAATTAATAATATTCATGTCAACGATTAAAAATTTTTTAATTTGTCTAAAATGTATTAATTTTTTAATTCTAAAAACGCTATTTCCTTTAATTTCGTATTTTTATCGCGAACTCTTACTTTCTTTCACCGGTGAAAGGTGATCAACCGTTCTATCTATTTTTGAGCCTTGAAAAATAGTAAACCGGCCTTTATTTCTTAACCCTCCTTCTTTTTTGAGTAGCGATTTTATTGACTTTCGCTTTTGAATGAAAATGTAAAGATCAAACAAGTCTCCTATTCCAACAATAAATCTTTCTACTGGTGTATAAAAATTGTTTTTTTTTTTTTTTTTTTTTTTTTCCACGTTTTATTGCGTCATAAAATTTGTTCTCCGAGAAAATTTTATGCATTATCTTGCTATCAAGTTTGTTTTCAATTTCTCACCATTTTAAAAAAAATAGCTCTTTTAAAAAGTACTTGAAAGTTTTATTAATGCTTTCTCTTATTGAAGAAATTTAGCAATTTCAATATTTGATTTTGCATAAATCTTGTAGCTTCTTTCTTTCTTTTACTTTAGCTAATAGTAAAAGGATAGTGTATTTATGATTAACTGCTTTTTTCATATTTCGCAAATTAATCTATGTTCTTGATTTTTTTTAAATGTAAATCCTAAGCATACACGAAATAATTTAACAATTATTTTATTATGTATAAAATATTTATCGCTTTATGGGTGTATTATAAAATTTTCGAATATAATCTAGCCGTTCCCGTTAGCGTTACTATAATAGCCTGTAAAAAACAGCGGCATGAACCTTAAACATGAATTGTGAAATTCTAATTTTTATTTATATTTCATTTTTTATATAAGGTAATGTATTTTTTTTCTTTCTTTTTTAAATCTGTAATCAAAATTTCCAATTCAAAAATTTTTAAAAGAAAAACAAGCTAGGTATTAATGTCAACACTATTAATGTTTTACCATCTATAATGTTAAATTTTTCATAATGGCCGTGACGTATTACCTCGTCTTCTCTGTTTTGTCTTCTTATATTTCCCATTGTGTGAGGGTGGTAGCGATTCTTAAGGGAAGTTCAATCCTATAATTTTAACATGGTTCCAAATTCAAAATTAATCGATGTTATTTCTCTGCCTCCATCATGTATAAAATATTAATACAAGTATTATTATACACAGCTGTTCTTATTTTATTAATTATGATATAATTCTTTCTAGTAACTTAATATTTACTGTAATTTTTGATTATCTCATATAATGTTATATGTAAAGATTTCCTTCGTATTTACATATATCTGTTTGCGAATGATCGTTCTTTACAATAAGGGTTTTGTATACTTAATATAGATTTTTTATGTCATTAAATAAATTTACTTTAATTAAATAATATAGATTTCGAAACTAAAATTGTTGGTCATTTAAAATGGAAAATTTTCATCAAGTTCTTAAGAATTATGTTCTTTCAAACAGTAAAATAGTTATTATATTTCCTCTTTTAAATTTTAGTTTATCGATATCAATTGATTTCTAATTATAAGACATATTTCTTACAAAATTTAAACCAGCCTATTTGCTAAAATAATATATTAATTTTATGTATTACATATATAAAATATATAAATACCATAAAAATTAATAATTTAATACGGTCTATTCAACCAAAGAATAAGTGTTATATTAAAAGTTTCTCTTTTTTTCTTAATAGAATTTGAAATTTATATATTGATAAGTAATTAATATTATATTATTTGTCATAAATACGACAGATATATTTAACTAATACGACATTATATATTAACATAAATACGACAGATATAATTAAAGTACGACAATTTGCATTTTTGAATTATTTAAATATTTTTTTATTTCGGTTGTACTCCGAAATCCATCTCTTTAAATGTTCCAAGTAAACGTTTCGCTTGTTTTTGATCAGTTATAATTGCGATTATATATTTTTTATTTCCTTAATATATTACTTGATAAACTAGTTTTTGAAGAATTAAATTTACATTTATTGTAAGTGGAAAATATATAACTTTTTAAATGAATCAAAATAAATTGTCAAACAGAGTTTATTATAAATGATGGTGTTTCCTTATGTGTATAAGAATGAATATTTAAATATTATTTTATTATTCTTTAATTCACTGTATAAATTGTGAAGTAATTTATTTCATTTGTATAATAATTTACATTAATTGATATTCAGTACTTTTATCACTCGTGTTCATTTTATTGAAAATGATTTCTATCAGTTTACTAACACACATTTAACTGCGTGAAATCCAACAAAAACTTTTATAGTAAACTTATTGATATTATTTTATTAATTATTGTTAGTATTAACAGTATAACAAAACAATCAAGCGGTTCGCACTATTCGAGTGCAGCTAATTCTCTATTATATCGCGAAAAAGCCGATTTCGCAGATAATCCAAAAATTATGAAGATCAGGAATGAAATTAATATGCATTTAAACTATAAAAACTACTAACATTAGCTACTAACATCAGCCCACTAATTATTTGGGAAACATTAAAATTATGTATACGCTGTTTATAAATTTGTTTACTTACAATTTACTTCAGGAATATTAGTTACAAATTTACGATATTTTCGTATATTAATATATTGCTGTTTTATTAAAAATTATTTGTGGAATTCAACCGTCGGAGATACGTAGGTGCTGTTTTGTGTGTGTATAAATACTAAATATTTTTAAATATATATATATATATTAAAAAAGTTAAAATTTAGAAGAAAAAAATTTTTTGAAAATCAATTACACATAAGACAACATTAAAAACTAAATTCTGAAATTAAAAAACACAGGGACCACGTCTTCATCAGGCGGGAGATGATAACTGCAAATAAAACGAATGTATTTTTCTGATGCACACAGAAGACAAGATCTAAGACTCTTCATGTAGTTCCCTCGAAGAGTGTCTATGTAAAATAAAACATCAAAGTGAAAAGAATATCAAAGCGATGTAGTAATTAATATATAAATTTGGTCCACACACATCCAAAGTAAAAAAGACAATATTATCAAATGTAATTGCATTAAAGACATGGTTGCCAAAAGTAATTTGAAATATTATGAGATAATTTTAAAGTAGTTTAAAAAAATATGAATTAAATATATAGTTAATGTAGATTTAAAGTTTAAGTAGGTGTTTTCAGTGGATTATCTCTCTCTTTCACACTCACTCTTTCAAGAACTTCAGTGCTTTTCTGGCTCTTCTATAGTAGTAAAAACTGCGTTTTGCAATCTTACACAAGTGATTCCCTACTTCCTACATAATTTAAAATAAAATCAATAGGAATATTAATTATTGTTTTTAGGTTTGTATAAACTAAACTTTACCCCAATTTAAACATTTCTATCATTTAGAGCTCTTAACCGCAATATAAATAAAGGTTTTTATGTGCTTGATATCATTCTATCTTACTTTGGATTTTCAGGGGATTGTTTTGATATATATTGCTTACTATTTTGCTTTGATGTTTTCTTCCACTACTTTGGATTTGAGATCCGTAGTGGCCTGGTTGGTTAGGGCGTCGTTCTCATTATCGGATGGTAGTGAGTTCGAAACCCGATTTGACCGTAGATCCGTCGTGTTCACTAATGGCGGCTGGGGCATGTTGAAACTGGGAGTGGTCGCAATGTCCTCCAAGTGAAATAATACCTCTGGGAGTAGTAGGCCAAGTATTGAAGGTCTTCTGCTTGGTCCCTGCTTCAAAATCACGGAAGACTGCACCCGGCTGCTTCTATCTAACTAGTAGAACCCAACTCACAGAGCTCGGTACAGGGACACATGCTGGTGCAACAACTACAACTTAGGATTTGTATACATTGCATTGATATACTGTTAACTTTATTGTTTTACTTTACTTACAGACATTCATCGTGGCAAAATTTTTAGACATTTGTCCTACATGCATGTCAGAAGAGTATTTTACTTGCTTAACAGAACATCTCTTTCCTGATAATGATGTGATCACTATGCTTTTTAATTTAATTTGATTTGCAAGGTTTTATCCTATATGTTATTGATTTTCAATTTTTTTTTTTGTCTTATATGTTTTACCCACTTTTAAATTATATCTTATATTCTTGACACAACTGTCTTAAGCTGCTTTTCCGCTAATTGTGGGTTGTCAGTATATGTTTGTTGGTATTATGTTTAACATTTTATTTTTTTCTATGTAACATAAAACCATATGTATTGTATTTACTACATTTTATATATATTAAATTTAATTTTAAAATATTCAATATTCATTTTATCTTTTATAAGTATCATTACAAAAGTTAAAAAGCATTTACTTATTTAAAATTTTGTTTTGATCAATAATAGTCAAAATTTATTCTTCGAAAAATCAATGTAGTATTGAATGCAGTTATCCATCTCATTTTCCAACTGCCGCTTACGGTTTTTTATCTTCTTATTTCAAATTTTTTTTTTTTTTTTTTATTTTTTTTTTTATCACCTGAATATTTGTATTAATATTTTTGTAGTAGTTACATTTTTTCCTATTAAAATTGTCGAAAAAGTTTTGCGATATTTTTAATTTAGACTACTACGCAATTAGTCACTGTAGCCATAAAAGACATTGTTGCTTATTATATACTACCAAACTTACGTTATTTTTCTGCTCATTTATATTTATTTCTGATAATTTAAATTTTTTTCACCTGTGAAAAAAGTCTTGTCGTTTAGTTACCTAACATGAAATCACTCAACCGTTAATAAATTTTCATGTCTTATAGAAAAATTAAATGAAATCTAAAACTGTAAAATTACTTGTTTGTAAAAACCAAAAAAAAAAAAAATTTAACGAGAGCCATATACTGATGCTGAGTTATAATTCATAATAAAATATTTTTCTGATCTTCATTGATTCAGTCAATTGTATAGTATTCATATAATTATAAAATATAAAATGCTTATTATATTTCTTTTCTTTTAAATCTTATCAATATATTTAATTTTAAATGTTTATTCAAATGCGTTATAAAAAATTTACTTTTAAAACATCAGTTTGAAGTGTAATTTTTCATTTTTCTATAAAAATGAGTAGTGGGGAAAAAAATTATGGATAGAATAACTCGTAACATTTTTCTGATGATTTTAATCGATTAATTTCCGTATCATATCATAGTTTTCCTCTAAAAATATCTTTGCAGATGGGGGATCATTATATTGATGAATTATCATGTATTTTTGCTTTAATGATTTGTTTCATGATATTGTATTATCATCGAAAAGATTTGATTCAGGTATTAAGCCATATGTTAAAGAATCTTAAAATAAATTTTACAGTCGTAATGAATACCATATAAAACCAATAATTCAATAATCGTTTTTAAAAAAATATGTTTTATTTTATTAAAAAATCACCGCCAGTATTTATTTATACATTTCATTTTTCGTATATATTGAATAATGAAACTTAGTTCATCTGCTTAGAGATGATTATTTATTTACTGGAAATGTGTTTATGCTTTATATTATTTAATTTTTGGATGGGTTGAAAAAATGAAGCAAGCTCGATAAAAATGAATTTTCTCGCGAAAATAGTTCAATCAATCAGTAATTTAAAATTATTTTGTGTAGAAATTAAAATCGAGAATGATTTTATATTTGATTTTTAATTTTTTTTATTACTCTTTATATTTTTGTAATCTTTGTATATCAATTGATAAAAATAATCTATTTATTGATAACAAAAATGAGAAATATGAAGTATTAAATATTTTTTTCACAAATACTTAACGTAAAATGGCATTTAGAGAGTTATACTTTTAAAAATAAATTTTTTCTTACCTGGTGCTGACCAAAAATTGATATTAAACTTGACACATATAAATGCTTTAATTAATTTTATCACTTTCTGATTATCATATAAATACTTAAATTTCCATTCAATCGACTAAAAACTGTGCAAATACTTTGCAAAGTCTAAATATTTTTTTAATTCTTTCATGTAATGCATTTATTAAATTACATCAAAGTTAACAATTGCATAAGGCAGTCAGAAAGATACCAAACCTTTCATTTTCAGATTGATTAATCCCTCTTCTAGCAAACTTTTGAAAACGATAATAACTTGTTCTAAATCTTTCACAGGTCCTTGGACTTAGCAAATTCTGCTAAAAAGAAAATCTGTTATCTTTATTCCAATTTCCGATGAAAATCCACAAATTGAATTGCTGTTGAAATAGCGAGGGATAATATTATGACTTTGTTTTATCTCCCCTATAAATCTCTAATATTAGTGAAATGATATATATTAGTCTTCAAATGGGTCAACATGCTTCCTGTTAATATGCAAATTCCAAAGAAAAAGTGAGATTCAAATGACGAATCATTCTTTTGTCTCTAACACAAATTCGCTGGCTTGATAATTATAAAGACAACATTGTCTGCTTCCTTCAATTTTACAGATCTTGGATTCAACTCTCTCCTTGTATAGTGGTTTCGGCTTCCACTTTACATTGTATGTCGCTTTTAAATTATTTGTCGTCTGTAATGATCGTAGAAACGCGACAGACTAATCTGTTTATTCCATTTCTAGCGAGTTTAAAATAAAACAAAGTGTCTACGGGGAAAAGACACAATTGATATTATTTTAATTGTTTCTTTAAGTATCTATTCTATTCTATATTGTATCTATTGAAGAATTTAAATTAAGGGGAAGGAAGTCCTAATACATTTTTCAATACGATGTGAAGGTTTAAGATAAAAAAAAAGTGCTCCCTTTATACTGAAAATTAATCTTTGCTTCTCTGTTCACCAAGCAAAGATTTTACAAATTACATTGTGAGGAAAATATGTTATATAGGAAAACGAGTTTTTAACGTAACAATATACTGTTATAAATGTCTTCAATTTGACAGCTTTATTGGAATCATAAATGAAATATTTTCCTCCAGGATTCCATAAAAAGGGCGATTGGAGGAACAAAGGATATTAAAATTTCCACAACATTTAAATATGAATTTTTGACAAATTTTCATTTCTTAGAATTAGTATTTTATGTTCTTCTGTAGTCACAAAAGTGTTTGCACACGTGAAATACTGCATTAATAAATCTCGGTAACAGTTCGGAGGAAATTATGAATGTTTCATGTATTTATTAAATACGTAAATATGCATTTTTCCCCGCCAAAAAATAAATTCGATATGTTTGAACAGTTGCAATGTTTTATGCGGGAAAATAACTACATTTTTTATTATATATTGTTCTGCGGAACACAACGCACTTTTTAATAATTGCACACTCCGCATTTCTTAAAATCGAGTTACGTGATCATTTAAAGTGCATTTAAAATGTCAATTTGTGTGTCTTCGAAAAAGTATGTCTCTTAACTCTTTGCGAATAAGTATTGGAACTGTTAGTAATGGGTGCTCCCAACTACTGAAGGTTAAGTTAAATTTAATCTTTCTTATTCCTTTATGTCCTGATATAATAATTGATATAAGAATATTCAAGAATTGATACAATAAATATACAAGAATATATTATAGAATTAAATTTTTTGATACAAGAATTTAAGAAAAATTATCAAGAACATGTGAATAAAATGGGAATGCATGTTTTTAATGTATCTGTGAAGTATATAAAAAATGTAAAGCTGACGAATATATTAATATTTTGCGGGCTGATATATCTAATAATGAATTAAAGTTTCTAGAAAATGACTATTTTTATTTTAATAACGTTCCGAAACAAACTGCTTCCCTAGCAACGCTACGCTAATTAGATAAATTAAATTTTGTTGAGAATTGTGTCAGAGTTTGGATACATCAATGAAAATGAATATATTTATTCATTTTCATTGATTTCATAAGTTTAATTAAGATTTTCATGAAGAAATACTTCATGAAAATTTCCTTCATGTAATTGGAAAAATTATCATTTATCAGCTTACAAACTTGAAAAAAAATTACATTAATGACTAAATGTATAAGATGTGTACTAAATATCAGTTGAATTTAAGTGTTTTCTTCATTCGTTTTATATAACTTATTCTATGAACATTTGACGTTCCAAAGTCAATATTTGAATTTTTAAGTAATTTGCGTATAAATGTCAAGTTATATTAAGAACGCTTCTTTTTAAATATTTTATACACTTTCATTTTAATATTTATATGTATATTTAAGCATAAACAAATCTTGTGTACACAAATACCTTTTCTATATTATATAATTACACACGTAAGAACCTTGCAGTATTGAAAGCAACCGACTTTCTTCAGCTATGTAACAACTTAAAATTACAAAATATCTAGTGCTAAACAAAAATTTTTATTTGATATTTACTTATTAATTATTAAATGTTTAACTAAAATTTTGTATCAATTTAAATTTATATATTGTATAATGAAATTTTAACGCTTTGAAATAAACGTGCTATTTCTCTTCAACATTCCATTGGGTGCTAGTGCATTCTATTTCATTGTGAGGGCTTGTGATGATTTTAATCTTCGCGTTAAAAACTTTTATTTTTTCTGAATTTCGTAAATTGCATTGCATTAATTGATGTAAAATAAAATGAGGGGTAAAATCCGCGAATTAGAAATGTGTAGTGCTGAACTTAAATTCAGATTATTTTAAATTTAAATTCAAAATTCTGCATAAATTAGTAAAAAATAGTTAGGAGTTGTGTATCAACTATATAAAATATGTAATTTATTTTGTTCACTATGAAAAACCACGTAATAACAGCAGTGTTTTACATTGCGTTATTTAAAGTTAAAAATTTCAAATTAAAGTACTTTTCGGAACATAAAGTCCTGAATTCGATGGCAGCCTCAATTGAACAACGGATGATGGAGTTTGCGATTCTGCTTACGGCATGGATGTCTGTTTGAGTGTGTGATTGAGTTTTCTGGTTTCCTTCCCTTGTGATACGTAAATATAGCCAATTTTCTGTGGAAGTTCTTTCTGGAAGGAGATTACACTGTGGACATTAAAATGCCTTACAACAGTCTCAACTCTCAGTTTTGTTTACGTAAAAGGGGCAATGTTTCTTCCGTCATTATTATCCATGAAAAAAGCTGCTATTACTAAAATTGTAGGAGATGTGAAACAATGTGCGAAGAAAGAAGAATGAGCTTACATTTCTAATTTAAATTAATCATTTCAGTGATCGGAAAAATAAAAGCATTCACATTAAAAACTGTGATAAAGCATTTTAAATATTTTCAAAATGGGAAAAATAAATTATTATACAGTATGTCCACTAATATCCCTTGCCACCCTCGGAACTTCTGCTACTATATTTATAAAAAGTGGTGTCTAGGTATAGTAAAGTAGCCATGCACTACTGAATAAAACCGACTACTTCGCCATCTGGTGAAAAACATCGGAGTTAGCATTCCTATCTCGAAAACGGAACGAGATAGAGAGAAAAAGTTATTTACAAAGTTGTAGAGCATCCTCGATTTATATGTACGAAAAGATATTTTGTAGTCATTAATGTGAAGAATATAACGGTTAAAACCCGCTTTTGTTATTTCGTGTTGTGACGTGACAAAACGATCTAAGAAAGAAAAACAAATAATTATAACAATATACTTTATTTAAGATGTTCAAACTTCTCACCGACAGCTGCAATGCTCATTTGTATCCTCGCTTGAAGATCACGTTCCACACGTTGGAACACGCGACCGTAATGCGTCGTTTAAGGTCCTGCAATTTTTGTGGAGGAGTTGCATACACCCGCTGTTTCAAGTATCCCCACAGGAAGAAATCCAGTGGAGTCAGATCAGGAGAACGTGGAAGCCACCCTTCGAAACCGCCATACCCTAGTATTTGGTTGCCAAATTCCTTTCTTTCGTATTTGCATACTGCATACAAATTGTTTGAATTATTTTAATACTTCCGTTCTTCCCATTTCGAAATAAAAAATGGAAAATGTAATCACGAAAACGATTTTTTGTTTTTTTAAATATGCACACGTACGATGTGCATATTTACACGAAACAACAAATGCGCGTTTTAACCGTTGTATTATTCACATTAATGCCTATAAGGTATCTTTTCGTACTAAATCGAGGATGCTCTACAGATATATATATATATATATATATATATATATATATATATATATATATATATATATATATATATATATATATAGATATATATATATATATATATCACTTTTTTACTATCTCATTACGTTTTCGAGATACAAAAGTAAACTTCACAGTTTTCCACCAGGTGGCGCGGTAGGTGGTTTCAATCAGCAGCGCATGGCTTCTTTAATATATCTAGACACTACTTTTATGAATATAGCAGCAGTCGTTCCGAAGGTAAATGGGTGGCAAGGAACTTTAGTGGACATACTGGATATATTTGTCATCAATATACGTATAATTTAAAACGTAGATTTTAAGAAGGTTGCTCAACTGAATATCACTCGCCTAGTCCATCGATGTGTTAACCTAGTATGTGTTTATAAGAAGAAAATTGTAGTAAACCAATTGAGAAAAAAAGATTGGCTATCCAAAAACGGTTATTTAAATTAAATTCTTTTGTTCTCAGATATTTTCTTTAAAAAAAATTGAATTCCCTCAAATTCATTGCATTACTAAAAATTTGGTTCGGAGAAAGCTAAAACTGAGTTGCAATAGAAAAATTTTCAAAACGCAGTAAATCATGGCTTCATAAGATGGTAATGATGTGGAAAATTTGATTTTTGGATGGTATAATATGCTTAATATGGTACATTTGGATTGTGGGAAATAAATAAAAATTATATTTTTAACATTAAGATTGAATTTAAAGAGAAATATTTGCTTTCAGAGTAAGATGATTCAAAGCATAATTTCACTTTGCCTGATTAAAGCTATTTTGTCTCTCGCCCTAAAATAACCTCTCAATTCCATATTTAAGCTCCATTTGACTATGTAATATTTGGATTATTGAATGAGGTAATGAAAGGTGTTGAGATTATGAACCAATTTCAGAGCTCTTGAAGAATGTGAAGAAAATGCCTCCATAATAGCAAAAATTCAAATGAATGCCTCTGCTATTGCGAATCTAGTCTCCCTGAGAAATATTGACATGTTTTTATACCTTAAATATGATATTGTTGTGTGCCAGTACATTTATTCCTTTGTTTTGATTTACGCAAAAATTTTGCCACCTTGCTATCATTTATATAGCAATATATGTCAGTTTTCATATATCATTTTATATTTTGTGTGTATATATTTTTAATTACGATATCATAATATATATTTTTATTACATATTATAATGTCGAATATATATATATTTTTTAATTTCGATATTTTTAAATTTTCGAGTGTGTTAATACTTTTATTTGCTTTTGTGTAAAATTGGAAACACGCGATAAGTTCTTAAAGTATTTTGTAGGTTATAAAAATCGGATAATTAAATAGATTTTAATGCAATCTTGATTTGAATATTTCGATCTCATCAATTATTTTATCCAAAAATTCTATCGGTTGGTGTTTATTGAATTTTTTAATTTGGCAGTGTTATAGTGAAAATGAGATTGTAACTCAATGATACATCAAGACATCTTCAATTATTATATAAAGATGAAAATAAAGCTTTTCCATCAGTTTTATTTTCAACTTTAATTTTAAATCTTTACCGTAGAACTTTATTATAATTACTTTAAAAGCTTAAAGTCAGTATATTAGCAATTTTTAAAAATTATATAATTAATTATATTAAAGGAATACGATTTAAGAGAGCTTTATAACTAATTTTAAACTAAATGCATGTAATCAGATTTCATCGTAGTACAATCATTATTTTAAGCTATTCTTTTCATTTTAATGTTTACTTCTGATTAATATCTAAGCAAATATTAGGTTAAAATCTCGTTGTTTGAATGAAATTTCTTGAGTAAATTATCACTAGCATGTTATTTACGCTTATTAATTTGAAGGAAAAATTTTTCTTGCCACGTTTTTTATTTTTTATTTTTTTGCTTTCAATACACTTATGCAGGTTGTTGCGTTGCATTTTTGCATGCATGTTTCCATAGTTATTTTTATTTTATTTTTTTCCAAAAAATGTATAATGTTGACCCTGCGTGGAATCCCGGTTCAGGCATGGAAGTACTTTCTCTCTCTCTATCCTGTCTTTGTTCTTTCCTTGTGTGGATGAGGTATGAATGGTGCTTACCCTATAAACGGGTTCCTATGACATGTGTGATGGTGCGATGGTGGCCCACCCCTGTGATGCACCCGGGGCAACGCCTCGCCCGCAAAGAGGTCGCTGTTTCTGGCCGGTTCCTTGGGTATAAGGGGACAATACATTCCAATATACCCCGACCATTGGAAAAAAAATATTCTGCGAGGAAAGGATAACTTTAAGTTATTAAACTTTTTAAGGTAAACGTAAATAAATATATATATATATATTTATTTACGTTTAAATAAATATATATATATATATTTATTTACGTTTACATATATATACACAATATATAAACTACCATATATATATAAAAATTGCAAGTAAAGGGTTTCGGAAAATTTCTGTGCACCTATTATGATAAATATGCTTGTAAACAAAAATAATTCTAATTTTAAAATTAAAAGTATTTTCCAAGTTTTACAGTAACTCTGAACTCCTCTAGCATACACTGAATAAATTCTCTTTCTTTACTTAGCTGTGGGTCCACAAGATTTTGAAACTTTTCTTTTTGAATTGTAACGTATTATGCCCTAACGATGACCTTGTAATAAACCTAATTTTAAAGACTAAAGCTCATTTAATTTTAAAAATATTTAGCAAAATATATTATTTTTCGTCTATAAGTGATAGTTTTTTTTCTCCACCAAATGCTGTGAATCGTTTGAAAATATAAATTCTTATTGCTAATGATTATACTTGCCTACATTCTTACTAGAATAAAATTCTCAATCATTTCTTTCTTTCATTTTTACTATTATGCATTTTTTTTTTTTTTTTTTTTTTTTTTTTTTTACGAAATAAAAGTTTTTTGAAACAATAAAATTGTTTATAACATAATTGAGAAATAATCTGGAAACAAGTGGTAGTTAAATTTCATTTACTTGATTAAATAAAAATTTATTGAAAAAGTTTTTTTTAAGGAAAAGAATTTAATTGGAAGAGATAAATTTAATTTATATTTTTAAAAAAATGCTGAATTTAAAAGATTTTAGTACAGTGTAAAATACTTCAGATTATTTAATTTATAATTTTTTAGTCAATATAAATATATAGTTTTCTATTCGGGTTATCTGATCTTCTGCTCATATTTATGAATACTTTTTGTTAAAACAATTTCAGTTTCCACTGTGTAAATTCGTATAGTAATAAATTTGTTCAATGCTTTTACTTGATGTTCAATTTTGCATTCTCTTGTTTAGTATATTTTAAATAAATTTATTTTCCTAAATACTTGGAACCATTGTTTTGCAAGCCAATGGCAAATGAAATGAAGTTAGTAATGCATTCAAAAACAAGTAATCTTTCTTACGGTTTTTTCACTTACAAGAAGAACGTTAAAAAACGTTTTACGAAGGCTTCCAGTGAGTTCCATTTTCGTTCAAACTAATAATTACTGTGAATGGTAAGATAAGTCCCAATAATATGCACTTCAATTCAGGTCTTTAATGTTTTATATTTACAAAATGAGTTATAAAAACTTTCTTACTTAACATTTGATCCGTTTACTTTTATAAGCCTTCCATTTTTCAGCGATTTTTCTTTGATTCCTGATATTAATCAGTATATTTCATGTGATCATGGCTTGTGCTAATTACCAATTATCAAGAGCCTTGCAGTTTTGATATTATAGCTAAAGACCTAAAGTGAGCTTTTCAGGTCACTGACCACCTGCAAATAAATGACTTTTAATAAGCTGACGTTTCTTTCATGCGCATTTTTTTAATACAAAATTGTATAACAATGAATTATTGACTTGCTAATGTGTCTTTGTTTGATAGAGTGCTTCAGTACCTCGAAATAAACCTGTCTTTAGGTTCTGAGCGGTTAATAAGTTGATTGCTTATTTATTTTTTTGTGTATTTTATAACGTTCACGTAAATTTTAATTAATTTTTGCTGAATAATTAATTACTGTGTTAAATGTTCATCTCCTAACTTCATGTTCTTTTCATTTTGTTTTTTATAACACCGGAAATAATATTTCGGCACTTAATGATTTATTCTGTATCGTAAATAACTGTTAAATTTTCACCAATAATTAGAATGAAAGCTTCCTAAGGATTTCTCAGGCTGATGTGTGGAATTCATATTTCGAATATTGCGATTTTTTTTTAGTAGAATAAAATATGTAAAGTTATAGGCACAATATTTGTGTTATTGGCATAGTGCTTACTTCTCTTCTGATGTTTTATTGTGATGCTTAAAATTTTATTTTAAAGGAATACCTTCAATAATTAGATTCTTATATTTAACCAATTAAAGGGTGATATTTCACTTCTAATGAAATGGCATGTTTTGATTCGTTGGATGAAATTTCTCAAATGTTATTTTATTATTAACGGACGTTGGTTGCTCTGCGAGATTTGAGAAATCACATTGTGTTTCATAAATAAGTTTTTATTATTATATATCTTTTAATTCTTCCAGATCATATTTTTTTAAAAAAAAATGTTATTCTTTTAATTAATTAAATTTGATATTATAAGAGTGGTAAAAGCTACGTTTTCGTGAAAACTTAAAAAGCTTTCATTGCCTGTGTAATATGTTATTTTTATTTAGAATAATCATTAGTGTGTAGAATCCCATATTACAGTGACAATATATTCTACCTTACATTATTTTTGTGCTGTGAACCGGGACCATCTTTGTTTTTTCTTTGTTTTAATTTTAAGTAAAAAAACAGCTTCCCGATGGACCCGCTGTCCTCCCCTTTTCCCAAATCATGAAACAAAATTAATTTTTCTTATTTCTGTTATAAAACATAGATGAATTAAAATATTTAAGGATGAAAGAAAATACATTTGTAATTTAAAAGATTTTTCTAACTTTTAAGTTTTTTTATTCTTGATAGAAATCATTGATGAATTTTTAAACGTATTTAAAATTTAAAGGAAAATTTATCAGTAATTTGAAATTATTTTTATATTTAATTTATATCGGGTAAATAATGTATTTTAAGTTAATGTTACAAAAAGTTGCAAGATAAATTCTGCTGTTTGTAAATTTTAATTGATTAATAATAGATAAAATTATATTCGTATGACTTCAATATTTTGAATGCTTAGTAGTAATTATAATTTAGCTTCATTCTTTCGCTTTTGTAGTTTGAAGGTCATCCACTGATCTAACCGTGCAGGGATTCCTGTTCACCCTTAAATCTTGATAATCACTCATAAATGATCGTTGCCTTCAAAGAATATTCGCTGTAAATTATTTCTTAAGTTAACAAAGTAGAATTTTTTAAGCTTCACATAAGCTTGATGATTGCCTTTTGCTTGAACTTGAATAACAAAGTACCAAATCATCACAATGGAATCACACTTTTAAGAATTCTGGTTGAACATTAATATAACAGCAATAAAAATTAATTACAATGAGGAAGAGTTGCAGTGAAATTGTGCGAACTTTTCCATTGACCAGTTGTATTTGAAATATGATACATTTTTATAGTAATAGCTAATAATCATAAAAAAAGGATTTTTCAATCAAATTTCAATTAAACATGACAATAATCCTTTCTTTTGTATAATTTGTTCTTTAATTCTTTTTCATCTTAAAAAATAAACTGGCTGCTATTTTATACAGTTTGGAGTTTAGTATATCTTGTTGGGTATATGTACCTTTTCCAATGAAATATTTGTATAGTTAACATTTCTTTTCATTAAACTTTTTTTGCAATAAATTTAATAAAATCAAAAAAATTGCAAAAGTAAATTCGTAATTTTTAAAAAATGTCAAATATATTGTTTTTATGTTAATAGACATTTTAAAACATCTTGCTATTCTAAAGTAATTGATTTTGGTTTATTGGAAATTTTTTTTAAAAGTGTTCAAGCAATTGGAATTAAAATATCTTATAGGAAATTCTTTAGTGTTTTTTATTCTTTTCATATTATGCAAAAATATTGTATAAATACATGCAATGTGTAGTTTTTTTTTTTTTTTTTTTTTTTTTTTTAACTATGGGGATTTTTCCCCATATATATATATCAGCATTATTTTCCATTTTCAGAAAATTTTATTGTTCCGCATCCCCTATTTCCACATATAAAAAATTGCTAACTTAAGGACATAAATTATTTGATAACTATTTACTTTAAAAACGTATTTTATATTTAAAAAATTATTTTTAATTATATTTTCTTCAACTAGGAAATAAGTTTTACGTTTCACAAAACATTTGAAAAATCTGAGATGGGTTATAATTTTAATTAATATTAAACATGGATTTTTTTTGTTCGATAAAGAAATAAACTGAGATTCAAAATCTTAGATTTTATATTTAAATATATCTTTAAATTAATTTAGATAAAATACACAGAAGAACCATATTTTGATTTAAATATATATTGTATTTAATATTCTTGAAAACATTGATTCTTGTGTTTAATATATATAACTAAAACAGTAATTTTGCTACATATTTTATGTTGCTGAGGTTGCTTGGGTGTAATAGATTTTTAATAAAATTAATTCAATATTAAATTTTTACAAAATTTGGAATTGAAGTAATATCTGCTAATAATTCATGTATATATTGCTGAGCCAAATTAAGTATAAATATAAGGATACAATAATGTAAAAAAAATTTTGTGATTGAGGATTAAAATCTTAGGAAACATTTATTATTGAAGTCAGTATGTGTAACTACCATTTATGTTTGTATACAGCTAAAAGTATAGGATACACACATATATATATATAAAGAAATTTAGTTAAAATTAATTATCATTGCAGAATTGACTTAGATTTTCAGACATTCAGGAATGCATTATTATATTATTTTGTTTTACATAAAGAGTAATTTACTTTCAAAATATTTTAATACTATTTGAATTGTGTTAACAATATGGTTGCCATTTTTTTAAAGACTTATAGTTATTTTTATTTAAAAATTTATAGTCATAAAAAATTATCTCAAAAATTTATTTTAAAAATATAATTATGGCATAACGTGACATCATTATTTCTTCTCTGTAAATTCACGAAGAATTCTTCGATCTCTGGATTTCAATGGAGGATTGTCCAGTAGTTTGCACCAGTGAAAACGTATTGCCATATCCTAACATAACATTTTACTTATATTTTAATTTTGTTGCGTAGAATCATGTCTTAGGTACTGCATTCTTAATTTTTCAACTCTCATGTAATTAAAAAAATAATAAATATATAAAACTTTTAAAAACAAAATTTTGCATTAACTTTTTCTTTATTCTTTTCTTCATTTCTAAGGAATGATCAATTTAAAAATATGCCAGTAATTTGATTATTTTTAACTTTAAAAATATAATTCAATGATTAAAACATATTTTTTCCAACTCCTACTATTAGTTCCTGCTCTCCTTATGCATATCTTGCTCAAATTTTCAATCAGCAAAATCAAAAAATTTGAACAAATAAAAAATTCAAATGTCAAAACAAAATTTTTATTTCAACAAGGTCATATTAGATATCAAATGTTGCATGTGATAGTGTTAATATGTTCCCAGAATTGAACCAATATCTGTACAGTTCTCTGCCAAATGCCAGCTACCGCATGAAGACTACTTCCATTAATACTATCAGGGTCATTATTCATAATAGTACATAATATCTGAGGTAGTACTGTTGATTATTCCGTAATATATCTAGGATGATAATAAAAAATTTTGTTGACCTAATTAGGAATTGATTTTAAATTTTTTATATTACTTGTTAATTATAATATTCATTAAAACTTATTGATTTATAAATTATTCAATTGGAAAATACTGATTAATTAATTGTGTATGAGTATTTGTAATTTTTAACTATACTATTATATTTTTATTCAAAAGTTGCTTAAGGCAAAACTTATTACATTTTATATTCCAGAAAAAAGTTTCTTGCCGAATTCTTTTGAAATTAAAAAAAACTTAATGTCCTAACTTAAATTTGTTGTTTCGAATTACATTTAAAGAGTATTAATCAATGTTCTATAACTATGCATTATTATAAATAATTTTTTGATTTTAAATAATGCCTTTGGAAATTTACAAAATTGTTTTCTGCAATTTACATTAGAATGCAATCTCATTAAACCAATTAATTATATAATTACTTGATTTTGAATATATATAAAGTAAACATATGTATTTTTAGTTTTTAATATTCATATATTGTGTTTTTAATATAAATTTGTTTTACTTTAGGCAAGAGAAAAAGCATCAATATTATGGTTACTCTCCAAAGCTTTTGAAGGAGAAATACCTGCTGATTTGATGGAGCCTTTTTATAGAGATCAAGATGTAAATATCCATTTTTTTTCAACTATTAATGCCTTTTCTAATTATAAATGCTTTTTTCCCCCCTTTAGCTGCATTTCCCTTCATTATATCAAACAGCTGCATTTTTTTAAGTCTACAAATTTTTCTCAGAAACACAATTTTATACTTTTTTTCTCCCTAGTTTTGAAATAAATTTTCTTAAAATTAAAACTTTTTCTGCATCCATTCTTGATTTTTCCTTAAAATAATAACTTTTGATAATTACATTTTACTATGAGTTAGGAATAAAGTTGATTTCATTAAGGAAAATTTAGGAATTGCATCTAGAACATGAAACTCATTTTAATGTCAAAAAGATAATTTTAAAATAGAAAAATAATTTTGAGATATTTTTATTGTTTAAACTACTTGTTTCAAAAATTAAAATTTTAATAGAAGAGAAAAAAAGATACCAAAACTATTCTTAAGAATTACAAAAAAATATATAAATATCAAACACAGCTGACTGCATTTTTTTAAATTTTATTTATTTAGTAAATTGTGAAGATTTTAGATTGTAATTATTAAAATTTATCTGAAAACTTTCATATGTAATTTTTCTGATAAGTAACACAGAATAAAAATTTGCAAATTTTTTAAAACATGAGTAATATTTCATTATTAATTTTTAATAAATTAAGATAATTATACATGATAAAAAAAATTAATATAAATCAAGAGCTTCAATTTTCTTTCTTTTTGATTATTCACCTGTCAAATATTATTTGTTTCTTTCAAACTACTTTTTCTATTTATTTTTAAACTAAAAATATCAAGATGTTTATTTAGACTCTGTGTAGTTTTAATCTATGATTTTTCATTTAATTTTGATTAAATATAATGTGGCAAACTATCTCTCTGCTTTCTTTTTTAATGAAATAAAAATGATTTTAATTTGTATGTTTCATTTTATTTGATAATTTTATTTAAAAAAATATTAATTTTTTGTAGAACATTCGCCGATTGAAACCAAAGATTGTACATTCACTGGCAAATGCTGAACTCTATTGCCTTGCATTAGTTAATATTTATGCTGATCCAAACTACCACAATCTGGATCACCAGGGTATTGTTCAAGTGTTAACTAGGAAAGGTATTAATTTAGTGCAATCCAGAGAAGCTCCTTTAACTGAAACAACTTTAGTCCAGACAGCTCCCATAAGATTGGTAATTTATTCAGATTTGAATTTATTTTTATTATGATTAATCAAAACTATTTTCATTATATTATTATATGTTTTATACTGTTAATATTTAAATTAGTGATATAATAAAACCTCAATTTTATAATTTGTGAGTTCTAACTGTATTTTAATTTTCTTTGCAAACACATATTATACAATGGCTTTATTCACTTAGAGTTAAATATTTGAGATATTTTTTTACTTAATGTTAAAAGAAGATGCATGAAACTTTTTTAATATGAATTTTATAAGTATATTAATGTAAACCATTTAAATATTTATATAATTTTTTTTTTCAGTTTTATAAAATACATGTACTTTTTATGCAAGATTTTTCTTAATTATCTTCAGAAAATATATTGTTTGCCATTGCTAATATAACATCTTTTTCAAAATATCATTAAAAACACTCACTTGGTTGATATTGAGAAATATATTTGTTACTTTTTTATTGTTACACTGATTGTTTTCTGCACAAGATATTTCATTATATTTCTCCAAGTATGCTTCACACACATGATTGGAAGTAGTTAGATATGACCAAAAATATTATTGTAAAATTATTTAACTTATAAAGGAAATTATTTTTTCCTTTATTTATTTAATTTTTTAAATGCTCATCTCTTTTAGCTTCAATTTCTGAAAAATATTTTTTTTTTTTTTAAATAATAGTGTGCTTGATTATTTTTATTAACATTTTATTTTATTTGTTTATTTTTTATCCATACATCTGTAGAATTCCATCTGTATACATTCAAATGTAAAGTTCACATTATACACAAGCTTATTTTGAAAACTAAAAATAGCTATAAATCTCTCTCAAAGTTTTCAAAGAATATTTGTCTCTTGGCTTGCTTTTACAATCTAACATCAACTAAAATGTCATGTGATATTTATTTTTTAAGTGCTTTTATTATGTATAAGTAATAGCATGACTTTGTGAATGTGTGTATTAAATAAAAAAAACTATGAATTTGATTTTAATTTTTTTAATATGCCACAGATTTTTGCGATTATTCCAGAACTATTTATTTTATATGATAGTTTTTAAAAATTTTCTTCATGAAACTTAAATTTGTTATTGTCATAATAACTGGGAAATTAGATGAATGTAATCTTTTTTCTTTAAAAAATTCAAAGAAGTTTATCAAATTTGAATTTCATCTGTTCGCAATTATTTATATAGAGTCTCAAGTTTTTAGGCATCTTATATTGAAGTTGTTCTGAAAATGTTCTTCCATGCTTTTTCTTTAGTACAAGTATAAAAATGAAGCTGAAATTAAAATTAAGTATTTAATTTTAAATTATATCTATTTTATTAGCTGAGTATTTTAGTTATTTATTCTATATTTCGGAATTATTATAAGTAGCCTGAGGCACTTCAACGTTTAAGGAATGAAATTTTAATAAAGACAGATGCTGATTACTAGTAGAATTTATGTTAGTGATGTTCAATGGATGTTTATATTGATATATACATTATAAAAAAATAATTTTGCTCATAATTATTAATTATGAAATTTAAATAGTTCTTATTATTCTATATAAAAATGCTTTATAGATTCTCAGAATGAGAATTCTGATAAAGTCTCAAGAGAAAACTTTTTTATAAGTAAGGGGGAACAAAAATTGTTATTGAGTTTTTAAAACTTTGTTTACAATAATAAGTATTTTAGTTTATTATTGGTTTAATTTAAAATTATTTTTGGCAACTTGCATTAACCATGTACTTTGTTATTAACTTTATTAATTAAATAAAGTTAATTAAATAAAGAAATGTTATTCACCATTTTTAAGCAAATACAACTATCAGTTTTAATACTTTAAGCAATTGTTATAAAGTTCTTCAAATATAGGGACTATATAAATTGTGAGTGGATTTTAATTATTCAGCTGAGAATAACAGCTTTCCTACATAATGCTTATTAGTATTCTGCTTATTAATTCATTTGAGCAAATTTTCTGTTAGCTTTTTTTACTTTTTTCTCTGTATAATAATTGAAATAGACTAAATGTTTAATGTATCCATGTAATATACAACAGATAGATCATATATTCAAACTCCATGCCTATGTTTAAAGTGTGTATTTTTTCTATTATAAAAATATAATCATTATTAACTCTCCTATCTTGCGATCTTCCGATAGAAAAATTATTGATAAATATTTATATCAATTAACCATTATTCCTGTAAACAATTCCTTTTTGAGCTTACAAAATATTACCTTTAATTAAATGTATTAGCAACAAAGTTTCTTAAATATTAAGTTTATTCCTGAAAGTTTAGTTTATATCTTCTGATATAACTTTTTCATTAATATGCCACTCTAACATAGTTAAAGAAGAATTATTGCTAACTGTCACAAATTTCAAGTCTTGTTATATATATATATATATATATATATATATATATATATATATATATATATATATATATATATATATATATATATATAAAACCTAACCTGTTGCTTATGAATATATAAAAATTATTTTTTAATTCAAGAAAATATTTTCAGAATCTTCACATGGCAGTCATTGATGGTATAATGTCTTTATATATAAAGGAAGTTCTAATCCCAGAAAAAATTTTCGAAGTTGTTAAGTGAGTAGATACTTTTAATGAGAAGTATTACAATTTCTTAAATTTAATGAAAATTTAAAAAAAGCATAATCCATTTTCAAAATGTTGAATTGTTTCAATATCCAGAAATATAAGATAAAGTCTAAAAATATGTATATAAGATTTAGTTTTGACTGAATCCTAACAATTTACTCTTAGTAAATTTTTAAATTTATGACTGAATTATTCATAATAATTATTCAAAAAATAAAAGTGAAAAAAAATAATAATTATCTAAATCCTACTATTATTTATTATAATGCAGTATATTGTCAGTAATTGTTGTAACTTAAAAGTCTGGAATTAAAACTATCTCTCATTAGTTAATTTTGTGTTTCATAATATATATTTTAAAAAAAATGTGAACTGTTCAGAAATAAGATTGAACAGTACTTTGTCATTTGACAGTTTCAATCTGATTTCTTGGAACTTTTTAAATTGTTGCCAATTTTTCTAATGCACTTTTTATTACTAAACACTTTCTAAGAAGTAAATTAATTAAATATTAATACCAGTAAAAGAGTAATTATATGAAATCAAGAAAATAAATGTGCTAAAATTTACTCATAGAGTATAAAATTAATCAAACATCTTTGATTTGTGATATTTGCATAAATTTAATGTTTATATTTTTTTTAAGGAAGTTTTCCAGTGTAGATGCAAGTAGTGAAATGCCATCAAACTCTGAAGAAGCAGCTATTTTATGGATTAATAAATGTTGTAAAGCTCTGGAACAAGAAATTAGATTGGAATGCAGTTCAGAAGAGGTAAAAGGAGATCTATTACAATTCTTTTGTTTCCTCTTTATATATTTGCAGCAAAAAAAATTAGTTTTATGGATGAATTATACTATTGTCAAGTTGGCAATGATATTTTAGTACCAAATATAAAAATGATATTCATAGTGTATATCTTGTATAAAAAAAAGTAATTTACATCTTTTAATTTAACACAGGACTAAATTTTCTTGATTAAGTTTTTTTTCCTTTCCCTCATACTAAGTAACATTATTGCTTAAGTATGTAAGATTTTGCATAAATTAAACTCTTTTTTTTTCTTTTTTACTTCAGGAATGTAGGTTGCCGAAAATTCCTGTTTTAAAAAACATTTTAGATATCTGTGATGGTTGCTGTATTGCCGCAATCATTTGTTATTACTGTCCTAACTTCCTTAGGTGGCAAGGTTAGTCTTTTTCATTTCTGCCTTTAAAGCAATTGTTATGAAGGTATATTGATGTTGACACAAATTAATGAATTAAACTGAATTGTAAATTTAACTTATAAAATCCTTGACTCATTTTGTATTGTTAAATGTCATTAGATGTCTTATTTAGGGTTATATATTTTGTTATTCTTAATATTGAATAGTTGTTTTGTTTGAGTCAATTTCTTACAATAAGGGAATGATTTGATCTGTAAAAATGAGCATTATTGTAAAATTGATAATTTTTATTTTTAGACATTTGTTGGAATGATCCAATGAGTCTTGGAGATAGCATTTATAACCTGCAGCTGATTAGAAGATTTTGCTCAGAGTGCTTACCTAGAGAAATTAATTTTTTAACTTTAGAAGACATTCTGTATCTTCATAGAAACCCTTCACTCAAAGAAAATGTGTTGGCGTTTATATCTGATTTGTTATATATGCTGGTCATTTTTAGAGCAGCATGTGTTACTCAAAAGAGAAAAAATATCAAAGAATCTAGTCATATACCATTAGAAAGTAAGTGCTTATAGTTCAATTAATTTTAATTGTAAAAAATTTTAATTTTAAAGTGTTTAGTATACTCTACTATTAAAATTAAATTATTCTATTATTTAATTTTAAAAAAAACCCTCATTTTGTATTGTTAATATTTATTTTAAGTAATCTGTACTTAGAACCAATTTTTAATTAAAAGTTTTGTCTTGGTGTGGAAATTTCAAACTTGTTAGTTTAACTCTTCATATTTTCTCATGAAGTATAATTGCAGAAAACCAAAGTTTAAAAAAAGAATGATTATAATTGTGTTAATTTTCTAAAGAACTATTATTATTTTAAAATTCAGAAATATATATATATATGTATATATATATATATATAATATATAGCATGTATGTAATACAGATTATATTACTCTTTTATCAAGAATGAGAGACGCATAATAATATATATTAAAATGTTGTAAGATTACTAAGTTTTATAAAATCAAACTGAAATTTTTTTAATAAAACCAAACAAATATTATCATGTTATTAAGGAAGAAATTAACTTTAATAAGTTTATCAAAACAATTTTTTATAAAAAAGGATTCAAATATTATGTTTTACCTTCTAAAAAGAATAAATCTTGTGAACATTAATATCTTTAGATATAATAATAAGGAATTATTAATGTGCAATTATTTTTTAAATATTGTTCTCAAAGTTCTTGAAGTAAAATTTACAGTGTGTTGCCATTGAAACAATTAAATAACAAATTTAAGATTTTATTGTGAATAAATGATGTTGACTTTCTGTAGTTATTACATTTGTAAATGTTTTATCTTGAATAATAAAAGCTTTCATTTGTACTTTTAGATTCAAAATCACTAAGCAGCTTCCAAAGTCATAAGAGTCAGAATAGTCCTATACCTAATCTTAGATCTGATTCATATGGTGGTTCTACATCAAGCTTGCCAGACATAAGACCTGGGTATTATAAAATTGTTGAATTCTATGTATAACTAACAATTTAGTTGTTAACAAATATGACTCCATGTTCCTCCTCCTCTCATTTTGAATTTGGAAATTTTAATTAGAATTTATATATTTTGTACATTAAATATCTTTTGACACATTTGTTGAAAATGCAACTTTAAATGCTAATAAACTATTTTAATTAAATTTGAAAAGTGAAATGGGAGAATTATTTTTTAGTATCTAAATTGAGAAAAAAATATCTGAAATGTATTATAGGTTTTTTAATTTCATTTGAATTTTTAGAGCATTTGTTAATTTATTTAAATTTGTATGAAAATTAATATCATTGGGAAACGATCTATAAAAATTAGATCTTTTAATGTTTTATAATATTAAACATACAATTATAAAAATACTTGAACTTTTGTAAGATCAAACTACTCCTCCTTCTTGATTCTACAATTCATATAGAAGTTTGGACTCCTCCAGTTCCACTTTTTCTGATCTTTGACCTTTTTTCCCCAAATCCTTTTTTACTTCCTCCAGCCATCACTTTCTGGAATTCTCTTTCAAAGTCTTTTTCTGTATATTTTGTTCATTGCTCTTTCTCATAACTCATTCATTCTTGTAAAATTATATTTTCTAATTTTTTTTAATAAAATGTTTTTATTTACAGATCCTATTTAATTATTACATTTAAAGGAATTGGTTTTATGTCAGTTGTTTTTAAGTCTAGTGTTAAAATATATAGTGCCACAAAGGAACATAATTTATCTCGGGGAAAAAAATTGCAATATTTTAAAAAATGACAATTATTTTATAGTACAAATTATCCTAGTATTAATGAGATTTCCTCATAATTATTAATGAAGTTTCTTTACTGTATATGTAATATATTATGGAACTATTTTAAATTTTCAAAATATATAATAAATTAGTATATTCTTTTATTTGGAAAATATTATTTATGCATTAAATTTGTTTATTTATAGAAGTCGCACAAAAAATTATGGCAGCAAGGAAAGATTGTGTGAAAAAGTTCTACGTAAAGCAAGCATGAGTACAGGTGAAAACTTATACTATTAAGTTTTACTAGTTATGCTATTAATTCTCATAAATACTTTAGGAGATATATTCATAAATAAATGCTGAGCTATATTTCTAAGATATATGTATATTATATGAATATTTTAACCACATATTTTTAGTAAATATTTGTTACAAAATACTTGATAAATTGGACTATCGCAATATCCATTAATGTATTAAATAGAGATGTGTTTACTATTAAACTTCATTTTGCCATAGCCCTATTTATCTTTGTTTTACTTGTTACTGAAGGTGCAATATTTTTTTAAATATTGACAATTGCCTGGAAAAAAATTCTTTCCATAAAATACGTGAATTGTTTTATTTAAATAGCGTAAAAAATCAAACTAGTTATACATTAAACTCATTATTTGAGGACAAAATTAATATTACATTAATTTTTTTCAATATCCATTTTCTTTTTCAAGGTTTTAAATGTATTCCTATGTAATTGATTTAAAATCTTGTTTGAGCTTTGAGATAAAGTAAATGCACATTTATTGTTTTCAATATCCATCAACTTAATATATATTAATTTTATTTTGAATGTATCAAAATATAATTTGAGAAGCTTTTTAAAAGACTTTAAAAAGTTAATGTTGTTGTACTGATTAATAAATACCTCAAAAAATGGTCTATCATTCTGATATTTTTCTCGTGGAAGTAAATAATATTAAAAGAAAAATTGATATACAAATATTTTTTATTTGAATTTAGATGAGATGGGGCCAAATCAGTTGCAAAGGACAAACTCTGTAGGTATGGTTAATGGTTGGAAAACAACTAATTTGCCTCATGTTAGCTCCTCTGATTCTGTTTCTAGTTCAAGGTAATGGACTTTTAAAAATTGTTTTTTTTTTAAGTCATTGTAATAAAAAAATTAATTTAAATCCATATTCATGAGTTATTTCTTACTTATTACTTTATTCTGTTCTATTTTGGTCTTGTTGCAAATTCACTGTTTGTTTGTAAAAAATATGATCTTAAAAAATTTTTATAGAAGAAAATTATAAACTTATAGTATAATGTATATATAGTTTGTTTCATATCATGGAATTTTTTTTGTTGTAGAAAAAACAATTAACATTTAATTAGATGTTCTATTTTAACACTAATATTATCATTCCATATCATAGAACTGCTGATATTATTGATTTACTCTTTAATTGCTCTCTCTTCTTCCTCTTCTTCTTCTTCTTTTTTTTTTTTTTTTTTTTTATGTACAACAAATAACTTTTAAATCACTTGTTTGTATGCTGAAGATTTAAATTCACTAATGTTAAAACAAAGATTCAACTATTTTTACAGTTACAGAATTTTTCATTTGGGTTTGAAACATTACTTCAGAAAGAAATAGCATAATTTTTAGTGATTCATAATAGTTTTTACTTGCTATATTATGAATTTTTAATTAAGATCAGTTTAAAATCATGACTGTTTTATTAAAGATTTAAAGTACTAAAATTGATAATTGTGAGAAAATAGGCTATAATATTAATATCAGTATAGATAAAAAACATAATTTACAATTGCTTGTATTAATTAAATTTGAAATATTCAGATAATTTTTCTCGAAGAAATGTATTTGCATTTGGATGTAAAAAATATTTAACTTTAAAGTGTAAAATATAATTTTAATTCTTAAAATTTGAAATTTTTATTTTATAATTTTAATCACATAAATAAAATATATCATTTGTAGAATAATTTTGAAAGATAAAGTTAATTGGTTACTTTTCATATTAAATTTTTTCTCAGTGAAATGTTAGATTTTTAAAGCAATTCACTTTCATTTTAATCTTTGGCTAACTTCATTCAGCTATATTTACGACTAAACTTCAAAAATACAGCAGAAGGTTTCTTATAATTAGCAACTGTAGATTATATATTAACATGGTAAAATAATTGTTGTGTGTTCTCAAGCCCTGTTTTAAATCCAAAATAATTTTTAGTATTTATATTCATAGTACCATGCTGTTCAATATTCTGTTCATGACACCATGACTTGTTGTAGTTTTCATGAATTATCAAATTGTGTAATAAATCAATTTAAGATATTCTAAGTGACTGACAAACTGTTGTATATCTGCTTCTTGTTACAAAATTAATGATGAACCAAATTTACACTGAATGGCTATGAATCAAAGAATGTTTTCTAATATTAATGATACTTCCCAAAAAGTTAATTAACTTGGCATCACATAAACTGAATAATTTTTTGAAAATCCTTTAAAGAAACGTCTTGTCATATTACCTTTATAGTTATCCATGATAATAAAAGTATTTCAAATACAGGATTTTTTGCGGAAATAGATTATTCAGTCCAAACAATGTTCTCATGAGAATTCATTCTAGCCAGCAAGAAAATTAAATCCTTTGTTGGAATTATCTAAAATGTTTTTCAAACAAGTAACAAAAAGACTGTGCTCCGGATCATTCCACCATAACATGTCCCATATTGACTATTGTTATTTAATATAGCTTTCGCTTGATTAATTCTTATTACTATGCACAAATTCTCTTTCATTAAATAAATACAGTAAACCATCTCATTTTATGATGGAAAGAACTAATATCTAAAATTATATAATTTTAAAATAATTTTGATAATGTAGATTCAAAAATGTGGAAATTTTAAACTGTCATTGAATTTGAATGTTCACTCTGTCTGATTGATTTTCAGTTAACATTGATTACTGAAAATCTTAATTCCTCTCGCTGCAGAAACTATTTCTCATGTGATCAAAATTAATTACTTAAAAATGAAAATTGTATATTGTTATCCAATTATATCTGTACTTCAGATTAAAATTTTTGGGCAAGGATCCTTAATTATTACAAAATAGCAATAGCTTATCTTGTATTAGTAATCATATCTGGAAATATTGATCATATCATATGTGAAATATATTTTTATAAATAAATGTTTAATTATAGCTAAAGATGGCTGAACACAAACTGAGAATTTTCATATTTTTAGCAGTTAAAGTATAAATGTATATAATAACAGGATCGCGTACAATGATGTATCTAATGCTACATTATATCAGTGTATAATTTTGAAATTTTCTGTTCTTATGTTAATTAAAGTTAAGTGGTTAATATATCAAAAGAGTGATAAGTTTTCAAGATAAATATGTGATATTCTAATTTTGTTTTCAAGTTATAGAATAAGATAACATGATTTGCAGCATTCTTAAGACAGTTTTAATTCAAAACATTAGCATTAATACAATTTTAATTTTATATTTCTATCTTTCTTAATATGTTTCAAATGGATTGAATAGTTAGCTTTAATTTAAAGAGACAATGCAAATATATTTAATTAGTTTTGGCATAAAGATTTTGCTATGAAAACTTCAAGATTTTTTAGAATTTCGAGCAATTTATTTTTTATCATATATAAAATGTATTTGTTTATCTATAATTATTGTATCTACCGATAAATGCATTTTTTTTAAATATTTTTACTATATAAATATCAATTTTTTAGAAAATTTAGTAAACTATTTCTCAATTTATTTCAACTTATTTTTAATTAATAAAAATTTCCATTTGTTCAAATTCAATGTTTTTATCTATCAGAAATTAGTCTTTAAAATTAATTTCTTCATATTTTAAATATTTTTTTATTTTTGAAATTTATCTTAGAAAAAATCATCTGTTTAGCAATGTAAATTGTGACTTCTTACATTATTTAGCAAACTTACTTTAAAGTATTAGTTTATTTCTATATTGATGTGTAAACTCTTAATTGCTTTTCTCAAATGAAATTGTTTAAAGTGTTTCTACAATAAGAAATGTAAAATCATTTTTCTTTATATCCTCTTAATGTAAATTAATTTTTGTTAGTGTTGTCTTTAAGTAATCTTCTAAATTTGTTGATAATTTTATTTATGAATAAACAGATTGAAAATTTATCATCATTAAACCAATTTGTATTGTTGTAAATGTTATGTTATATATCTGTTGCCAATATATCAGACAATAAATGTTACTGCTATTATTCGTATCTCCATGTGTGATAGTATCTTAAAAATATTTTTGCATTTTGCCTTTAACTATTTATACACCACTATATTCATTTGACATTAATATACTGGTAATATTTATTCTTATTTTAATCAGTAATAATATTTGTACAAAATATTGTAAATTTGTTATATAGTTTATTTTTTTATTATATAGGCTTATGAATACTGATATGACAAGGCTTCCAGCGGAAGGAGAAAGTGCTAGCAGTCATACTTCACAGCCTTCAGTTGCCAGTGTAGAAGACAATAATATTCCAAAAGGTCCAATTCACCTACCCCGTACAGATTTTTATTCTCAAAGCTCTCCACCAAGGGAAAATATTGGTTTTGGCTTTCGAAAAAGTAGTGAAAGTGGATTACAATGTTTCCGTACGGCTAGTGATGGTTCTAATTTGAATGGAATTCAAGAAGCTAAAAGAGGGCGGAAAAGTCTGGAAGAGTATTACAGTCAATTAGCAACTACAGATGGCCCTCTAAGATCTATTTCAGCATCCAATATTACGGAAAATGTTAAATGGAGGAAATCTAGCAGTGAAAAGAATTCAAATAATGCTGGTGATGGAAGTGTTCCTGAATCAGCTAGTTCACAAAGTTCTGGTATTTGCTTAAGTGATATTGATTCTAAACATTTTTCTACTACAAGTTTTGCTCAGCTTTCAAAACTTAGAGACAATAGTAGTAATTCTATTAACATTGTATATATGCAGCATGAAAAGGAAAACCAAGAAAACCATCCCAGTAAAACAAAATTAAAAAAGACTGAATCTGAAGGGAAAAGAACTACTTTTGCTGCATTACCCAACACTACAACTTGGCAGCAACAACATGCTGCTCATTCTAGTTTTCCTCCTACAGATTCTGGACATGAGACGCCTACAGAACCAGGTGATAATCTATTAAATGCTCAATTATGTAACATTAAAATGAAGCTAGAAGAGAAAAAGCGTAAAATTGAATTAAAGAAAAAACGCATGGAAATGCTGTGGAAGAAGCAAAGGCAAAAACTTGGCAAAGCAGCATTTTTGCAAGCAGTTAGCAAAACACCTACTTCTGAAGCTGGTACTCCAGATAGTGGAACAGGTAAAGAAGTTACTGAATCAGATTATGGTGTACGTGATGTGCCCATACCTGATTCCAAAGCACCAACTTTAGTGAAACGCATGTCAATGCAGGAAATAGCAGAAGATCTTGATAGTGTGCAGAGAAAATGGCTTAATCACACTGACATATCTGAACAAATTTCTGTTCCTGACTTTAATTTGGAATCTGGTGACTTCAGTGCTGATGTTGGTAGTGAAACTGTAAATATAGATCTACAAACATCTATTGAACACCTAACTACTAGTCTAACAGATCTGCAGGCTGACATATCTCGAATATCTCTCCAACAAGAACAAGTAGAAAGCCTTATGAAGGACAGTATAGATGATGGTTCACATTTTTTCTTACATAATCCTTCTTGTGAAAACAGTTTTGAATCTCTACCTCTTGGGGAAAATAATCATTGGAAATTCAATGAAATGCCTATATCAACAAAACATGAAGTAATTGTTGATGCTTCAAAATTTCTTCCTCCATCTCACCATCAAGATGGACATTCATTGCTTAGAAAGGTTGCTCCTGAATATGAGGTTCATACCTTTGCATCTTTGCCTCCATCTTCTAATTTAGGCAAAGCAACTACTCCAGAAGAATTATATTCCAAAGTAATTAAAGCAGATTCTCGACAGAAACAAACTATCATAAGTGCTCATCCTTCTGTCAGTGAAAAGCCTTTTACAACTGAAAGTATTACACTTATATCATCAAAGGACAATTATAAAAAACCACTTTCTAAACCAAAAGCAGCAACTGAAATTCATGTTGTTCTACCTCAAGTGCCAGATTCTAAATCTTCTGATTTCAATTCTGAGAAAAAATTGAAAGATAATAAGCAAGTTCTTTATATACCTATAGAAAATGATATTAAGAAAACAAAACCAAAATTCCAAAAAAACATGAAATCTGCAAACAGTATGCCTATTGTGCCAAAATCAGTGTCTACAAAAAATGTGCCAACAAAAGTGTCTGAAGATACAAATGCTTATGGTTTTGTAATTGGTGCAGATTTAGTGCACCCTGATCCTGTAAGATTCCTTACTTGTTTTTATTTATTTATTTTTTGAAGAGTTGTTGCTTACTTTATATATTTATGCTTTCCTTTTTTAGATTGTTGCTTCATTGCTTATTAAGTATTAACATAATAAGTAGTGAAACAAATTTTATTTTCTCAACGAATTATCACAATTATTTGTTTTAAAGCAAATACTTATTTTCTTTACATATTAAATTGATTTTTTCTCCCCTTAGATGATTTTCTTTCAAAAACTTTAAAAGTAAAATCAGACATTTGAATACTTAGCTTTTGTTTTAATTTGAGATTGCAAAATTTCTTTAAAATTATTTAGATTTAAACTTTAGATTATTGATTTTTGCCTGTACTATTCTTCTATTTTTAAGTATTTCATACTGATATACTAGTATTTATTGTATGTAAGACAGGAAATATCTGTTCAATTCCCTGAAAATATTCCCCTCAATTTTTTTTCTGCAATTTCTACACATAATTTTATCTTTAATTTATCTTTTTTAGTTTTTCCAACATAACCCATAAATTTTCCTCATGGTATTTAGAACTATTCAAATCTTTCATCTTAATAGATAAATTTTTAAGCATCCTAGATAAGATAAAAGCAATCTGTAAGTTTCTGAGCCAGTGATTCTCTACCTTTTTTTTATCACAGCACACTTTTAATAATTTAAAAATTTGGGAAACTATAAAGAAAAAATAAGTTTAATAGTTTTTTACATACTTATAATCCACTATGTCAAATAGTTTATGATAAAACTTTTGAGTGTATAAAATGAAATAAGATATGTAATACAAAAACAACAACACGTTTAGTACTTTACTTGTCATATATAAGGTATTATAATGTTTACTATATAAACGTCTAAAATTGGGTGGCACACAGAA
Source organism: Latrodectus elegans (assembly GCA_030067965.1). NCBI lineage: Eukaryota > Metazoa > Arthropoda > Arachnida > Araneae > Theridiidae > Latrodectus > Latrodectus elegans. The sequence continues at coordinate 62,381,615 of CM057819.1, forward strand.
GTGCTGGGTTACAGTGGTTGAAAATCTGTGTTTCTAAACTCCCAGAGGAACTAAATATTCTATTGTCAATCCAATTTAAGAGCTTTGAGTTTATGTTTTTGAATAAATTTTAAAAATGTTACCACTCTGTGATATAAATTAATACCTCCAACATTAAAATTTATATTTACTTCAGTATAAAGTGAAAATTTTAAAAAGTAATAATTAATTATAATTTTTTTAATGTATGTATATATCTTTAAATATAGAATTTTAAAAAATTTATGGTTTTACATTATGAAGTGATGTTGAGTATAATAAAATTTTTGATGAATGGAAAAATTCATTTGCATTCTTTTATTAAAATATCGGGAAAACAATACTTTAAAAATTTTAAAAACATTTATATTACTTATGTAGATTTTCCCAAACCAAATACTTTTCTTACTTTCTTGGCAATTTAAAAAGTAGCTGTTATCTTTCTATTAAATTTTAGAATTATTACTAAAGATTTTATTTAATTTCAGCCCCTTCAATTTAGTTAAAAAATGCTGTAACAAATAGAAATGAAGTAATTACACAACATTTTAACAATTTATTCATAATTTTGGAAATAAAATTAAAACTTTTTTTCCATTGAAAAATTTATACAGTGTCTTATTAGAATCTTAATTTAATGTTTTCTGTTAATCACATTAATATAATAATCCATATTAAAGTTTATGTTTGCAATAAACATCTTTCTTGAGGTTTTACCTAGTAACTAGGTTGACTGCTATTCCAAGAAATTTGTTAAAATCAAAATAATTTTAACAGAAGAAAAATCAAATGTTTTATGAATTGGATATGTTACTGATAAAAACTTTTATGCTAATGTAATAATTATTAGGATTTCTTGATTATATTTAATGATTAATAATTGAAGATTTAATATTAATCCAAATTAATGCCTATGCTTTTTAAATCAGGTAGCCTTAAAAGATTTTGAGCCATATTTTCTATTACCATACATTTACCTAATATGTTATTTACTTTACAAATTATCTTTTAAATAAACAAATGTTTTTAATATATTGACTTGCTTTACTTCTAGCAATCATTTTAAGTGTATTTTTTAATAATTTTTCTAAAACATTTAAACTAATTTGAATAATTTATTTTATGAATCTTCATCAGTCTTTAAAGGGATTTTTCTCTTTTTATACCTGATAGACAAAAAGTAATAATATTCATTCGTTTAGAATAAGAATAAATTTATATTGTGAACTTTTCAGATAGCATTAGAAAACAAATTTATTAATGTTAAGTATTTTTCCCTAAGCTAAGATGTACTTGAAAAATAAGGTGCCTTGCATATTTATTCACATGTTTTGAGCTGATACTAACATCAAAACAAATTTCTCTGTCACACATAAATATTTTATTGCACATAATTATATTCATTTAATAAAATATAGTAATCATTGTAAATATTAAGTCAACTTTTTTATTGTAGTGAAACTACAGACTTTTGAAATATTCATTTTATTTGACATGGAAACACAGAAATGAGACATTAAAGAAATTAAATCACAAACAAAAATCAGCTACATTTCATATTTTGCTGCTGTCTGTTTCATTACATTTCCATCTCATAGACAACAATCTGTACATTACAAAATAAATGGAGAATCCAAAAACTTTAATGGGACTCTTACATTTGATTTTAATTAGATAACATTCATACAGTTTAGGTGAGCAGCACAACATATATTTTGAAAATATTTCATTTTTCACAAATCAGGAAGAATAAATACTTCATTCATTTATTTGTAAAAAGTGGTGATACTCTATTAACATTTATATTATTCACTGCAAATAAATATAAGAATTAACGATCCTCCATTAGTTAGTTGTTAGACTTATCTTTAGAATGGACATCAAGTTAGATCTCATGCTCTAATGAACAATGAAGGATGGTTGTTGAATTTCTTTTTCTTGGATTGTTAATCTGTCAGAATGGATACTTGAGAATTTCTCTCTCTTACAGTTCATAAATATGGCTCTTAGCTGAAAAGCTCTTGGAGATCAATAGTTATTTAAATGATTTACAACAATCTTTGTGTTATAATGTGTTTCTATTGTTGTATCAAATATAAAAGAATACTTTATAAATTTATAGTATGTTTATACCTTTTCAAAGCTTATTTCTGTCATCATAATATCTTATATATTGATATTTAATACTCTTTATATTATTTTACTCCATTATGCTGACTCAAAGGAAATTTAAATTTCCCACTTAAAAGAAATGTCTTGAAATATATTGAAAACATAATTACTTAGTCACTTATTCAATATGTGATTTGCTGTTATGTTTTTATAACAATGTTAAAAAGTTAATAATGTTTTTTATACAAACTTTCAAATGATATATCAACTAATATAAATTAAAATTTTTATTCTAACTTTGTATAATTGTTACTGGGAATTCAGCAATAGTAATTGCATAAATAATTAGGAAGCTGAGATAAATTTTGTATTTTTAGTTTATTGTTTTGTATTAAAGTTTTAAATTTCGAATGCATAAAAAATTCATAATAACTTTAATATTTTTAAAAAATACTTGCAAAACATTTTTAATAATTTCAGTCAAAAGTTTTTTAAATAAGATTTTGTGAAATTGTGTAAGGGAACTTTTTTTGTTTTGTATACATATATTTTATTGCAAATATTTATTTAAAATGAAAATTCAAAAGTTTAGAAATTGATTGTATCCATTTATTGAATATTAAAGAAATTATTTATTATATTCTGCAAAGCTTAACTATTATAATTTGCAAATTTCATTCTTATGCCAAAATTTTAATTTTGTATTTAAAACATCAGAAAGTAAGAATATGTTATAAACAAATTTTTTGAAAATAAAATATTTCAAACACCATATAAAATAAATATGATCCCATAGTTAACATAATGGAAAATAGATATTTATGATGATCCAAAAGAAATATTTTTATAGTAATTAAAAGAAAAAATGTTTCATTTGTGTCCTGCTTAGCAGTTTAGTGCTCTTATTATTTTACTCAAAATATTGAGTTTATTCCATTTTGAAACTCAAAAAGAGTGATAAAATAAACTTGCAAATCATTCTTAACTTTACACTCAGTAATGTATATTTTGCTTAATGTTTTATCTTGTCAATAAAATGTATTTAATCAAATGAAAGATACATTGCAATCTTATGCTATTCTTAATTTAATAATATGAAATCAGAATGTCTCTTTACTTCATTATAGGAAGCTGAGACAGAAATGGCTCGCAAAAAAGAAATGATAATGAATCTTTCTATTCAGAGAAAAGCTGAATATGAACGTAAGCGAGCTCAGAAAGAAAAAGAATATGCAAGATTAAAGGAAGAGGAGCGGTAAACTTTTTCAGATGAATCTTCTTTAACTAACATTTTTACTTCAAACAAATGCATGCAAACTAAATAGAATACATTAACTAACTTATTTGATGCACACTAACTATGGAATGGTTTCTAGTTAATGCATAATATATTTTTTGTTTCAATTTATTTTTTAATATTTGTAATCTTAGATTTAAAAATCTATATATTTGTCATCAAAAATGTAAATAGTTCTTAAATATTCTACAAATATTTTAAAAATAAATAAAGCAAAATGTATGTAGTATGAAAAAGTTTCTTTTTTTGAAATTTAAATTTAAAGGCGCAAGCAGGAATTGCTTGAAAAGAAACGGGAAGAAGAAAAAAGACGTCGTGAAGCTATTTTGGAGCAATATAGGCAGAGAAAATTGCAAGAAGAGCTTGAAAAAGAAGGAAGTTCACTTCCAAAAGAAACCATTGGAAAATACACAAAACCTAGATCAAGGTATGTTTATAAATCGCGTGAATGAGATCCCTTGTCAACCAGTTTATCCCAAATGATTAAATGTGGATAATCATCAAAGTGTTTTTGTATTTTTTTAATTCAACAGTGCTGTAATTCCGTGCTAACTTTAGTGTACATCTGGAATAACATAACATTTGAAAATTCACAAAAGTAAAAAAAAGCAGTAGTTTTCACAAAAAATTTTAAGCAAGCAGTTTAGTCTTTTGATAAATTAATGAAATTATTGTTAACTATATGATTTTATAATATAATTTTAGGAAAAAGTTATTTAAAACAGTGCATTTTATGTCATTTTTATAAAATAATTTTATTTTTTGGTTACAAATTAAAAATTTCCAAATTGTTGTTCCTAAACATCTAATAAGTTTGAGCACATGTTTAAGCGAATTTTAAAACTTTTCCAAGAATTTTAGACTTTAAATTTACTGTTAAAATAACAATAAATGTCTAAATTGTTAAATTTTAAAACATTAGCTTTTTAAAGATGAATGTCTGTATTTGCTCAATATTTAATATACAAAAATTGTTTTCAGAATTTCACATTAAGTGGAAAATTTCATTTAGAAAGATCTCCAAAAAAACATATTTTATGTTGAAAATGATACAATTAAATTGAACTTGTTTACTGAAAATTATTGATGATAGTGAAAAATGTTTCAATTTAAAAATTAAAATAACATATGTTGTTTCAAAATCTCTTCAGCTTATTACAAAAAATGTTGCATTGGGAAAAAAAAACATTCTTAGAGAATTAGCTTTTTTTCTTAGTTACTTGAAAGAAGTTTTTTAAACTGCTGTTAATATGTAGGAATTGTATGTTTGTTTACCTTAGTGAAATGTCTTTATGTATGACTGGTTGTTGTTGTTAAACAGCACTTAGTTAACTTTTTTCTCATTGCTATATTAGAATTTGATTGAGAATTTTACATGTTGCTAATGGAATTATTTTACCTAGTTAATATTTTTGTTATATTTGCTAGTTAAGCAATAAGTGAAGCCTAAATTTTGCATGTTTTAATCATGGTGATTGATTTTTTTACAATTTATAACTCTTACTAATAACTCTAATACTGATTTTATTATGTCATTTTATGTTATACATTTCATTTATAAAATATGTATGAAATCGTTATACTAAATTGGTTTCATGTTATACCTATTTTAAAATTTTTAAGCATTTGAAAAAATTGTTAAATGGTCCTAATGTTAATCTTTTTATACAATATTTTGTAATTTAATGTTTAAAAGGGTCAATTATATTTCTTTAAAAATGCAGAACTACTCTTCGCATCCATTAGAATCCTTTATAGACTGCACAAAAATGTATTATTCAGATCCTATAAATAAATAAAATAATTATTAAAATTTTGAAATAGTAATTCTTGAATATAAAAATGAATTTGCGTGTAACTAATATTTTTGTTAAATAGTTTTAAAATGCTAAGAACATAAAAAGTACTTTTTAATTTTCTTTACATTTTCTGTTTTCCATATAAGTTTTTTGCAAACTATTTTTCAGTCTTCTCATTATATTTATGGCATTTATTGGAATTAATTTTTATATTTTAAAGATCTAAATCTGTAATGGCTGTTTAAGGTATTTGAACACTGTGATCCTCATAAAAATTGAAGTAAGATATCAAGGTTGAATAAAGTCTTGTGTTCGAATGTGTTTAACACAATTTGATTCTTTGCAACTCTTGTGGTTTCACTTAATCAATTAGGCTGAGTAAATTTTTTATTGGTTTGCACTTATCCAATTGGTAGAGGAATAAATCTTATTCACTCTCTTGTGGCAATCAGACTTCCATGTTAAAAACAACTATTCACTTTAAATGTAGTATAATTTGATGTGCTTCTATTGATTTGGAGTGAAAGAACTTAAGACATATACCTCCCCTCCCTTTGACCATCAAGCTATTCAAAATTATGAGTTTGTTATAGTTTATAGTTTCTTATTATCAGGGTCCAATGGATGGATCCTTTCTATTAGCATATGAATACAACTAATGCTTAGTGCTAACTTATCAGGTTATTGTACTTTCTTTATATTAATAATCCTAAAAACATGCATCTGATTTCCTAATTCTGGAAACATGTCCATGTTTAAAGAAAGAGTTTTCAGGACATTTCTTGTCTAGATTTTTGTAAATAATACATTTCTCATTTTATATTTCTATGATTCTGCAGTAAAATTAATAGTCTTGAGATCAACAATCTGTTCTTCACAAATGCTCACTCACTATCACTACAGAGATAGTATCGGCTGTTAGAGAACTTTTCAACAATACTTATTCATGGAGCTTAATATTTAAAATTGTTAAATGATTATATTTTTGAAGAGCTGGAGTTTATATTTTATCCCCTTGCCCACCCACATTCTTTTTGATTAACAGAACATCTCAATAAATTGTAATTTTGGTGTATCTTCAAAATTATAATATTGTTTTTCTTGACAATTTTAAACTAGGTTTTTATTTTATACTTATTTATAGATCCAGCACATTGTTAATCTTTGTTCACAAGAAACTTAAAAAGGCACTAATTTCTTTCTGTTAATGTCATTCATTGTTTTACCAAAGATATATCACCACATTTATGTTAAATTCAGATTGGTTCTAAATATCAAATCATAATTATGTTTTAAAAATATTGTAAAAATAAATAAAAATATTATTTTTTTAATTAATGATAATAAAACAAGAAAATTATCAAAACTTTTTTTCTTATTTTATTCAATTTCACTAAATTTAAACAAAGAATTTAGATATATCTCTTTAAAAAATGGATTGGATGTCATATTTAGCTCATTATTTGAAGTAAATTTTATTAGGTTTGCCACTATCAAATATGTGTCCAGTCATTTTTACTTTGTTTTACTTATGCTATATTATTTAAACACAAGAATAGGACACCTTAATAATAATAATAATAAAAAAAAAAGTGGATTAAATATTTTTTGACAATTTATTCAAAATAAATATATAATTTTTTATGCAGTTAGTCATTTTATTATTTATCCATATGTGGGATTGTATATATGTTCACCTTTTTTCTATATAATTGAATATCTGCAAATAATTTTAAAGAAGTAAAAGAAATCTTAAAGGAAAATTACAATAATTGTAAAAATAATGCATGTAAAAAATCCCAACTTTTGGTCAAAATCAGTCACATCAAAGTGGAATTAATATTTTTATCATGAATTATATCTGTAAACATATGTAGAACTCCATTTAAGTATTTCATTAGGATTCCAACATAAGTGTGTTACTACAAACAATTTATTTAGGCACTAAACTTGTATTTAACTAATTCATATTATTAAATATTAAAATAATTTTATATTTGGTATATTTGAACACTTTTGCTTGCAAAATAAAACTGCTTATAACTTTGTATGTAATATAGTAATTACTTAATTACATATAAAGTGTAAAAAATCTTTTCTTATAAAAATAAAATTTCAATAATTATGATTAGAGAGCATATATTATTCTTATGTAAAATAATCTATAAAGTACTCTTTAAAGAGTGTTCGAAGTTATTTTTCTTTATGTAGATATTTTTTACTACATCTTGTACTTTGGTATTTAATGCAAATTTATATTATTTCTGCTTATGAGTACTATAGTATGTAATGTATACTAATATACTACCAAGTTTTAGTACACAAGTATGCTTACTGTAAAATGATTCTAAAGCTTTTTACAGTAAGTATAATGGCAAATGTGTATTGCTATATATCTATTCCAAATCAATAGTTTTCAAGTAAAGAAGAGAGATAATCGGCTTAATGCAAACTTTACTAAACCAGTTGTGGAGATAAGAAATCATTTAAGTTCTCTTAAATTACAAAGGTAGGGAGTAAGTAAAGTAAGAACTTTGTGCATGCATTTTAATTATATGCTGTCTAAATTATTGGTTTTAAACCCACTATTCAAATTATTTTAACTTTAGGAAACTTTATTGTTTTGTCATTTAATAATAATTTTCTTTCTAATTATATCCAAAAATATGATTGTTTGATAAAATTGCTTTTTCAACTTAATATTGTGTTGAAAAAAATTAAGTATTTAAATTTATACTTTATTTATATTATTTGATATCAATACAATCCTGATGCATTGAATATTTCTATGACAATTGATTTGTTGAACAATTAAAAAATAATTATTAAAGTATCTTTTCCTTTTAAATTTTTTTGTAATTATTAAGCTTAATTAATTATATTCAAAGGATTTGTGAACCACATTTCCATTTTTTATAATTTTTAAATTTCAATTTGTAAACTTTATATGATGAATATTTTTAGACGTGAAGCTAAGCCAAGGCCTAAGTCAGCATATGTACCAATGAATAGTGATTTAGCATCACTGATATCTGGGGACAGCAATGCTGCTAATAAACGAATCTCACAGATTTATTCTGGTACAAATGACATTTTTCTATTATTTTTAATTCAAAGTTCTTAGAGATTATTTTTTGCAAAACTGTCATAAAATTGAAACTAGTTAAAGGGATAATCTTTATTATTATGTGTTTTGTTAAATTGTATTCAGTATTTTTATATTTTAAATTTGGAAGAATTTGTAAATAATAATTAAAATTAATAATAAAATAGTTATTATTCAATTGTGTTTTGTTAATATAAATATTTTATTGTAATCTAAATGTTCAGTTCATATTCAGTGAAATTATGATATAATGTTACGTTACAAAGCCATGTCATGATGACACCTTAGCTTGCGAAATATAAAAGAATTTTAATAATTTTATTATATTATTATTATTTATTTTTTATTTATAAATTTATAAAAGTAATTATAATTATTATTAATAATTAGAAAAGAAGTTAATAATTTTAAGAAAAACCTAATTTTTTATGAACGTATTATTTTAAATGCACATTTTTTTCTTTGCCAATGTCATTGGAAATCATATTATATATATGATCATTTCAGTTTCAATTACTTGCTATCAATTATTCAGGGTTATATTCTAAAAATATTGATTTGTTTGTTTTATGAAAATTTTATAAAGCCTAATAGAACTCATTATATTTTTTTATAAATTTCAATGCAGCTCTTCATAGTAAAATGAATTTTGTTGAAAATAATTGAAAGTATGAAATCTTTAACTACAGCTTGGTAATGATTGAATTAAATTTTAAAATAATCATGTTACTTGATAAGAGTTTTTTTAATATTTTCATTTCTTAAGCGGAATTTTTCAAAGATATTGTCAGAAAAACTGGGTGAGAAAATTTTACCATATATTGATAGGAATATTGATTGTAAAATATAGGAATTATTAGTGATTTTGTATAGTTTCTCAAGATTAAAGTATTTTTAAAATATTGTTTTCAAGATTCTCTAATTGTGCATATAAATATATCAGAAAATTTTGTATTAGTCTTTTGTTACATGTTTGAAATAATGGATGATTCTCTTTCGATCATCTGTCATACTTTTTTTATTTATTTAAATCTAAAGATCTTTCCAAGTGAAGTAAAATATTTATTTAAAAAATATGGAATACCTATATTAATAAAATTGTCTTGTGATTTTAGCAAATATTACCTCAATCTATTTATAATCTTTTTTATTATAAACATTATTAAGTTACCAACTTTTGAATAAATTTTTTTTTTAATTTCTAAGAAGTTGTTAAATTCTAAAATTAGTTAATTTTATTTTTCAACATTAATTTTTACTTGTCAATTCTTCTCTTAAAATTTTAAGCCATACATTATTCTGCAAATTTGCTTTCTGCTTGTAATGCTGTGTAATTTAGTAAGTTGATAATGTATTAAGGATATGTATATATACTTGCTGAGGTGATAATTTTAGGTGATATTATCATTTGCTAATGGAGATAACGTTGTTTATTTTCTTAAAAATACTATGATTACATTAAATTAAAATAGTAAATGATTTTAAGAATGAAAGCTTAATTTTATGTGTAATTTTTATCTAATCCTTGTTATTAGATATTTCAGATTTATTTAAATTATGTCATTTTTGTCAGCTGTTATTAATACTTCATGAAAATGTTATTCAGTTTTTAATTATTTTTTTTCTTTACAGGTAGAGATATGCAAGATTTTGATTTAGACTCCTTGAATAGTGGAAGTACTTCAGACAGATCTCGGAGTCCTAATACAGGGTATTCACATAATAGAAACCCTAATCTTCAAGTTCCTGAAGGTAGTGGTCCTTCTAGTGATGGTGCTTCAGATACTGCTTCTAATGGCTCATCAGCTGCTGCGGGAGATTACACTGGACCAAAACTGTTTGTTAAACCAGCAGCTAAATCAAATAGGGGGATTATAATTAATGCTATAAATACTGTTTTAGCTGGAGCTGTTAATGCAGATACGAAGAAAAAAGTGCTTGAGGTAATTTTTATAAATATTTGTTTTTGTACTTAGTTAAAATTCTGCTACAAAATATATTTCTAATTTCAATCTAATATTTGGAAGCTAGCTGATATTAATTGTTGATTTGTAAAATATTGTATTTTAAAGTATTTTTAATAGCCCATATAAAAAAATTTCTCTTGTTTATTATCAATAATAATTTTGCTTTATTGTATTCTTTTTTTTTATTTTTTGCTCTCATTTTAATTTTTATTTATTGTTAAAATAAATTCAAATATGGTAAAAGTAAAATAAAATGAAAAGTATTTATAAAAATTAATTTTTATTACTAAGATTGGAAAAGAATATTTTAATTTGATACCATTATATTGAATGGTAAACTATATTTCTAACAACTGTTCAGTGGACATTAAAATTTGAGGAAACAAGCATTGAGAAATTATTAGTATTGAGAAATTATTAGTTTAAACTATGTGTTCGATATTTTAGTAACCATTTAACTGTTTTCATCTTATAATATTATATAATAATTATAAATAAATTTGTTATTTGGCCAAAGTCTAAGATACAAATACATGATATAAGTCGGTAGCTGTCAAAACTCTTGATTTATCTTACCAAAATTTGAATATTCTTTTGATATGTTTTCAGAATAAGTTAAATAACAATCGAGAATTGTGCTAAACAATACCATTGAACTGTTTATTATTGAATCACTTTTGCAAAATTGTTTTTTAAGTTAAAGGAAAAGGTTTTTTGAAGAGTTGAAACTATCTTGCTTTAAAACGGGACTCTACAATATGTTCAATAATAAATGCAAGTATATATACGTATAACATGTGAATGTTGAAAAATTTCAGAAATTTCTATAAATAATTTTTTGTAAAATTTCATGTAATTTTAATATTTACTCTTTATATGAAAACTCTATTGTGTTTAGTAAATATTTGAATGTTTGCTGTTGTATTAATTAACTGAAATCACCAAAATTTTATTACTACTATTTTATTTAGAAACATAACCTAAAATCACATTTTTTTGTAATATTAGATGTAGGTTGATATATTTATATATATAGTAACAGAATTATATTTTAGTTAAATATTTCTAAAATAGAACAAAAAAAATTTCTTCATAAAAAAATAATTTTTGAAAAATTATCTATAGATAAACATAACATCTTTCTGTATATGTTATAATGCTGTCTTGACTTTTAATAAAACCATTGATTTAATTATGATTTCCTTTCAAAATTATGGTTATGCATTTTGATTCAAATCAAGTTTAATTTCATGTACTTAACACATTCTGTGCCGCTAGCACCCTGGAATGTGAACAGGGTGCTAAATTATGTGCCAGTGATGCTCTGAAACGATAATCAACTATGATAGGTTAAATGTTTTATTTTTAGTGTGGCAATGGAGAATAAATGAAAAGGCTTTAAAAGCATTATTTTTATATTTTAGTGCCTGGTTCTTCAATTTTGTGTTTTAATTTTTTTGTGCCCTTTTAAAAATGACAAACAGTACATTCGTATTCTGAGGATGGATATATAAATTTTACTGTTAGCAAATGCGTTAAAAAGCATAAGATTTCAAATACTTGAAATACATGTCTACAATCCTTTTTTTTAATTATGTATGAAAATAGGTAGCTTTCTTTCAAATAAACCTGTTTATCCATTGATCAAATTTTTTCACGGTATTTGATCATTGATAAAAATGTTGATGTTTTGTAAAAATAATTGATGTTTCTGAATTGTGTAATTATTTTATGATTTGTGATATTTATTCAATAACTTAAATATTCTCCCATGGAGGCTGGAAAATTTAATTTTGACACAAAACATTAATGTATTTCAAATTGACATCCAATTAATAGTACTGTTATGTACAACAGATTGAATGGAACTAACATATTTTTGTTTATTAAACACTGTTTCAAAATTTTATTCTGGATTTTGTGCAAATTTTAAGATGTATAGTGTGCTTTTGTTTATTTAGTAAAATATAAACCTTCCATTATTTTTATTGAATGTCTCATTAACTGTTTCTTATATTTAATATAATTATTGTTAATTTTCGTATAGAAATGATTCAAGTAACAAATTTTTGTACTCCTATTTTGATATTTCTTTTATAATTAATGATTGATTCAGCAATTATTAATGTACTTTCCTCTGCTCATTTCAATGCTGGAATTTTCTATCACTAAGCATTTATTTAAATATTTTTTAGTTACTGTTAAATTTGTCTGCTTAGCTTTTAAATAAAACAAATTTTTTGTATTATATAAACTGTAATTATACTTTTATGCTGATACAAATATAGCTGAACTGGAAAGTTTAAAAATTATATAATACTAAAACTTTTCATAAAACTCTCTACTGATTTAATGATAACATTAAAAGTTCTTGTTAAAAATACCTTTAAATTAATCAGGCAGTACATTAAGTGTTTAATTTGTAAGAAGTATGGGTGATAAGCATTCTATTTCTCAGAGTTTGCAACAATATGTTTTTTACAGGAAATCAACAAATCAGAGAGCAAACATTTCCTCATACTTTTTCGAGATGCAGGTTGTCAGTTTAGAGCTCTATATACTTATAATCCCGATCGAGAGGAAGTTACCAAGCTGTATGGAATTGGTCCAAAGAATGTGGTAGATAAAATGATGGACAAATTTTATAAGTATGTATTTATCTATATTAATACATAGATATATTTTCATTACAGATTAAATTCTTCATATTAAGCATTTTATCTGTCAGAACTAATGCTTTAAATATATAATAAAATATTAAATTATCATTACTTGCATAAATTTTGTGATTTTTTATAAATATTTTCAATAAATGATCAATCAATTATAAATGTTTTCAATCAGTGTTTTTTTGATACATTCTAAACTAGTATTTATTTTGATTAAGATAATTTCTTTATTCTAGGTATAATTCTGGTGGGAAATGTTTTAGTGAGATACAAACAAAGCATTTAACTGTGACCATTGATGCCTTTACAATACCAAACAGCCTTTGGGCTGGTAAAAAAGTTATTCCTCCTAAGAAAGAGTTTTTCTGATTTTATTTTTAGCTCCATTCACAATTTAAAACATTTTTGCCTTAGTCGAATGTGTGCCAATGATAATATATTCAAGTCATTATATAATGCTAGGGCTTCAAAAGTAAATTTTAAGATATTTGCTTACAGCGAACTGCATTTCAACAGCGAAATTTTCAATGTTAAATACTGATATATTTGTGTGTAATGTAAATTGTACAGTGTGAAAAATTTTATACGGAAATATTTTCCTTTTCTATGTAAGTTTGTGTTTTTATGTATGAATAAATGTTTTTGTAACCCTTATGTCAAACTGAGTTTTTGGTAGATATGGAATGTGCTGAGTGCTGCTAAATTTGTAGGGTTCATGTTATTTCAGACACAAATGGTGCTGTGAATGTTTGGCTTTGCCACTTGTATGTCTAAAATGATTTTCAATAAGAATGTGATAAGTTAATTTATATAAAGAATTGTATGTATTGTTAATTACTGTAATTTCTTTCGAATCTTTTTACTGTTTGCTGTTTAAATTATGTGAAAGAATGTCTATTAAATCTTAAACTTTAGAATGAAAGAATTGCTTGTGTGAATTGAATGTGTTATGCAAATTTTATAGATTATGTTTTCAATTTACACATTGTACAGTATTTTTTTGCCAAATTGCAAATTATCTTTTTTTAACATATCTATTAATCAATATTTGCTATTTTTCTTGTTATTTATATGGAGAGTATTTCAAGAAATGTTGCCTTTCAGTTGAAGCTATTTTTATACAGCTATTTATATAATATATTCTTAATTAATATTAAAAATAATTTTCCATTAATAAGCTATTCATTCATTTTTCCTGTAAATTTAAGCATTTTTTATAATTTACTTTCAAAAACTTCTTGTTCATCTTTTTTTTTTTTTTTTTTTTTTTTTGTGCCATGCTTTGGTTTAAATTATAAAATTCAAACTAATAATGCTTTTTTTCTGCATTATGTAAATAAATATAATTGCTTGTTTTTTCAAATATATTTTGTATTTTTAAGTGTGTATATTTCTTATAAAAACCTTGAAACACTTTTGATTATAAGTAATAATATTAGTTACTGTGCTATAGTTACATTTTTTTTCTTCCATTGAAAATGTTTTCTTGTAAATCACTTTTAAGAATTTTATGAATGTTTTTACGTATATCAATGTGTTTTAAATAAATGTCTTGAATTTTCAAACATTGATTTTAAAAAAACCATTATTCTCACAAAACAAAAACAAAAAAAACTAATATATTCATAGTGAAATTCTATACATTTGCTTTCTTTCATGAAAAGTAATTTTTCAATATCACATATTGTGTAAAATATTCATAAAATAAATTCGTATAGAAAGCAGGCTAAATTATGGTTACTAATAAATCTATTTAAATATTTCTGTTTAAAGGCTGACATTATTGTTCATTTTTCTATGTGATGTGTGTAGCTACTGTTTTTATAAACAAAATTCTCTTTTATTATATTTTTATGTGACTGCTAATTTTAACTTGTTTAAAGGTCAGTCATAGGTGTTTTTTTTTTTTTTTTTTTTTTTTTTTGGAAAAATTAATACTATTGATAGTTTTTTTTTTATTATTATTATTATTTCACTTTCTACTTTATCTAATAAATGTTATTTTACAGTATAAATTTTATCAGTAATTTAATATTTTTTTATCTAATTTAGATTAGGTAGTAATGGAAATTTTCTTTATTTAATATCATTAAAACCTTTTATACTCTAAATTTGGAAAAATTAGTGCTTGAAAAATTTTATACAAATGTTTAACATCTATTATTTGAGCAAAATATACATACACCAATCTTGAGTTTATTTATTAAATTCTTTAAATTTAAAACATGTATACATAATTTATAAGATAATTATAGATCTATTTTCATTTATTATAAAATACATAGATCTATTATTGTTCTTCAATAGTACTAAAAATATTTCCAGTGGAAGGACTATTATTGAAATACATTAAAGTAAATCTATTGTAAAATGCCAAAAACAATTTTAAAAATTACATACATCTTAATATTAAAAATTACATATATCTTAATATTTTTGTTAACATTGTCGTTTATATATTAAAAAAGTTTATGCAAGGTTATAAATAAGTATTAACATCAATCTAATGTGTTCTGGATTACAATGTCCAACTAAAGAACAATGTTAAAAAAATATTTTGTGAAAATTAATGTTACCTGCTTATATTTAAAATGTTGCATCATAAATGTTAACGCAAAGCCAATCTCTCAAGCCTGCATTCCTGGTAATACTCAGCATAAAGAACCTCAAGTTCTCAATTTTTATACAAAAATGTTATTTCATTGATGTGTTATGCTTAAATTCTTATTTTCGTATCAGAACTGATGTTTTTATGGAAATTCTCATCATGGATCATACATTTAGTATGATGTGTATGAAATGTTATATCAGTGTCATATGTAAATAAATTTACGGATAGATAACCATTATGTCATATTTTGCATACCTGTGAAATTGGACATAAGTGGAATAAAAACGATTTGAAGTTAATCTATTGTCTTTCTCTTTCAATGCAGTGAGCATTATACTCATAATATGATTGCAAAAAGTAAAATTTGATCTTTTAACTACCTGGATCATATTTTCAGATATTAATTAAAAAATGGGAAAACAATGTCTTATTCACATTCTTCTATTAATTTTAGTCTTTTGTACCTTGCATTAAGTCACATGTTTTAAGTAACTTTCTTATCTTCCTCATTTTTTCTGTTTTCTCTCTCTCTCTCTCTCCCTTTTTTTTTTTTTTTTTTTTTTTTTTTTTGTCAATTATTTTATGGGAAATATTTCTAAGCTTAGTTTGCTATAAACCATCTCTTATTGTTCTGTATTAAAGAAAATATTAATGGAGAATATATCTGAAAGGATAACCATTATGTAATAATTTCAATACTAAAATCTCGAAACCGGCATCGGTACATATTAGAGCTACTTTGATTTCTTTAAAGACCCTTCTGATTTACGCATAATGTTTATACATAAATTGCATGTATGCTTTAAAACAGTTCTTATAAATTAGAGTTCCTTTTTGATAGTTAATAATCCTATTGTTTAAAATATAAACGCCTTATTATTGTATTTATATAGTATTTAAAAAATGTAAAGTTTTTAAACCAATTATTGTAACATAAGCTAAAAATTAATAACTTTACAATGAGAATATATATCTTGTTTTCTTTTTTTAACAATACAATTACATGTTGTAATCTAAAAAGGTAGTTCAAATTAACTATAACAGGTAAACCAATTTAACAAAATTTTACTTTTACTGTACTGTACACAAAAAATGGATTTTTAAAAATAAGCGCAAGTATATTAAATAAATAACATTAAAATATTCCACAAACTTCTGAAATCCGTAATCTAGCATTTTAAATGCTTTTTTTTAGTTAAAATATTAAATATGTTAGTGTTAAAATCCTTATAAAATCACTGCAGCTATCAAACACTAAATTTTCTTCAGTTTTATGATTACTTTAAGAAATAAAAATCACTGAAAATCAACAATGGGTAATTATTAATAGGCTACCTTTCTAAAATTGAAACTATATATATCCTTAAAAATCCTTCCTTTTATTATCAAAAAAAGAGTTTATGCTGTGGCAGATTTAGAGATGTTATAAAATAATAATACATATTGGTATTAAAAATATTTCAAGTGTATAGGCTAATAACCATAATTGTATAGACTTTTATATGACTATTATCAATTCATCAAAGCAAGGTAATTATAATTATCCATAAAGTTTTAAATTTGCTAACCATATAACTTCACAGTCGTGATTTTTTTTTTTTTTTTTTTTTTTTTTTTTAAAAAGAAATATTTTTAGAAAAATACATTTTTTAATCTCTTTTGTCGAAATTTTCTTAAAAGTTTTAAACAAAAATGTAGGGAGTTTTGTTAAAGTTAGTAAGCATGTGAGAAAATATTGCATGCTTCTTGGTTTCTGCAAATCACATTTTAGTCGGAGTATGAAAACTTTTAATTAATTCTAAAGCATGTTAGTTGTAATCACATCCGCTCAGTAAAAATTGACAAGATACATCAAATATGTGATTACAGAAGTTTACTCAAAAAATTGAAACATTTCAACTACCTCTAAAAAAAGTATTACTTATTAATTAGGACAATTATTTGTCCTTTAATATGTTCTAACTCTTGATGTCAAAATACCCCAGTATATTTTATTGCGCTTCATGCGACACAAAGACCGCAATCTTTCAAAATTTTCTGCATATGTAATGATTACATTAATCCAGAGAATTTGATCATGATGTCTTCTACATTGGATGTAAGTAAAAACAAAAATTTTTTCATCTTTTGCATTATAATAACTTTATTACTTCTCACTAAGACCATGGATTTTGCAACATTCGCATGCTTGATTTTCAATGAATGGTAGAAATTCCTCAACTAGTTATAGGCAAATATTAATATGCTAAAGATTATTCTAAATTGTAATTTATTCAAATTCCTTTGCCATTTTATATGAAGAAAAGTGGCTTATTGAGGAACACATGTGCTGTGATATTCTTCGTAGAGCTTTAAAATGAGCTTATGACCAATATCTTTTGTATCACCTCAGATATTTTAATTCAGAAAAGTAATTCGGTTAGTTGAAAGTTATCATAAAATATCTAGGTCTGTTATCAAAAATATTGAAAAAAACAAGTAAAAATGTAACTATCATTCCTTAGTTATTGATGACATAGATTAATTTTATTGGGCTCAAATGAAAGCAAGTTAAGCGGGATATATATATATATATATATATATATATATATATATATATATATATATACTAGTTAATACGAAGCTCTAATTTACGATTTTACGAACTTTTAGTGTCCCATAGACGAAATAATAATTTTAACTCCCATTTACAAGTTGAATTTTTGATTTTTTTTCTATTATCTAATATTTTATTTGTTTTATTTTTATTTTATGGTTGAGAAACTTGGATCAATGTTATTGTTGGAGAATCTTAGAAATGTGGATAACTAACACAGCATTAAGCATTAATTAAACAGTGTCATGAATAAAAAATATAGTTTTAATTCGAAATTAAAAGGTGATTTCGATGAAGCATCAGTACATTTAGAGCTATTAATATACGCCCAATCTTAAGTATCATTCAAGCTGGATTTTTTTAAAACAATTCATGTGTAAAATTTCTCCCGCGTAATCTAACTTTCGAGTTTACATGCATTTGAGAATAATCTATAGTTTCGAGTGAAAATATTGTAGAATGCTTTTGGAAAGTGTGATCACGTCTCAAAATTGCCTTGTGTAATTGACATTCGATTTTCTGTGTTTTTGTGTATGTATGCTTCGAACAATTTTGCAGAAAAATTATAAGTCATTTTGACCTGCATGCATTATCAAATAAACTACTATAACTGAAGAAAGGCAACAAATTTCTCTGACTACTCGAATAAAGATCAGTTATTTATTCATCCATGAACTTTGACAATGGTGAAATACTTTTCTGTATCAAAAAATTGTTTTTAAAAATGCAATTTTGAAACGGAAAATAAGGAATTTTTTAACTATGTTTTTATATTTTGCATGGTTTTATATATATATAATTTATTCTAAATATTTTTTTCTGATATTACTTTATTTATAAAGGAAGAAAGTGTGGTAAAAGAAAAAAGTTTTAAGATCTTACAATTATTTTTGATTTAAAGAATTGTTTTACCGGTTCCTACATGTTTGTAAAAATGCGCTTCTACTGTAAATATATATTGTACAAAAATTACACTTAAATCTAATATAAATAAAAACTAACCAGAAATACAAAATAATTTTAATCCTAATAATAACTACTATTGTGAATTGAGGCACGTGTCATGGTTGTAAATATTAAAATTATGCTGGAACAATTACAAGTAAAAAAAAAAAAAAAAAGTTCTCTGTCTATCTTTTCATTTCCTCTTTATTTTTTACGAAGTGTAAATTGATAACTCACTTTAGTTTGAAACAAAAATTTATTTACAGTTTATATTTTATATGATAAATAATTCTGTTCTGAATAATCTACGTGACATCGAAAAAATAAATAATAATAACCATTTGCTTTCTTATCATGTAAGTATAAAAAAACAGTGGATATCCTGAAAATGGAATTCTTTGTTTTTTTTACAATTATAATTACTTTTTCGATGCTATATAAAAATTTACGAAATAGTACATTGATTAAAAATGTATTTGGGAAATGAGCTTCAGTTGAATCAACATTCATGTACAAAATTGACCATAGATTCATGAACAAACCAAACACTGAAAAGAAAATAATGGCGCACTGTTTGTTGGTTTTTTAAAAATTGCCTCCTCAGAACTATTGAGTTCATACATAGAATAGAAATTGGAGAGATTTTGCTTGCCTTCTTTAATGTATATACATGTGGATTTGTTTAATTATTAGGATTTGTTACATAATGCAATAAATTAGCATTTTAGCTATAGCATATTAAACAATATTTATACAGTTATTTACTATTTTAATTAGAAAAAAAAGATTACATTTACAACATTTCGGCCTTGGATCGCCGGTTTACTTCACATCCCGGTTAAAATTTGCTTTTATAGATGACCAAAAAAAGTGTAATAATAATTAGCAGTCGAAGACTATTTAGAATATAATTTGTCTTTTATTTTTGTACTGTATGAAAAGAGAAAACCATAGATGAGCAATGGTCTGCTGATAAGAAACATTGTCTTCTCTAGCTATCCAATCATGGCCATGAACAAAGTTGTATTTGCTAAGCAGTATTTGTAGTCAAACTGGGAAAAATGGAAGTAAGATACTATCAAAAATATGATTATTTCAAGTGAAGAAAAATAGTTCAGGCTATTTGGTCACTTAAAGTAAAATCCTACAGTAAGCCCCAATCAGGTCAAGATTGTTGAGAAGGGCATCTGCTTACCAGGGACATCAGCACCAGTTGAGGAAATGTTTTTCTTTGATGAACAATTTATGGAATGATGATAGAGGTTTGATGAAGAAATCTACGGTTAACAGATTAGCATGTAACAAATCTTTACAACAAGATTAAAACCAAAAAAAGACTTTTTTTAAAAAAATGTCCTGGCCAATGATAAGTAGTACATGTAAATATAGTTAAAATTTTTATAAATATTCAGGTGTAGGAAATAAAATACACCGCTGGCCACCCAAATTGCAACGCCAAGAAAGACAAGAGATATCCAACACAATTAATTTTGTTGTGATATGATGACAAAGTGTCAAATAACTAAATGTATAGACTTCTGTGAAGTGTGGTTCCTGCTAAAATCTGCTAGAGTAGTCGCCATTGTTGGAGATCACCGCTGCCACACGCCTCGATATTGATTCAAAGATACTTTGGATGTGTTCTTGGGGTGTAGCAGACAAAGCAACTTCAACACGTTGCCAAAGTTGATCTGGTGTGTCAGCTAAGGATGTAATCTTGGTCAATCATTGAGGAACCATGAAGCACATGTTTTCTATCGGGGAAAGATCCGGAGAGTGAGCCGGCCACCCAAATTCAATCTGACGATTGACGAAAAACTTTTGGCTAATGCTTGACACGTGTGGTCGGGTATTATCCTATTGAAATATGGCTGTGGGCAAGCCCTAAAGGCAAGGAAGGACAACTGGCTCTAACACATCGCCTTTAACACCTTTTCAATTTTAATGGTTTTGAATAGTGTTTTAAATAATCATATTTCATGGTATTTGCAGAAAATTGTTTATATTACTTTGAAACATTTTTTTTTATTTTGTATTATAATTTTTTTCAACTAAAGTAATTTTAATTGTAAATATTGGCTTTGAAATAGAAATGTTCATAATATGTAATTTATGAATATTTCAAGAAAAATAAAAAGTAATAATCTTTCATAAGCATTGTAAGACTTTGCTAGCAAAATGAAATGCCTCTTAAGTATTATATATAAACGTATTAATCTCTTACTCTCTCTCTCTCTCTCTCTCTCTCTCTCTCTCTATATATATATATATATATATATATATATATATATATATATATATATATATAAATATATATATATATATATATATATATATATATATATATATATATATATATATATATATATATTTCAAGATTTAATTGTAAAATGAAAATTATAAAATTTCAATTTTTGTACTGGATTTTTCTACGATGGTTCTTGTAATTTTAATTATGAAGTAAATAATTTATGTTGATAAAATAATGGTTGTTATTTATATATTTGATATGATATGATACATAGAAAATTTTAATTATTTCTAAAAAATATTTTTACATAGCATAGTAATTACAAACTCAATGTTTAAATGAATTATGTTATGATCATTAAATTTATAAAATAATTTAGACTACATTTTAGGCCGTCAAGGATGCAATAGATTTTTAAATAAATCTTTTCCAAAATGAAATATGTTTAATAATTCTGACAGTGTGTGTGTGTGTAATATATGATTAATAAATCTGAATGATTATAGCTGATGAAAATTCACTTTTTATACTGTTGTAAAATGCAACTTCTTTAAATATTTATCTAATTTTTAAATAGAAAATCTATGTAAATTCATGTGAAAGAAAACATAGCTATACTATGCTTACAAAACGTACACTGGTGTGCAAAAATTAAGGACGAAACGGTTTTTCTAGTGCAGCGTCACTCATTAGTGTCCCAAATTGATAAAAATCGTACCAGTACATCCTCCAGATGTAAAAGTATAGAACAAATTTTTTAAAAAAATTCTAAATTATTAAAAAGGAACTTTATTAAAAAATGAGCATGGAGCAGATTGACAGAGACGGCCGAAACATCCATGTGATAGCCTCTAGCAAGAAACATTCAGCTTTTAGTAGGAGATATGATCTCTTCTGACTGCTGTGCAGGATTGACATCGTCAGTCCATACTGAGTATGAGGTTATCAGTAAGTTGTTGAGGTACTGCTTCTGCCATTCTTCTTGTAGCGCCAATCGCAGCTCCGGAATCGTTACTGGTGATTGATTACGTGTCGCCAAGCGTCTCCCTAGAAAGTCCCACACGTGTTCGATTGGATTTAGATCCGGGACCTTGCCGCCCAATTCATGCTTTCAATATCCTCACTTTACAACAGCTCTTTGACAGCCTCTGTACGATGAGGTGGAGCATTGTCGTCCATGAAGAGGAACTGGGAACCCATTACCCTCTAAAAAGACGCACATAAGGAAGGAGAATATCCTTACAATAACGGAACCCGGTGACTGAACCTCATTGCACGACATGAAGGTCAGTACGGGTACCAAGTATGTTGCCTTTCCAAACGATTACACCGCGACCTCGAAACCGGTCCCTTTCGGCGATGTCGGAGGGGTTATTGCTTGTTCATCGCTCTCTCCAGATGTGTATGCTTCCAGGATCGGTAGTCAGACTAAATCTGCTTTAGTTCGTAGAGAGTACTCGACCCCGTTGCTGATCCGTCCAGTTCTGATGTTCCCGGTACCACACAAAGAGCCTTCTCCGGTAGGCAGACGTTAATGGTACACAACAAACAGGTCACCATGCGAATAGGCCACCATTGTGCAGCCCAGCCTCCTGACGACTGTAAACTGTGATATCGGTCGCTCAGTCGTCTGTTGGAGATATCTCGCGATTTCTGCAGTCGTCTGTTAGCGATATCTCGCGATTTCTGCAGTCGTCTGCCACCTGTTCCTTCTTGCCTGTAAGACCATATACCGGTCGTCGACTGCCGTGGTTGCTCGTGGACAACCACTGTTGAACCTTCGGACAGCTGTTCTTGTAGTTTGAAATGCTCTCCAGATTAGTGAAACGATGCTGTGAGAGATTCCAAACTCCGCAGCCACACTTGTCACACTTCGACCTTCCTCAACCTTCCCAATGATTCGACCTCGCGTAAGGTCATCTAGATGTCGTCTACGAGGTTGCCTGTTGATTATTTCACACTGATTAAGCAGCTCTACGTCGTTTAAATTGAAATATACGCCGTACAATAGCTTTCACAGAAACGCTGAGCGTGCACCGCCAGCCTGCTTTATACCCTTCCGACATTCCCCCTTTACGTCATGTTGCGTAATTTGAGAATGCCCTTGCGTATCTGACCGTAGTCGATCTTCTGATTGGTCTTTCGGTTTGATTTACCTGTTTGTTCCGTTGTTATGCTAATTTTTCCATTTCGTCCTCAATTTTTGCACACCAGTGTATAATTCAATTAATTTCTTTTCTCCATCTGTAAAATTGCATCCTTTTTTTCAACATCTTGATGTTGTTTTTAGTAAATTTTCTGAATTTCATCTTGCTGTGACACTGAATTAAATTTGTGCCGTGAATTTAGAACACATAATTTTAACATTCAATTGTTCACTATCTTCTGTAATTGCACAGAGCACTAAAAATGTTGCATGAAACTTTGAAAACAAAAACACATATTTAACATTCTAAACAGTTCCACTAATCCTCTATTTTTTCCCCCCTTAAGAATTTAGAAAAACATCGTCCGTTTGTTTCTCTTCTGTTTTTTTTAACCATTGTTTTGCTGCTTTCGCAACGCCATCGCGCGGTCGTTAGAATCATTACAATCTCTCATGGTCTGCACAGATTTAAACTCTACTTCTTGTGATTTATTTAAAATTTTACTTATTTCTATTTTAGTAATTTCTTTTTGTTTGTCATTCACATACATGTCAGAATTATTAATTTTATTAAATATTTCTGAAATAAGTTTATTTTTTGTCGATTTCTCATATCAAACTGAAATATTTATCAGAGGTAGACTCTGATAAATATTGCATTAGGTTCCCATTTCCTAAGATTAACATTTTAAAGTTTGCTATCTTAAATGTATTTAGGTTAAAAAAATAACTTTGACTAAAAAAAAAAAAAAAACTGTCAACTGATGGATAATTTTCAGCAAATGGATTTTTTATAAATCAGAAATTTTTCCTACTTTTTTGCTTATGAAGTTTACTGAAAGTGTTTCAAATTGGCTAATGAATTCCAGCACTTTAACTTGAGAGGTGAATCAAATTGCTTTAATGCACGTGAAAAAGCGAGGCTTCTTTTTGTTATGAGTAGTTGTAACTTGTGTGTTTCTATACATATTTTCTATAGTTTGCTTTTCAAGGTTTTGACGCAATCCTAAATCTTGTTTGCACGTTAAATATCCTAGTAAAGAAAGTATGTTAGGATGTCAAAACTAGTTTCACAGAAGATATATCAATACTTTTCTCTTGATATTTTGTTTTTCGGTGCGATTTTGTTTTCACTTCGTCGATATTAAGGGAATTTTGAATGTTTAAATGCTCACACACAAAACAAAATGAACATGCTATATGTTAAAAGTAAATTACTATACATTAATACAATAATTCTCAACTACAGTGGCGACAAATTCTTAAAGTGTGCTGACAAATTTTAGAAATTTATATAGTAAAAATTATAATGATTTTTTTTATTGCGAGTAAAGTAATAATAAACTAACTGTTGTTTTTGTAGTATATACAGTATTATTTTATTCCACATTTAAAATTATTAACATAAACTATTAGGTTGGGGAATAAGTTCGTAGCTTTTTTACAAGAGACTTTTATTTAAACAAAAAACACAATAATTATATCAATAAGCTAATCAATTCGCCGTTGCTGTTTACAAACTCTTCCCACTTCTCGACCAATTTGTTGATGCCGTTCCGCCAAAAATCTCCTGGACTGGTGTCAAAGAAATTGCTGAGTCTGATTTTAAATACCTTTTAATGCACTGCGAAATGCTCGAAAAGAATGCTACAATCAACAAGGAGCTCTACATTGCCCTGCTACACTGCGTGAATGAGGCTAATCGACTGAAAACACCTGATCGAAATGGTCAAACCATACTCTTTCACGACAACACCAGGCCCCATGTTGCACAAATCTTCAAAGCTGCTCTCCAAGAGCTCGAATGGGAGGTCCTTTAGTATCCGCCGTATTTTCCTGACCTTGTACCGACCGATTATCATCTTTTCGCTTCTTGTCAAATCATGTGAAGGGCATGATTTGACTAGGAGCTACAAGCCAGTTTTTAAGGACCTCTTTATTATCGAAGATAATAAAGAGGTCCTTAAAAACTGGCTCTACAACTCTTTGACACCTGACCAGACGATTTTTGGCGGTACGGCATCAACAAATTGTTCGAGACGTGTGAAGAGTTTGTAAACAGCAACGGCGAATATAAAATTGATTAACTTATTGATAATATTATTGCTTTTTGTTTAAATAAAAGTGTTTGGTAAAACCAACCTAATATTTTATATCGTGTCTTATAGGAAAGTAAACAACTTTAAAATTTATCATTTTCTTTGTGTGCTGCTAAATTTTGCAATCGTTAAGCGTGCCGTGGCAAAAAAAAAATAATAATAATAATAATAATACAGTTGAGATTCACTGTATTAAAAGTAAATGGTCGTTTCATTTTTGTATCTTTCTCATGGTTTTTTTATTCAAAAGCATTTCGTCAGCACAATATTATGGATGGATTTTTTTTTTCTAGCTTCAAAAATATTAATTTCAGAAACTCTCGAGAATTGCAATGAGATATCTCTTTCGACGATCTGTGCTATCTGATTAACTACCACATTTTGACAATGCTTAGTAAGTATCTTAATGAATGAAGTCGTTGTTAGGAATTTTGAACATCAACCGCTTTCCAGAGGGATTTTTCACAGATTCATTTGTCACAAGGAGGAAACCTGGAAACTCCCAATCACTCGTCTCAACTGATGAGAATAGAAAGCAGAACTTGGCCTTTTATTTCTCGTTATTTAATAATGGCTTGGTTCGACACCAAGACTTAACAATACACCTATGGCATGGTGAGTCAACTAGGTATTGTATTGCCAACTAGCACATTGTATTGCCGGAATAGGACGCGATGTTATTACATTATTAACAATTTTAAAACATATTTTACAATGCTAGTGCAGAATTAATAATGAATCGAGTTAATAAAACTTCTATTATGTGTGAAACACTTTCTTTATAATCATTATCGCTGCGAATAATTCTTGAGAAAAAGCATATAAAGTACTATTACCAGTCAAGAGAAACAGGAAAGAATATACAACCAGTTTTAGGTTAATTTTCAGAAATATTATCAAAAAAATTTATAAGCTTTAGCATTAAAAAATAGCTTAATTTTAAAATGTAATCTAACTTTAATAATTTATGCTTTTCCAGTAACTTTTTTGTTATACCTGAAGAATATATGAGATACCTGATTGAGTTTGATTATTGAGAACATTGATCACTTTCCAATGCTGGTAATCCTGCCTGGGGTATAACTTGCTGCAAAAGTCTTCCCCTGTCATAAAAGGGTTTGCCATTGCCTCGGGAGGTTGGACTTCTGTCTGTTGGTCCGAGGAATGTAAGAATCTGCACCATCCAATGGGTACATACACATTTTAACATCGAGGGAAATGAACAGGTGGATTGCTTCGGCAAGGAGGCTAGGAATTTCAATTCCTCTTCCATGACTGCCACTTGCTTCGATGCAAACACCGTCGCAAAGCATCAGCTCTGCGGGGGACTACGGAAATAGTGCCTACCGGAGATTAATCCTGACCGTGGTCTCACCTCTACAATTAGCAGAATACGGACTGGGCACATGATGGGTACGAAAATCATACCCGACGGATCTAGAACCTACGCAGAATGCAGGCACTGCACAGGAATTTCGCTGGATCCGAGGCATCTCTGTTGTATTGACCCTCCTCAATATCGACCCCAAATGCTGCCATGACGCCCTCTATACGGAAAAAGCTGATGACGTAGCCAGGGCAGTGCTCTATGCCTTTGGTCCCATATAAATTGTCTTTTTCACCTTTTTTTTTCTTTTTGCGATTGCCACACGACAATAACAACAACCTGAATAAGTTAGAGTATGCTCGGTAGACATTACTCGTTGCGTTTATCAAAAACATTAACAAACATTTATAGTTGTAACCAAATATTTTAAAATTCTCTATTGTGGACTAAACATATATTAGTATTTTCTTACTAACATAAACCTGTAAATTATTTATCATTTCTCGCGATATCATCGTATACAGTTTCTTACTATGTGATAGAAATTCGGGTTCTTCACATTGTTTTCCAATAAAGTCAGATAACAAAAGATGTTTGAAGATTGTTGGAAATCTCTTATACACTTGAAGACAGGATTCCTGTATATGAATCGATAATTTAAAAAATACCAAACAAATGAAATCTATCATGATAAATTATACAAAATATTGCACAAACATCTTTATCACTTCATCATAATAAAGTAACAAACTATAACACCAATTTTTCAATTACAAAATGTTCATAAAAAATAACTAGAAGCAAAATTGCTGTTTTTCAAGTTTTAAACTAGGACAATAATTCATAAAATAGGCAAGCTTTCAAATACATTTTTATAATCCTACTCACGTCAAACTTCTTACTAGATAATAGATCTACATATTAGCTTATAGACAGTTAAATATGAACTGCCCAAATTTATCTTACAACCATTGAAAAGAGATTGAAATTAAACATAACAGAAAACCGAGAGAAGCCAAAAGTTCTTGAAGCGTATAGAATAGGCAATGAAATTTTTAATTTAGCATAACTTACCTCTTTTGTTATTGTATGCATCTTCTATAATGTTAAGATTTCGGCTCTGCGGTGGTCGGAGAAGGTGTTGAAAGTCATGCTGATGTTCACCAAATCAATTTTAACACTTCTCCATGATTAAATTTGCACTAACGTCCATGGAGTAATAGACATACGGCCGTGGTAGCCTAGTGGTTAGGGTATTGGCCTTTTATTCTAAAGGGTGGGGTTCAATTCCCAACACCGCCAAAGACCCACCGAGTGGTCTTTGGCGCCAAAGACTTATCGATTGATTGACTTAAAGATTGGCGCCAAAGTCGACGCCAAAGACTTACCAAGTACATGCGATATACTTAGTCGTTAAATATATGAAAGTGCTGTGGTCGGTCGTAAAGCAGTTATCATGGGTGTAAAATTCTGGAGAAAATTTCCTTCCCCGCCAGATCAAAATCCTGTGGCAGGGGTTGGATCCTCTGGTGGTGCCATCTATCGAAGGAGTGCTTAAAGCAAAGACGTGCTTTCACCTTCATGGTATTCCAGTTAAATGAAAGACGCAAATTTCTGACTTAATTTAGCATAGCCATCGGCTAACGAGCTTGAAAATGCCTTAAATAACAACAACAATAACAGAGAAATTGATACCACTTGGGATAATAAGATGGAGTTCTTCTGCCTCCGAGCTATGGAGATCCATACCACAGCTCCATCAAAGGGGTGGTCAGATTTTATTAATGGAGTAAGTAATCCAAATAAATGGAATGTAGACAAAATTTTGGGGCAAACTAACAAGAGGCTTTGGGCACAAAATGTTATAATAAGGCAGAGATGTCAATAAACCAGCCGATAAGAAAGGTTTCCCATCATGAAGGCGAAAAGCTTAAGAATGTCTCAAGATAGACAGATGTACAGATTACAGAAAAGAAACAATTTCAACGATTCTTCATGCTGAGAAACGAATCGTAATATTTTCTCTGTTAAGAGTTGGTTCCAGCATTACTCCGCTGATTCTATGCTTATGATACATTAAACAAGAAAATATATTTATAAAAATAATTATAACTTTAATTAAAAAATAATGTTACAGAAAAGCTTAGTTTCATCTTGTATCTAAAAAAAGAAGGCATAGATTTAAAAGATGGAAAAATATGTGTTGGTTAACATAAGGAATACCATCTTTTATATTTTTTAAATGATTAAATATTATTTAAGATCAACTTTTATCACAATTTATTAATTAGAAGCATCCATCTAATTAATTAACTGTGATTCAGTTTGATACTATAAGCTAATAATTGTGATGAACAGTTACAAAACAGAATCAATTTGAATTATTTTTAAAAAAGTAGCAAATTTTCATCCATAAAATTCGTATTTTCTTAATTTCCGATTTTTTTGATTTTTCCTTTCTCAAATAAAGAAAACTTGTAATTTCTAAAGAATTATTATCTAAAAGACAAAGTTTAGTTATATTTTAAAAAAGAGTGGAGATAAATTTGTATGGCAATTTAAGTGTTATTATACTTTATTGTTACTTATAAAATTATGCAAATAAAGCATCCAATATATCACTTTATTTCTAGCTCTCAAAAGGTGGCAATTATTCAAACCTTGTTTACTGCAAGTTTTTATGATTAAAATTTTTTGATATCATTATTTGACAGTTTAAATTATCGATTTAAAGTTAATTCCTACAGTAATAAATATTTAAATCGAGATTAATTTCATGATTTTAACTTTAATTTTCGTCAGTATCAAATATTATCACAGAACATAAATATTCTCATTGTAACTAAAATTATTGAATAATTACTTTTAATTTCCAAGAATGAAACATAGATGGCGCTGTGGGAATCCACATGTACCTGAGGTAACTGACAGAAAATTCACGAGGGGAACGCCTCTCGCTGTACATTTCGTTATCTCCCAGCGTCTAGCAGCGAGAGTCACTTCTGACGTTCAGTAAACATACCTGAGAGAAAAAGGGAATCAAAAACACGCGTTACTTTACGCGGCTTCTGTAAACAAAACAACACTTTGTGGATATAGACCTAAGGCTGGAATAACACATTGTGGATTAAAAAGAGTAGCATGGCTCGGATTTTGGAACCAAGTTAGTTTGTTTCTTTTATTGCTTTTTTACATTACAATACAAATAATGTATTTTTTTTATTATTAATCTGTCAGAGAAAAGGTCCGCCAAGGTCAGCTTCGTTTTGTTGTTTCACACTTTTACTTTCATATAGTAGAGTCTATTTTACAGTAAACATAAACGAATACGATGTTTTCCTGCGGTTTTTGTTAATCAAACTGTATATTTTAAAATTAACATCTGTTCTATATTCACGAATTGTAATACTATAGATACAATTTATTACTTTGTTTTTACTCATGTGTAATTTTCTAACTTTTAAAGCTCTCGCGAAAATTTTTAAATAATCGTTTTTTGGAATACAAAAAAAAAGTTTCAATTTTCCGGCATTTTTCCTGTTTTTAGAAATATTGATTATTGGTCATTTTTCTCTTTTATGATTAATCCTGAATGTTAGTTAAATGTCATAAAGTTTTCTCATAATTGTGTTTTTCTAAATTCTATTATTTTCTAATCTTTTGTTATTAAAACTTAAGATATCGATGTTAGTTTTGATTAATAATAAAATCGCTTGGTTTTTATTTAATATCGAATTAATTTTCATGTGGTGAATGAATAAACGAAGTTTATATTGTTATTTCATGTTTTCAGATATTAATTGCGAAGTAATAGTTATACAAATTTTAACCTTATTCGCATCATATCGTTATATATAAAAAATTTCAATTGTTAAATCATAAAGAAAGTTTGTCGAGTTGGCATCCGAATGGTTAGCGCTTATTGCCTTCGGTTTTATAGTTCGTGGGCTCAAATCCCGTTCTTGGGCATGGATATTTGTAGTGGTTCGGAATCCACTTTAAACCGTAGGTCCATTCTAATTAGCCCTCTTATGCAAAAAATGACCGTTGAGCGACAAACAAACCAAACCATAAAGAGAGCTTCGTATTCTACTGATGTTTCATACATTATGATTTAATACGTGTTTGTAAACAACAGAGCAAATACAGCAAAATAAATTTAGTTAAATATAAAATTCGAGATAAAAATTATGGAGTTAGTTATAGATAAAAAAGCTAATGAAAATAAGAATTAGCTTAAGCTTATATGTATTTCTTTCCATAGATTACAAAATTGATCCTAATAAATTATCAATAAATTCTTTATATCTCTTTTATTTTAATTTATCAAAATATATCCTCGAAATTAATAATATTTAGAACTTTCTTACGTCAGAAAAATAATTTTATTCATAATTTACTTGAATGTCAAAAATTAAAAAACGATATTAAGCAAATGAATGAAACGAGAAAGTAGTCACGTTATAAGAAACAAAAATAAGTTGTTTTGCAACATCATTATAAATTCATGTATGTCGCCGGTTGAATCAAATATATGCATGAAAAGTTAATAATGAACATTCTAATTATTAAAATTCACTTTTGATGTAAAATGTAGAATGAAAAATGGCTTTTATATTAAATGTTTTCAATTTTTTTTCTCGTTTACTAATACTGGTAATGTATTGGAAACTATCAAAATAGCAACATTACATTTTATAATTGTATAAATAAAATTTTATGTAAATCGATTGCTTGTTCTTTTTAAATTTTTGTAGCATTTAAGTATGTTACTTTTTGATTATCATTGTAAGCTAATAGATATTTTTGAAAACCAAATTTGTGGATGCATGGATCATTTTATAATCTAATATCTGATTCGAGTAGAATACGGTTAATTATGCAATACAATTTTGAAATGTATGTTAACAAAACAATGTTTTCACGTGTTCTTCAGAGTTGATCCGTTAAAATATTATTGATAAGAAAAATCGTAGTTTGATAAGATAGTTGCTTTATTATTAGAAATATATAAACCGGTCTCACTCACATATAGTATAATAATGTATTTTCAAATTTAATCAAAATTAGACATATCAGATATTTTCACATGCCTTTGAACATAATAAAATTGTTTTCTAATTTCATTCCTAATTCTTACTATAATCTGATCATATTTTCTATATCTTTTTTTCATATTTGTTTTTATTCAAGAAAACTAAACTTAAACAATTCAATGGAATTTTATGGCCCCACATTTTACAACGAGTTGAAAGCCCATAAGTTCTTATTTTTGATCAAATACACTCTTAGAAAAAACTTGTGCATTTACATTGTAAAAAATGTTTTAATTTTCAGATAAATAACTCATTTGTATTTGAAGGTAAAAACATGAGTATCTAATTCAATCTGTATATTAGAAGTTTCTAATTTTAATTACTTAAATTTGTTGAAAATATTAAAAAAATTAAATTATTACAATTTATTTATGGGTGTGAAATTCCCATAAGAATTTTCCTTAAATATATATATATATATATATCAGATTACTTTTATCGTTAAAGGTAATAAATAATAACTAGTCTACAAAACTATTTCCAATCCTCTTAAAATCAAATAAACTAGATTAATATTTTTGGTTTTTTTTAGGATGGTTTTCCTATAAAAGAGTTCTCCCGTACAAGTGACTGAATGATCCTTGCTATGATTTTCTGTTCATATATATGAGTTCTTCCGCTAGAGTGCCGAGCTGGCAGCCGAATGGTTAGCGCTCTTGCCTTCAGTTCAACAGTTCGTGGGTTCGAATCCCACCTTGGGCATGGATGTTTGTAGTGGTTCGCAATCCACTTTAAGCCGTAGGTCCCGGTCTAATTAGCCCTCGTGTGCAAAAAATGACCGTTGAGCGACAAACAAATCTTCCGCTAGAGTTAATGTTATTAAAACTTCGTTATTCTATTTATGTATTAGGTCTCTCATTTGAGTTGAATTTCAAAAATATGAGACCATAGAGCGAGAAAATTAAACCAACCAACCAAGAAACCCTGAAGAAAAAGTTTAATTTCACGTTTATTATTTTATGACTTTCATTGATTAACATCGTTACTGAAAGTTTGTGATTAACACCCTTATTTAAATTTTCAATGATTAAAATCCTTATTTAAATTTTCAATGATTAAAATCCATATTGAAATTTTCAACGATTAAAATCCATATTGAAATTTTCAACGATTAAAATCCATATTGAAATTTTCAACGATTAAAATCCATATTGAAATTTTCAACGATTAAAATCCATATTGAAATTTTCAGCGATTAAATTTTATTTTACCGAAAGTTTGGGTGATTTCAATCTTTACTGAAGTAAAATGATTAGTAGATTGTTTCTTCGACTTATGTCTAAAGAGCATGGAAAAGAGAGGAATAATGCTTTCAAAGAGACACTGAATGGTTAACATTTATCCTCATCTGATATAAATCATTCTCGTTCAGGAATTATCTGCATTGCGATAAAATAACTGTCAGCTGTTGCAAACCATTTACACAATGCACATGAATTCATTTTTATCTGCTTAAAATTCGATGTTTTCAGTTACAGATAGATAACACACAATTTATCTATTTAAATTAACTGGAAAAAGTGAAGCACAGTGTTATATTAAGT
Organism: Latrodectus elegans; assembly: GCA_030067965.1. NCBI lineage: Eukaryota > Metazoa > Arthropoda > Arachnida > Araneae > Theridiidae > Latrodectus > Latrodectus elegans. The sequence goes on from CM057819.1 coordinate 62,415,198, forward strand.
TTGACGGAATTTACAGAAGATATGTTATAAATTTCATAAAAAGGATTATAAACTGCGCTGCGTCTTGCATCATTTAGATCAAGTTTTGATTTCAAGTTTAATAGATCATAAGAACAATTTATTTTAGCGAAAATTAAAGGGTTACTTTTTAGAATCTGATTGCAAACGTGAGTACACTTGATGTTTCATCATTTAATTATATTTACAGAAATAACATTTTTCATTATTAAATTGTAAAATGCATTTTTCAAGATTTTATATCTAAGAAGTTTAACTATTGATTAAGTTATATTTTTATTAAATAGTTTATATATATTGTAACTGTGTGCTTGCATATATTTTAAAGCTATTTGCCATCAACGTAGTTAAAAAAGTGCCTTAAATGTGCACATATTATTTCAATTAAAGTTTAAAATATTTATTTGTAATTAAATGTTTTATAATAAAAAAAAATTTAAACTAAAAATATTATCTAAAACATTGTGATAATCTAATTATTTTTAAGTATGAAAAAAAAATATTTGCTTTGAAAATTTTTGTCTAAAAACTTGACAAAATATGACATGGTTTTGTTAAATTCCTTGTCAAACGAAATAGATTAGATGGCAGATATTTTATTTTAGAATATGAGCTAATTTTTATATAATTTTCAAAGTTCAAGTAGATTATTAAAGTAGAATTTAAAATTTAAATGGTCTCTTGATTTTTAAATTTTAATGGTCATTTGATATAGAAAATAGAATTTGCAAATTAATATACCACATCACATGCTAAATTGGAATCTAAATTAAAAATAGTTTGTATTCAAATTTTGAATAATAGGATAATGACAGTAATTGATCATTAAAATACATGGTAACAATATAGTCATGTTAAATATATGATTAGCAATACAACTTTCTGTTCAATAGTAGTAATTAGGAATATATCTTATGCTTTGAATCACGATCCAATTAACCCTTTTATGTAAAAAATGACCGTTGAGCAACAAGCTAAACCTAACTAAAGTAGGAAAAAATTGGCGTAAAGTGATGCTTGTGTTAATTGGTGGAATCAATATTTTTTAATGTGTTGTTATCATACATATAAATCCCATAGTGTTACTGAAGATTTCAGTTTCTATACTTTTAAGATTTCAATGAAAAAGCATAAAAGTTGTTTGAATTGGATCTTCATGAAATTATTTTACAATAAGTTTGGTTATTATGAAAACTAAACAAAAGAATCGATTGTTGAACTAAATTGTATTTTTCTCGATAACGCTTACAATTCTTACCTTTTATATTGTGCAATTTCATTGCTATAAAATTAATGTTCCTATATGTATTCACCTCAAATATTTGGGAATCGTAAGACTTTTCAATGTTCTGATCACCATTGCTATATATAAGTGTCATCCATATCTCACACTATGTTTCATCAATTCCATTTTCCTATAACAGATAATTGTAGTTGATCTTGGTCGTTTATGTAGTAAAGTAAAAATACCTTATATAATACAGTATTTTAGACAAGTATTAAGAATCGATGAAAATATAATTAATGCAATCATTTTTATTTTTCTCCTGAAACATACGTCAGTGAGACTGGATTGTAAAAAGGGCGACATCATCAGCAATGAAGATAGGTTATTTTGTTATTTCTGAATAATGTCGATTCGAATCTTAAGTTACACATATTACAACAAAAAAAAAATTCCCCGCATATGTTATAAATTTCCACATAAGAAATAAGTGATTATAAAGATGTCTAAACGAAATCGTTGTAACATTTTGTAATTTTATGTGTCTATCATTAAGCCCAATCTAACCACATTTTGATGTAGCTTAGAAATGATATTATTAACCATTTCTCACAGAAAAATCACGAAGGTCATTTATGTGGAAGTGTCTCGTGTAAAAATGCCATGCAATTATCATTAAACGTAATATGCCATTATAACCAGATATATGTAATATACCATTGTGTGTGTATGCTACCAGATATAGGTAATTTACCATTGTGTGTGTATGCTACCAGAGATATGTAAATATACCATTGTGGGTGTTACCAGAGATATGTAATGTACCATTGTGTGTATGTGTTACCAAAGATATTTAATATACCATTGTGTGTGTTACCAGAGATGTGTAATGTGTCATTGTGTGTGTTACCAGAGATGTGTAATGTGTCATTGTGTGTGTTACCAGAGATGTGTAATGTGTCATTGTGTGTGTTACCAGAGATGTGTAATGTGCCATTGTGTGTGTTACCAGAGATGTGTAATGTGCCATTGTGTGTGTTACCAGAGATGTGTAATGTGCCATTGTGTGTGTTACCAGAGATGTGTAATGTGCCATTGTGTGTGTTACCAGAGATGTGTAATGTGCCATTGTGTGTGTTACCAGAGATGTGTAATGTGCCATTGTGTGTGTTACCAGAGATGTGTAATGTGCCATTGTGTGTGTTACCAGAGATGTGTAATGTGCCATTGTGTGTGTTACCAGAGATGTGTAATGTGCCATTGTGTGTGTTACCAGAGATGTGTAATGTGCCATTGTGTGTGTTACCAGAGATGTGTAATGTGCCATTGTGTGTGTTACCAGAGATGTGTAATGTGCCATTGTGTGTGTTACCAGAGATGTGTAATGTGCCATTGTGTGTGTTACCAGAGATGTGTAATGTGCCATTGTGTGTGTTACCAGAGATGTGTAATGTGCCATTGTGTGTGTTACCAGAGATGTGTAATGTGCCACTGTGTGTGTTACCAGAGATGTGTAATGTGCCATTGTGTGTGTTACCAGAGATATTTAATGTACCATTGTGTGTATGTGTTACCAAAGATATTTAATGTACCATTGTGTGTATGTGTTACCAAAGATATTTAATATACTATTGTGTGTGTTACCTGAGATATGTAATGTACCATTGTTTGTTGTTGCATCAACATGCATCCCTTTCCCAACCCTGAGATGTGCTCTGCCAGTTAAATAAAAGCAGCCGGTTGGATTCTTAGTGATTTTGAAGCAGGAACCAAGCAGAAAACTCCCAATACTTTGCCTGCCACCCATTGATGTATCGTTTAACTTGGAGGATATTGCAACCATGACGTATTTAACGTGCCCCAGCCATACCATTGTTTGTATGAGCGTCAACACAAGAAAATCAGCGTTCAGCTACCATCCGTAAAAAAGTGGTAACTGGTTCGAAGTTGCTTTATGTAAAAAGGAGCACACCGTTTCTTACGCTTAATAAATCCATCACGGTGATAGTAATGCATAGAATGAAAAGCATTGAATATATTGATGAGCTTTAAATGATGAAAAAATATATCTCTTATGTATTAGATTAAACCTCTCATTGCTGAAATGTGTTTCTTGTCCTCAAACACTTCAATTTTCTGATCTACAAAATACTTAAACTGTATTTTAAACCTTTTTTTTTATCGTAGTATCAAATTATTGTGAACCACTTTTCTCTCTCGAATCACAATATATGTCGCTGTACTTCTCGCATATAATAAAACAAATATTTGGAGTAGAAATCTTACTTCTGCCAATGACATAATATATGCTATAATTTTCTTAGTCTAAATCACAGTGAAACATACAAGTCTTAATGAAATGACTATTTAGTAATATTTATAATATTTTTTGACAAGCCTGAATGGAAAATAGTATTTTTCATGTTTGAATTTATTTATTTTCCTGTGCCCAACGTTATATTTATGTAATCAATTCACTTATACTGTTTTCGCTGACCTTGATAAAAGGTAATAAGAATATTGTTTCTGGCAAAAAAGAACGCCATTGACCTTAAACAATTCAATTTTGTATGTCTCATTGTTTTCAATATGACTCAAAAGAATAAACTGCGAAAACTTATTCGATTTTATTTACACTAAATTGACTTTGCCTTCCAAAGGTAAATGTCTTTATAGATATGTTTACGAGTGCAACTGTCAATTAAGGAATGTATTTAAAATGGAATGATTCGCGTAAAGTTATCAAGTAACCTATGCAAGTCCTATATTAGAATATTTTATTTTCGCGTAGTTGTTTGACCACTACAAACTTAAATCGTGGACTGCTTTCAGTGTGTTCTAATCCTGTTCGGTGTTGCACATTCTGGTGTTGATTAACGTTGTCTTTGGATATTTCATTAGATTCTCATTCCAAAGTATTGGTGTTATTTGTGGTTCTTGTGTGGCAACAATTGATGTGTTTCCACTTAGAATGATGCCCACCAATACTATAGTGTGGGTAGATTCGAATGTCTAGGTTTAAATCACAAGTGAAGAGATGATTAATATAGCGAAGGAAGCTTCTGAGTTTGTATAAAACATAAGTT